>CM059813.1:3415663-3423163 GCA_030435695.1 Brachymystax lenok tsinlingensis | reverse complement strand
CATCAGACTGCTGAACAGCTTCTACCCCAAGCCATCAGACTGCTGAAGCGGCTTCTACCCCAAGCCATCAGACTGCTGAACAGCTTCTACCCCCAAGCCATCAGACTGCTGAACGGCTTCTACCCCAAGCCATCAGACTGCTGAACGGCTTCTACCCCCAAGCCATCAGACTGCTGAGCGGCTTCTACCCCAAGCCATCAGACTGCTGAACGGCTTCTACCCCAAGCCATCAGACTGCTGAACAGCTTCTACCCCCAAGCCATCAGACTGCTGAACGGCTTCTACCCCCAAGCCATCAGACTGCTGAACAGCTTCTACCCCAAGCCATCAGACTGCTGAACGGCTTCTACCCCCAAGCCATCAGACTGCTGAACGGCTTCTACCCCCAAGCCATCAGACTGCTGAACGGCTTCTACCCCCAAGCCATCAGACTGCTGAACGGCTTCTACCCCCAAGCCATCAGACTGCTGAACGGCTTCTACCCCCAAGCCAGACTGCAACAAGATTCTCCATCTCCTGGAGAACTTGTTGCCTGACTATCATGTTTCATTAATCGTACCGGTGTAAATTGCATGTCGGCTGTGAGGGAAAAACTGAGGTGTTGAAGCTTTTGACACTATACAAGTCCACTATACAAGTCCACTATACAAGCCCATTATACAAGCCCATTATACAAGCCCACTATACAAGCCCATTATACAAGCCCATTATACAAGCCCACTATACAAGCCCACTATACAAGCCCACTATACAAGCCCACTATACAAGCCCATTATACAAGTCCATTATACAAGCCCATTATACAAGTCCACTATACAAGTCCACTATACAAGCCCATTATACAAGCCCATTATACAAGCCCATTATACAAGCCCACTATACAAGCCCATTATACAAGTCCACTATACAAGCCCATTATACAAGTCCATTATACAAGCCCACTATACAAGCCCACTATACAAGCCCATTATACAAGTCCACTATACAAGCCCACTATACAAGCCCATTATACAAGCCCATTATACAAGCCCACTATACAAGCCCATTATACAAGCCCATTATACAAGCCCACTATACAAGCCCACTATACAAGCCCACTATACAAGCCCATTATACAAGCCCATTATACAAGTCCACTATACAAGCCCATTATACAAGCCCACTATACAAGCCCATTATACAAGTCCACTATACAAGCCCATTATACAAGCCCATTATACAAGCCCACTATACAAGCCCATTATACAAGCCCATTATACAAGGACATTATACAAGCCCATTATACAAGCCCATTATACAAGTCCACTATACAAGCCCATTATACAAGTCCACTATACAAGCCCATTATACAAGTCCACTATACAAGCCCATTATACAAGCCCATTATACAAGGACATTATACAAGCCCATTATACAAGCCCATTATACAAGCCCATTATACAAGCCCATTATACAAGTCCACTATACAAGCCCATTATACAAGTCCACTATACAAGCCCATTATACAAGTCCACTATACAAGCCCATTATACAAGCCCATTATACAAGCCCATTATACAAGCCCATTATACAAGGACATTATACAAGCCCATTATACAAGCCCATTATACAAGCCCATTATACAAGCCCATTATACAAGGACATTACACAAGGACAGTATACAAGCCCATTATACAAGGACATTATACAAGCCCACTATACAAGGACATTATACAAGGACATTACACAAGGACAGTATACAAGCCCATTATACAAGCCCACTATACAAGCCCATTATACAAGCCCATTATACAAGTCCACTATACAAGCCCATTATACAAGTCCACTATACAAGCCCATTATACAAGCCCATTATACAAGGACATTATACAAGCCCACTATACAAGGCCATTATACAAGGACATTATACAAGGACATTATACAAGCCCATTATACAAGCCCATTATACAAGCCCATTATACAAGCCCATTATACAAGTCCACTATACAAGCCCATTATACAAGTCCACTATACAAGCCCATTATACAAGCCCATTATACAAGGACATTATACAAGCCCACTATACAAGGACATTATACAAGGACATTACACAAGGACATTATACAAGGCCATTATACAAGCCCATTATACAAGCCCACTATACAAGCCCATTATACAAGCCCACTATACAAGGACATTATACAAGGACATTATACAAGCCCATTATACAAGGACATTATACAAGGACATTACACCAGGACATTTAAGTATAAAAGGCACACTTACCCTCCTCTGATACGTCGGACCACTCTGGGTTAGGAAACTCATACCGTCCCATCCTGATTCTCTTCTCCATCCCAGGAGAGATGGCCAGGCCATGGTTAGAATAGAACGGAGGACAACCACATAACCTGGGGGGGAGAGATGGGGGGGAGAGATGGCCAGGCCATGGTTAGAATAGAACGGAGGACAACCACATAACCTGGGGGAGAGATGGGGGGGAGATGGCCAGGCCATGGTTAGAATAGAACGGAGGATAACCACACAACCTGGGGGAGGGGAGGAGAAGCGAGACAGAAGAGAGGAGAGCGAGATGGCCAGACCGTTAGAGTAGAACCAAGGTCAGAAAGAAGGAGAGATAAGACTAGAATCATTCTATATTCAGTTAAGAAACACCCCCATTTAGAAACACACCCCCATTTAGAAACACACCCCCATTTAGAAACACACCCCCATTTAGAAACACCCCCATTTAGAAACACACCCCCATTTAGAAACACACCCCCATTTAGAAACACCCCCATTTAGAAACACACCCCCATTTAGAAACACACCCCCATTTAGAAACACACCCCATTTAGAAACACACCCCATTTAGAAACACCCCATTTAGAAACACACCCCCATTTAGAAACACACCCCCATTTAGAAACACCCCCATTTAGAAACACACCCCCATTTAGAAACACACCCCCATTTAGAAACACACCCCCATTTAGAAACACACCCCCATTTAGAAACACACCCCCCATTTAGAAACACACCCCCCATTTAGAAAGGTAGGAGTGTAAAGGGTTAACTCTATAATAATGATATATAGAGGTAGGAGTGTAAAGGGTTAACCCTATAATAATGATATATAGAGGTAGGAGTGTAAAGGGTTAACCCTATAATAATGATATATAGAGGTAGGAGTGTAAAGGGTTTACCATATAATAATGATATATAGAGGTAGGAGTGTAAAGGGTTAACTCTATAATAATGATATATAGAGGTAGGAGTGTAAAGGGTTAACCGTATAATAATGATATATAGAGGTAGGAGTGTAAAGGGTTAACCCTATAATAATGATATATAGAGGTAGGAGTGTAAAGGGTTAACCCTATAATAATGATATATAGAGGTAGGAGTGTAAAGGGTTAACCCTATAATAATGATATATAGAGGTAGGAGTGTAAAGGGTTAACTCTATAATAATGATATATAGAGGTAGGAGTGTAAAGGGTTAACTCTATAATAATGATATATAGAGGTAGGAGTGTAAAGGGTTAACTCTATAATAATGATATATAGAGGTAGGAGTGTAAAGGGTTAACTCTATAATAATGATATATAGAGGTAGGAGTGTAAAGGGTTAACCCTATAATAATGATATATAGAGGTAGGAGTGTAAAGGGTTAACTCTATAATAATGATATATAGAGGTAGGAGTGTAAAGGGTTAACTCTATAATAATGATATATAGAGGTAGGAGTGTAAAGGGTTAACTCTATAATAATGATATATAGAGGTAGGAGTGTAAAGGGTTAACTCTATAATAATGATATATAGAGGTAGGAGTGTAAAGGGTTAACTCTATAATAATGATATATAGAGGTAGGAGTGTAAAGGGTTAACCCTATAATAATGATATATAGAGGTAGGAGTGTAAAGGGTTAACTCTATAATAATGATATATAGAGGTAGGAGTGTAAAGGGTTAACTCTATAATAATGATATATAGAGGTAGGAGTGTAAAGGGTTAACTCTATAATAATGATATATAGAGGTAGGAGTGTAAAGGGTTAACTCTATAATAATGATATATAGAGGTAGGAGTGTAAAGGGTTAACCCTATAATAATGCTATATAGAGGTAGGAGTGTAAAGGGTTAACTCTATAATAATGATATATAGAGGTAGGAGTGTAAAGGGTTAACCCTATAATAATGATATATAGAGGTAGGAGTGTAAAGGGTTAACTCTATAATAATGATATATAGAGGTAGGAGTGTAAAGGGTTAACTCTATAATAATGATATATAGAGGTAGGAGTGTAAAGGGTTAACTCTATAATAATGATATATAGAGGTAGGAGTGTAAAGGGTTAACTCTATAATAATGATATATAGAGGTAGGAGTGTAAAGGGTTAACTCTATAATAATGATATATAGAGGTAGGAGTGTAAAGGGTTAACCCTATAATAATGCTATAGATATAGAGGTAGGAGTGTAAAGGGTTAACTCTATAATAATGATATATAGAGGTAGGAGTGTAAAGGGTTAACCCTATAATAATGATATATAGAGGTAGGAGTGTAAAGGGTTAACCCTATAATAATGATATATAGAGGTAGGAGTGTAAAGGGTTAACTCTATAATAATGATATATAGAGGTAGGAGTGTAAAGAGTTAACTCTATAATAATGATATATAGAGGTAGGAGTGTAAAGGGTTAACCGTATAATAATGATATATAGAGGTAGGAGTGTAAAGGGTTAACCGTATAATAATGATATATAGAGGTAGGAGTGTAAAGGGTTAACTCTATAATAATGATATATAGAGGTAGGAGTGTAAAGGGTTAACCATATAATAATGATATATAGAGGTAGGAGTGTAAAGGGTTAACCGTATAATAATGATATATAGAGGTAGGAGTGTAAAGGGTTAACTCTATAATAATGATATATAGAGGTAGGAGTGTAAAGGGTTAACCGTATAATAATGATATATAGAGGTAGGAGTGTAAAGGGTTAACTCTATAATAATGATATATAGAGGTAGGAGTGTAAAGGGTTAACTCTATAATAATGATATATAGAGGTAGGAGTGTAAAGGGTTAACTCTATAATAATGATATATAGAGGTAGGAGTGTAAAGGGTTAACTCTATAATAATGATATATAGAGGTAGGAGTGTAAAGGGTTAACTCTATAATAATGATATATAGAGGTAGGAGTGTAAAGGGTTAACCATATAATAATGATATACACTGCTCAAAAAAATAAAGGGAACACTTAAACAACACAATGTAACTCCAAGTCAATCACACTTCTGTGAAATCAAACTGTCCACTTAGGAAGCAACACTGATTGACAATAAATTTCACATGCTGTTGTGCAAATGGAATAGACAACAGGTGGAAATTATAGGCAATTAGCCAAACACCCCCAATAAAGGAGTGGTTCTGCAAGTGGTGACCACAGACCACTTCTCAGTTCCTATGCTTCCTGGCTGATGTTTTGGTCACTTTTGAATGCTGGCGGTGCTTTCACTCTAGTGGTAGCATGAGACGGAGTCTACAACCCACACAAGTGGCTCAGGTAGTGCAGCTCATCCAGGATGGCACATCAATGCGAGCTGTGGCAAGAAGGTTTGCTGTGTCTGTCAGCGTAGTGTCCAGAGCATGGAGGCGCTACCAGGAGACAGGCCAGTACATCAGGAGGCGTGGAGGAGGCCGTGGGAGGGCAACAACCCAGCAGCAGGACCACTACCTCCGCCTTTGTGCAAGGAGGAGCACTGCCAGAGCCCTGCAAAATGACCTCCAGCAGGCCACAAATGTGCATGTGTCTTCTCAAACGGTCAGAAAGACTCCATGAGGGTGGTATGAGGGCCCAACGTCCACAGGTGGGGGTTGTGCTTACAGCCCAACACCGTGCAGGACGTTTGGCATTTGCCAGAGAACACCAAGATTGGCAAATTCGCCACTGGCGCCCTGTGCTCTTCACAGATGAAAGCAGGTTCACACTGAGCACGTGACAGACGTGACAGAGTCTGGAGACGCCGTGGAGAACGTTCTGCTGCCTGCAACATCCTCCAGCATGACCGGTTTGGCGCTGGGTCAGTCATCGTGTGGGGTGGCATTTCTTTGGGGGGCCGCACAGCCCTCCATGTGCTCGCCAGAGGTAGCCTGACTGCCATTAGGTACCGAGATGAGATCCTCAGACCCCTTGTGAGACCATATGCTGGTGCGGTTGGCCCTGGGTTCCTCCTAATGCAAGACAATGATAGACCTCATGTGGCTGGAGTGTGTCAGCAGTTCCTGCAAGAGGAAGGCAACTCTATAATAATGATATATAGAGGTAGGAGTGTAAAGGGTTAACTCTATAATAATGATATATAGAGGTAGGAGTGTAAAGGGTTAACTCTATAATAATGATATATAGAGGTAGGAGTGTAAAGGGTTAACCCTATAATAATGATATATAGAGGTAGGAGTGTAAAGGGTTAACTCTATAATAATGATATATAGAGGTAGGAGTGTAAAGGGTTAACTCTATAATAATGATATATAGAGGTAGGAGTGTAAAGGGTTAACTCTATAATAATGATATATAGAGGTAGGAGTGTAAAGGGTTAACTCTATAATAATGATATATAGAGGTAGGAGTGTAAAGGGTTAACCCTATAATAATGATATATAGAGGTAGGAGTGTAAAGGGTTAACTCTATAATAATGATATATAGAGGTAGGAGTGTAAAGGGTTAACTCTATAATAATGATATATAGAGGTAGGAGTGTAAAGGGTTAACCCTATAATAATGATATATAGAGGTAGGAGTGTAAAGGGTTAACTCTATAATAATGATATATAGAGGTAGGAGTGTAAAGGGTTAACCCTATAATAATGATATATAGAGGTAGGAGTGTAAAGGGTTAACTCTATAATAATGATATATAGAGGTAGGAGTGTAAAGGGTTAACTCTATAATAATGATATATAGAGGTAGGAGTGTAAAGGGTTAACTCTATAATAATGATATATAGAGGTAGGAGTGTAAAGGGTTAACTCTATAATAATGATATATAGAGGTAGGAGTGTAAAGGGTTAACTCTATAATAATGATATATAGAGGTAGGAGTGTAAAGGGTTAACCCTATAATAATGATATATAGAGGTAGGAGTGTAAAGGGTTAACTCTATAATAATGATATATAGAGGTAGGAGTGTAAAGGGTTAACCCTATAATAATGATATATAGAGGTAGGAGTGTAAAGGGTTAACTCTATAATAATGATATATAGAGGTAGGAGTGTAAAGGGTTAACCCTATAATAATGATATATAGAGGTAGGAGTGTAAAGGGTTAACTCTATAATAATGATATATAGAGGTAGGAGTGTAAAGGGTTAACTCTATAATAATGATATAGAATTTTTTTTGAAATTTAAATGGAAAAGTGGTGTGGGCATATGTATTCACCCTCTTTGCTATGAAGCCCCTAAATAAGATCTGGTCCAACCAATTACCTTCAGAAGT
>CM059813.1:2950663-3408163 GCA_030435695.1 Brachymystax lenok tsinlingensis | reverse complement strand
GAGGTAGAAGACGTTTTGCGGTTTGATATCTCTTACGCCTCGTTAGTGTGAAGTAGTCATCCCCTGAACAATCAGTCAACTAACCTGGTTTAGGAGAAATGGATCAGCTTCATTTAACATGCTACCGTATGACTTTACCATCAGCTTCATTTAACATGCTACAGTATGACTTTACCATCAGCTTCATTTAACATGCTACAGTATGACTTTACCATCAGCTTCATTTAACATGCTACAGTATGACTTTACCATCAGCTTCATTTAACATGCTACAGTATGACTTTACCATCAGCTTCATTTAACATGCTACAGTATGACTTTACCATCAGCTTCATTTAACATGCTACAGTATGACTTTACCATCAGCTTCATTTAACATGCTACAGTATGACTTTACCATCAGCTTCATTTAACATGCTACAGTATGACTTTACCATCAGCTTCATTTAACATGCTACAGTATGACTTTACCATCAGCTTCATTTAACATGCTACAGTATGACTTTACCATCAGCTTCATTTAACATGCTACCGTATGACTTTACCATCAGCTTCATTTAACATGCTACAGTATGACTTTACCATCAGCTTCATTTAACATGCTACAGTATGACTTTACCATCAGCTTCATTTAACATGCTACAGTATGACTTTACCATCAGCTTCATTTAACATGCTACAGTATGACTTTACCATCAGCTTCATTTAACATGCTACAGTATGACTTTACCATCAGCTTCATTTAACATGCTACAGTATGACTTTACCATCAGCTTCATTTAACATGCTACAGTATGACTTTACCATCAGCTTCATTTAACATGCTACAGTATGACTTTACCATCAGCTTCATTTAACATGCTACAGTATGACTTTACCATCAGCTTCATTTAACATGCTACAGTATGACTTTACCATCAGCTTCATTTAACATGCTACAGTATGACTTTACCATCAGCTTCATTTAACATGCTACAGTATGACTTTACCATCAGCTTCATTTAACATGCTACAGTATGACTTTACCATCAGCTTCATTTAACATGCTACAGTATGACTTTACCATCAGCTTCATTTAACATGCTACAGTATGACTTTACCATCAGCTTCATTTAACATGCTACAGTATGACTTTACCATCAGCTTCATTTAACATGCTACAGTATGACTTTACCATCAGCTTCATTTAACATGCTACAGTATGACTTTACCATCAGCTTCATTTAACATGCTACAGTATGACTTTACCATCAGCTTCATTTAACATGCTACAGTATGACTTTACCATCAGCTTCATTTAACATGCTACAGTATGACTTTACCATCAGCTTCATTTAACATGCTACAGTATGACTTTACCATCAGCTTCATTTAACATGCTACAGTATGACTTTACCATCAGCTTCATTTAGGCTCTATACAACGTTCCCTCCCATGGCTCTATACAACGTTCCCTCCCATGGCTCTATACAACGTTCCCTCCCATGGCTCTATACAACGTTCCCTCCCATGGCTCTATACAACGTTCCCTCCCATGGCTCTATACAACGTTCCCTCCCATGGCTCTATACAACGTTCCCTCCCATGGCTCTATACAACGTTCCCTCCCATGGCTCTATACAACGTTCCCTCCCATGGCTCTATACAACGTTCCCTCCCATGGCTCTTGCAACTTGATTGCACCTCAAGAGGAACATTTATCTCACATAGAACACACAACAAGCCAACTAAATAGGTCAACTATTCTACTATGGAGTCGTCTGGTTTGGTTTAATAACCATTACAGGACTAGGTAAATAGATCAACTATTCTACTATGGAGTTGTCTGGTTTAGTTTGGTACAGTAGACTATACCCAGCTGTCTGAGTGGTACAGTAGACTATACCCAGCTGTCTGAGTGGTACAGTAGACTATACCCAGCTGTCTGAGTGGTACAGTAGACTATACCCAGCTGTCTGAGTGGTACAGTAGACTATACCCAGCTGTCTGAGTGGTACAGTAGACTATACCCAGCTGTCTGAGTGGTACAGTAGACTATACCCAGCTGTCTGAGTGGTACAGTAGACTATACCCAGCTGTCTGAGTGGTACAGTAGACTATACCCAGCTGTCTGAGTTGAGGCTGCTGTGGTGTGCCTTATAGACCATTTAATTCTCCTTAATATGAATATCTGAGTGTCAGCAGCAATCACGCATGTCAGTTCTGTGCACACAGCATAACAGAGAAAATAAAATATTTGAGAATACATTCAAATTGTGAATATATTTCGTAGAACAGACACGCTTCTGTCTGTATTAGGCTCTCGTCATCTCCAAATCATGTGACCACCGTCTCCCGAATGTCCCGCACGATCATCTTTTCGTCCTACACTTGTGTATTTCAAAATGTGGGCACCGTAGTGTAGACCTACCACTCCATGACTATGAGCAGACACTTCCTGCCCCGGTGGAGGTTTTCAAAGATGTCCACGACGCGTACGATGTTGGAACAGGGCGACGCCCTACCGTGAAGATCCACCTCCCTCCGAGCACTCGAACAGTCCTTCAGTATCTACACACACACACACACACACACACACACACACACGTTATCATTAAGAAGCTTGTGCAAGCCAAAAAGGCTCAAAAAGGAGCCCATCTCCTGTTTCAGTGGTGAGGCAGCGTGATGTACAAGAACATCCTGCCTGGACAGGATGTTAGTTTATTGCAGGGTCACATCATCAACAGTACCTCCCTTTTCTTTTTTTTATCACAGTAAACCCCAAACCTCTAGGATACATCCACATTACCCTGATAACCAAGGTCTCTGGCAATACAGTGGCAGAGAGAGAAAGGAATGCGTGTGTGTTGGTGGTGCGGTGTAGTGGCGCCCTCTCTGGGTGGCAGTCAGTCATTACAGCTAGGTTACCAGAGTCAATCCACCTCAACAAAAATTAAAAAGCACCAGAAAGAGATTTGACGACCGACCATCTCAGGTTGTTCTGAAATTGTGTCTGTGGTTAGAAACAGATAAGATTAGCATTCCTCAAACATTATTTTAGAAATTTTATTTTGATCTCAAGAGAAATTATGCTAATTGTTTAAACCCCAAAATTGTACATGATGTCCAGGTCAGTATAACCAAAACATTTCTTTATTAAAAGACTAATCAGAAAGAATGTTGGTACTTATTTATTTTTGATCCAAAGCCACGAATGAGTGAGTCACTCACTCGGCTTTATGTAGGTGCCGGGGCTCTATGACCGCGCCGTCAACTTCACTATTTATCAGACATCACTTGACTGTAATTCAGTCAACACATATCTTAAGAATATCATGGAATATAATTGAACATTTTAGTTTCTCCATGCTTGTCTCAGAGCAGCGCGAAACGATACTGAAAGAGTTGCCCACAGCGGGTAGGCAAAATATAACGATATTCGATATTATTTAGTTTTTCCAAAAAACTAAAGTGAGCGATTGTAATCTGAATAAAGGCCAAAATATGCATTGCTGTTTTTAGTGGGAGAGAAACCACAAGCCCAGCTTGCCTATTTTGTAGACAAGGACATCCCGGACAGCCAAACCCTGACTATGGGACTCCCAATCTCGGTCGGATGTGATACAGCCTGGATTCGAACCGGGGACTGAAGCTGCAGTGCTTTAGACAACTGCGCCACTCAGGAGCTATGACCAATATGACCAATATGACCAATCACGGCCCCTCCTCTGCATTGCAGGGGCGGTTCCTCCTGCAGGCAGAGGAGGGTCGTTAGTGATTGGAGCCACCTGGGCTCAGGGTATTTAACTGCTAATCACCTCTCTCTCTCTCTCTGCTCCTCCAGGTATGATCCTGTTTTGTTTGTGCCTTTGTAGTTTTGCATAGTTTCCACTCAGTCATGTTCACACACACAGATCACTGCACTTTACATACACCTTCCATTATGGCATTTTCACACCTCATTCCTGTATCTTTGTTAAAGTTAATAGTTTTTGGGTTGTAATAAAGAACCTTTTTGATTGGCCTACACCTGTTGTTCGTGTCCCCTCATTTTTGCCACAGGCTATGAGCCGGCCTGTGACAGACCAATATGACACAAATAACGCCCCGTGCCCCAGGTCCTGATGTCTTAAACCTTGCGTGCTTTCAGTGGATACAGCTGGAGAACTGCAAGGCAATCCCATTGTGCGCCACTCGGGAGCCATGACCAATATAACCGATATATATATTGTCCTGCTAACAGCTCATCCTAGAAACGCTGTTTGCAGAATTCCCAGCCTGCTGCGCTTGTGATAAACAGGGTTAATACTATAATCTGTGAGAATATCCAACAGGCTTTTATAAAATTCTAAATTAATTAATAATAAATCACATTGTTTAAAAAAAATATATATATATTTTGGAGATTATTTCGTTTTCAAATAACGTAAAGTGAGCGAGGGGAAAAAGGCCATTCTTGAACATTGTTACTAATTTGTAAATAAAGTCAGTTTGTTATTTAGAGTCGCCTCGTGGCTCCAAGTCGCGGCTGGCACAGGTATTGAACCAGCATCTGTAGCAGGGCAGTTTGCACTGCGATGCAGTGTCTTAGAACGCTGAGCCACTTGGGCGCTGTACAACGTGACCGGTCGGGAGTAGGCTACAGTACTACAGTAAGAGCAAAATAATCCTAACATTTCCACACCATAATTGTAGTCTACGTTTCTCTTAGAATAAAAACCTTTGTGTAACGAGTATTAGCAAGTAATACTGAAGTCGTGCACAATTATCAGTTTCTATTTGGTTTCATGTCGCCCATTCATTGTCAGTTAAGAGACACAGTAGCGCCTTGGGACCCAAAAAGCATAAATCAGTGCTCTAACTCCCCAATGAAGTAGTGACGCAGGGTGCCGTACTAAACCCGCAGCATAATTTCAAAACCTTTAGTTGAGAAACCACTGTGCATCCGGAAAGTATTCAGACCCCTTGACTTTGTCCACTTTTTGTTACAGCTGGGACTGCGGCGGTCACAAAATGTTGTCAGAGGGTGATTGTCAAGCAAACAACTGCCGGTCTCACGGTAATTTACCGTTAATTAACAAACACATTCAACATCTCCTGGAAAGCCAATGATGCAGACCTTTGGAACATCTACATTTTAAAAAGTCTTAATAAATCCATCTAATATAGCCTACACCTTCGCAATAAATCAATGACTTATTTCCCCTCATTAAAATGCAAATCATTTTATAACATTTTTCACATGCGTTTTTTCTGGATTTTTATGTTATTCTGTCTCTCACTGTTCAAATAAACCTACCATTAAAATTATAGACTGATCATTTCTTTGTCAGTGGGCAAACGTACAAAATTAGCAGGGGATCAAATACTTTTTTTCCCTCACTGTATGTATGTGTGTGTATATATATAAAAATATGATTTTTAAATACATTTGCATTGATGTCAGAGTGATAAGAGGGACCATAGACTGCTGGTACCAGGCAGTTAGCAAGTTTGGTAGGCTACTAGTGACCATCAGCAGCATCAGCCTTATTCAAACAATCTTTTTTCCCCTCAATCTACACCCAATACCTCATAATGACAAAGCGAAAACAGGTTGACCTTTTTGCAAATTTGTTCAATATAAAAAAAATAGAAAAACCTTATTTACATAAGTATTCAGACTCTTTGATATGAGACTCGAAATTGAGCTCAGCTGCATCCTGTTTCCATTGATCATCCTTGAGATTGGAGTCCTCCTGTGGTAAATTCAATTGATTGGACATGATTTGGAAATGCACACACCTGTCTATATAAGGACCCACAGTTCACAGTGCATGTCAGAGCAAAAACCAAACCACGAGGTTGAAGGAATTGTCCGTAGAGCTCAGAGACAGGATTGTGTCGAGGCACAGATCTTTGGAAGGATACCAAAACATGTCTGCAGCATTGGTCCCCAAGAAGTGGCGAGAGTTCCTCTGTGGAGATTGGAAAACCTTCCAGAAGGACAACCATCTCTGCAGCACTCCACCAATCAGGTCTTTATGGTAGAGTGGCCAGACGGAAGCCACTCCTCAGTAAAAAGCACGACAGCCTGAATGTCTCAAAGTCAAGAGCGAAGAGGCAACTCCGGGATGCTGGCCTTCTAGGCAGAGTTCCTCTGTCCAGTGTCTGTGTTCTTTTACCCATCTTAATCTTAGATTTTTATTGGCCAGTCTGAGATATGGCTTTTTATTTGCAAATCTGCCTAGAAGGCCAGCATCCCGGAGTCGCCTCTTCGCTGTTGACGTTGAGACTGGTGTTTTGCGGGTACTATTTAATGAAGCTGCCAGTTGAGGACTTGTGAGGCATCTGTTTCTCAAAATAGACACGAATGTACTGGTCCTCTTGCTCAGTTGTGCACTGGGGCCTCCTACTCTTTCTATTCTGGTTTGAGCCAGGGCGTAGTACACAGCGTTGTACGAGGTCTTACGTTTCTTGGCAATTTCTCACATGGAATAGCCTTCATTTCTCAGAACAAGATTAGACTGACGAGTTTCAGAAGAAAGGTCTTTGTTTCTGGTCATTTTGAGCCTGTAATCAAACATACAAATGCTGATGCTCCAGATACTCAACTAGTCTAAAGAAGGCCAGTTGTATTTCTTCTTTAATCAGAACAACAGTTTTCAGCTGTGCTAACATAATTGCAAAAGGGTTTTCTAATGATCAATTATCCTTTTAAAATGATAAACTTGGATTAGCTAACACAATGTGCCATTGGAACACAGGAGTGATGGTTGCTAATAATGGGCCTCTGTATGCCTATGTAGATATTCCATAATATCCAGCTACAATAGTAATATCCAGTTTCCAGCTACAATAGTAATTTACAACATTAACAATGTCTACACTGTATTTCTGATCAATTTGATGATATTTTAAAATGGACCAAAAATGTGCTTTTCTTTCAAAAACAAGGACATTTCTAAGTGACCCCAAAATTTTGAACGGTAGTGTATTTTTTTAAATTTTATTTTATATACAGTTGAAGTCAGAAGTTTACATACACTTAGGTTGGAGTCATTAAAACTTGTTTTTCAACCACAAACTATAGTTTTGGCAAGTCGGTTAGGACATCTACTTTATGCATGACAAGTAATTTTTCCAACAATTGTTTAGACAGACAGATTATTTCACTTATAATTCACTGTATCACAATTCCAGTGGGTCAGAAGTTTACATACACTAAGTTGACTGTGCCTTTAAACAGCTTGGAACATTTCAGAAAATGATGTCATGGCGTTAGAAGCTTCTGATAGGCTAATTGACATAATTTGAGTAAAATTAGAGGTGTAGCTGTGGATGTATCTCAAGGCCTACATTCAAACTCAGTGCCTCTTTGCTTGACATCATGGGAAAATCAAAAGAAATCAGCCAAGACCTCAGAAAGAAAAATGTAGACCTCCACAAGTCTGGTTCATCCTTGGGAGCAATTCCAAACGCCTGAAGGTACCACGTTCATCTGTACAAACAATAGTACGCAAGTATAAACACCATGGGACCACGAAGCAGTCATACCGCTCAGGAAGGAGGCGCGTTCTGTCTTCTAGAGATAAATGTACGTTGGTGCGAAAAGTGCAAATCAATCCCAGAACAACAGCAAAGGACCTTGTGAAGATGCTGGAGGAAATGGGTACAAAAGTATCTATATCCACAGTAAAACGAGTCCTATATCGACATAACCTGAAAAGCCACTCAGCAAGGAAGAAGCCACTGCTCCAAAACCTCCATAAAAAAAGCCAGACCACGGTTTGCAACTGCACATGGGGACAAAGATCGTACTTTTTGGAGAAATGTCCTCTGGTCTGATGAAACAAAAATAAAAATAAACTGTTTGGCCATAATGACCATCGTTATGTTTGGAAGAAAAAGGGGGAGGCTTGCAAGCCGAAGAACACCATCCCAACCGTGAAGCACGGGGGTGGCAGCATCATGTTGTGGGGGTGCTTTGCTGCAGGAGGGACTGGTGCACTTCACAAAACAGATGGCATCATGAGGAAGAAAAATTATGTGGATATATTGAAGCAACATCTCAAGACATCATTCAGGAAGTTAAAGCTTGGTCGCAAATGGGTCTTCCAAATGGACAATGACCCCAAGCATACTTCCAAAGTTGTGGCAAAATGGCTTAAGGACAACAAAGTCAAGGTATTGGAGTGGCCATCACAAAGCCCTGACCTCAATCCAATAGAAAATGTGTGGGCAGAACTGAAAAAGCGTGTGCGAGCAAGGAGGCCTACAAACCTGACTCAGTTACACCAGCTCTGTCAGGAGGAATGGGCCAAAATTCACCCAACTTATTGTGGGAAGCTTGTGGAAGGCCACCCGAAACATTTGACCCAAGTTAAACAATTTAAAAGGCAATGCTACCAAATACTAATTGAGTGTATGCAAACTTCTGACCCACTGGGAATGTGATGAAAGAAATAAAAGCTGAAATAAATAACTCTATACTATTATTCTGACATTTCACATTCTTTAAATAAAGTGGTGATCCTAACTGACCTAAGACAGGGAATATTTACTAGGATTAAATGTCGGAATTGTGAAAAACTGAGTTTAAATGTATTTGGTTAAGGTGTATGTAAACTTCCGACTTCAACTGTACGTGGTTGCAATGGGCATCAGTGTCTTAACAGCGCGATTTTCCAAGGCAGGATACTCAGAGCGCAGCCCTATCCAGAAATCTGGCAGTGGCTTCTGATTAAATTCAATTTTCACAGAACAGCTTGTTGCAATTTCGATGAGTCTCTCTTGTTCAGATATCGGTAAGTGGACTGGAGGCAGGGCATGAAAGGGATAACTAATCCAGTTGTTTGTGTCATCCGTTCCGGGAAAGTACCTGCGTAATTGCTCACCCAACTCACTCAGATGCTTCGCTATTTGACATTGTCCGTAAGCTTGAGTTCATTTGCATACAAAAAAATCATAGAATGACGGAAAGACGTGTGCTGTCCTTGTTAATGCAGACAGAGAAGAGCTCCAACTTCTTAAATCATCAATTTTATCCCGCACACGGAGAGTCCCTATAATCCTAGATTCAGATCATTCAGGCGAGAAAAAACATCACCCAGATTAGGCCTGTCGTGTGAGAAACTCGCGGTCAGACAAGTGAAAATTATGTTCAGTAAAGGAAACTTTAAGCTAGTCTCTCAATAAAAAAAACGTGTCAATACTTTGCCCCTTGATAACCAGCACACTTCTGTATGTTGTAAAAGTCTTACATGGTCGCTGCCCATATCATTGCATAGTGCAGAAAATACACGAGAGTTCACAGGTCTTGCCTTTAACCAAGTTAACCATTTTCACTGTAGTGTTCAAAACATCTTTCAAGCTGTCAGGCATTCCCTTGGCACCAAGAGCCTCTGGGTGGATGCTGCAGTGTACCCAAGTGGCGTCGGGAGCAACTGCTTGCACACGCGTTACCACTCCACTATGTCTCCCTGTCATGGCTTTTGCGCCATCAGTACAGATACCAACATGAGCAGCAGCTACGTTTGGCTACATACGGACCGTTAGTGGAATTCCTGCAAGAGAGTAACGGTTAATGTGATTGGATGTTAATTATTTGACTAGGCTACCTGTATTTGACAGTGTGTTGTTATTTCACTGAACACTAGATGGATTAATTTGATATTTTAATTAATTAAATTTTTGTCAGTGAAACGAGGCTACTCAGGCGAGAAAAAAACCCTCACCTAAATGTATAGCCCCGTCGGAAAATATAAATGGACTGTTTTAAAATGTGAAGAAAAATATATTTTTAATAAAAATAAAAAAAATGTAATCACATTTTTATTTGGTGTACCCCCGACGGATTTGCGCGTACCCACCCCAGTTTGGGAATCCATTTATTTTAGACAGGTGTGTTACGGATACAGGTATCCTGTGTGTGTGTTTGTTTTCGTTCCTTCTGCCCTAGTCACAGGTGTCACTCATCAGCAGTCATCAGTTGCCCGTCAATCACCAATCAGAAGACACACCTGCTCCTTTTCTCTTACCCAATCACATCCCCTTTCCCTTGGTTTAAAAACCCAGTCAGTTGTCTCTCTCTCTCTCTCGCTTGTTTTGAGGCTACACACCTCTACCTCTGTTTTGTATTTGTTGAAGCCCAATTGCTGTTGGTTTGTTTGTGCGTGCTATCGCTCTTGTTTTGGTGCCAACATCTCACATTAACTGTGATCCTGTGAGTATGTACTGCTGTTGTATTGATTTTTGTTTGTTGGTGGTAAAAGGGGGCTAACCAGACAAGTTGCCCTTGGGCATACATTACCAGTAGGAAACACCGTCTAAATACATTGGTTAGAACTGGGCGGACCACCCACTGTATTTTATTGGTTCGTTAGCTAGGTGTTATTTAAACAGGTAGATTAGCTTAGGGGTGTTTGGATATTTATTAGTTCTTTCCTTGGGTTCAGCTCAGCCCCTTTTCCCCACACCCCATTACCGTGTGTTTAGAAATAAACCATTTAGTGTTTGACGGTAGGTTTAAGTTGTCTGTGTTTTATTTTTGTTCTCACTGTTCCTTTTCACTATTATAATTTGCATGAGATATGTTGCGGGTCTCGATTCCATTCCCCCTCGACTGCGGGGCTAAAGGGATTCGTAACAATGATATAAAGAAAATGTAGTCCATTTCAGAAGAACAGAATAGCATACTCTGAGTTGTCCTGATGTTAGGTCCTGATCTGACTCTGCCAAAACGGCTGTGGGCTACACTAGTTCATTTAGCAGACTACATCTGCTTACAATTCTGTGGCGTTATTTTATAGTATGAAGAATACAACTGAACAAAACTGAATAAAATAGAAAGGATATTTACAAAACAATTTGAGGGAGTGCGCAAGTGGCTACTCTATGTTGAGTGGTTAACAAAGAAACAGAACCTCCTATATGCTTTATTTAGAGTTAATGTAACTTTAGTTCTTCTACAGACGTTGGGCTATATGTTTAGATTTTTAATCCATTGTAAGGCTGCATGATGCAACTCTAATGATGATTAGAATAAAGTCTCATGAAAGGCGCAGGCTGTACACACTTCATCAGTCTCTCATTCACAATTTGACAAGCACATGATAATGCCTCGAATTTCCTGGCGGCATCCACCTAGTGTGGCCATAACGCCCCCTAAAAAAATCCAGTGGCCGTTGTGCCACACACACATACGCATAGGAAATGTACACGTTAGGGGTCAAGGAAGGGTAAACAGGAACTAGGTGTGGAAAGTTTGAGTGAAAGTTACGTTGTGAGAAAAAGGTAAACCGAGTATATGACCCTGTTGAGAAAGATGAACGGGTCGTCACTGATAAACATCAGGAAGTCACCGGATAAGAGGAAGTGCTAGCGGGCTGCTCTACATTTAGGCAGTATAGGGTCTCAAAAGAAAAGCCAGCCAGTCATGTCTTAATTCATTTTGAGACAGGCTTCAACATGCAAATAAGCGAATAGGCAGAGGTGTAGCCTACATTGTCTAATTCTCTGTAAGGTAATAATCATTAATTGTATTTTGTAAAGTGGTTTCTTACATCATACAATACAATTTACAGTCACCTATTCGTAGTGTTATAGACCAAGTAAAAAAAATCATGAATTAAATGTCAAGCCCTTCATAATGTTAAAACGTGTGTTTAAAAAGTCTCATGCATTGTAGGCCTGCATTGAACACTACATATAGGACACAGTAGCCTATATCATAGAAATCAACATCTATTTCCATGTGAAAAAGGTTGAGATTTGCTTAATTGGTTTTGTTGGTAGGCCTACATAATGATCAAATAGCCACAATAACCTATTGGCTACTGTCAAACTGTAAACGCGAGCCGGGAAACTGCACAGAATATTCTCACAATGTTCACATTTCCGCTCACAAGACGTAAAATTTGCTCAGTGCCCATTTTTTTTTGGGGGGGCATTGGTCACGAGAGGAATCACAGACTTTCGCATGTGATCATGTATTAGTGTAACATAGTTCAGAACGTGCCGGAAGCTCACTCCACAGCTAGCTTGAAATGTTGCAGATGGAGCCATCCAATTGGTACCTTTTGGGTGTCTCAAACCATTGGTAGTTTGTCAAGGACTACGGTAGCGTGTTTAAGAGCAGAGGACAAGGGCAGTGGAGGGAAGATCTACTGGTTTGAGACCAGTGTGGGACAGGGGCAGTGGAGGGAAGATCTACTGGTTTGAGACCAGTGTGGGACAGGGGCAGTGGAGGGAAGATCTACTGGTTTGAGACCAGTGTGGGACAGGGGCAGTGGAGGGAAGATCTACTGGTTTGAGACCAGTGTGGGACAGGGGCAGTGGAGGGAAGATCTACTGGTTTGAGACCAGTGTGGGACAGGGGCAGTGGAGGAAGATCTACTGGTTTGAGACCAGTGTGGGACAGGGGCAGTGGAGGGAAGATCTACTGGTTTGAGACCAGTGTGGGACAGGGACAGTGGAGGGAAGATCTACTGGTTTGAGACCAGTGTGGGACAGGGGCAGTGGAGGGAAGATCTACTGGTTTGAGACCAGTGTGGGACAGGGACAGTGGAGGAAGATGTACTGCTTTGCATTAGGACGACACACCTGATTCAAATCATCAACACCTGAGATCATGTTGCTCATAGTGCTACGGCAAAAACACAAAAAAATGTGCGCCAATTTGGGTCCCCAGGAGCAGGAAACAGTGTTCTATCTAGACAATCCCATTCCTCACCTCTCCCTGGCTGCCAGTCATCCTCTGTATGTAGACATGATCCAACTCTGTGAACACAAACTATACTTCAATTGATGTTTGTTATGTGTACCTGTTGCCTTTATTTGTCAACCAATAGGTATGAGAGCATTGCTTGTTTTTTTTTTTAATAATGTTTTTCAGGTTTTCGTGGTGACAGTCAATCACAAAGACGGGAAACTCCAATCCTCGGAATGCAATTAGTAAAATCAGGTGTGTTAGTTGGGGGAAAAAACTGACACCAGTCATGCCCCGGAGGGCTGGACTACCACGATGAGGATGATCCAATCAGGACCGGGGAGGGCTGGACTACCACTATGAGGATGATCCAATCAGGACCGGGAGGGCTGGACTACCATGATGAGGATGATCCAATCAGGACCGGGAGGGCTGGACTACCACGATGAGGATGATCCAAATCAGGACCAGATAGAAATCAACAGACTCAAGACTCAGTATGATCTGATACAGGACTCTCCTGGAGAGTTACCATCTTGTAGGTTTTCTCCAACTAGCTGGTTGATAAACTACAGGAGGGTAACTCTCCAGGAGATTTGAACCTCCAGCTAGTTCCCCCGCCCTTTTCTCCTGTAACCTCTCTCCCTCTACTGTAGCAGCCTTTGGTGATTGGACTGAGAGGGATATGAACACAGATGGCTTGCATCTACCACACTTAATTAACGAATGTGTGATACATTCACCATTGCGTCATAATTTAAATTAAGTGGAATATTCTTTTGTGTTTGTGCAAAGCCGGTCTGGTGGGTTAATATGAATAGTAGTGCTGACCGTATTACAAATCATATTGTCAAGGTTGTTATTCTGTTTGTTTTTTTGTCATATTCTGTAACTGGTCTCATCACCTGCTGCTTGCATTTCAATAGCTAACATCAGCCATCTTAGTGCAGAACAACGTTGCCTGGACACATCTGTATTATTCGTAGTGAGACCAAGAGAGATCTGGTCAAAGAGTAGCTAATACTGACGATCGAGGTAAGAACAGACATTGCTGTAACGTTCTACTACTTTTTGACGAAACTGTCGCAGTATTATGCTATTCTATGTAATTTGAGCATTGGTTTGAGTAGCTAACTAGCTAGTTACGGTGGCTAACTAGCTAGTTAAAAACAAAATATTGTTTTAAAACTAAATCAACAACACCTTTCTCGAATATTCAAATGGAAGGAAGTGGTCATAATTAATCGTTCTCTGTGATTCGAGTGTCACTGTTGACAACTTTGTGGAATTTCAAGGAGGTCATTTCAAACCCCCTTTTATGAAAGAAAGCGCCACAGTCAGTTTATAGTTATCTGGCTACCATTTAGGGAATGGAGATCTCAGAGGAGTTCCCATTTTGGGAATGGAGTTCTCAGAGGAGTTCCAATCTTGGGAATGGAGTTCTCAGAGGTCTCATTCCCTACTGAGGGACCACTGAGGTAAAACAAGAACTGGAGACTGCATACGGAGTATTGACCACTTAGGTAAAACTGGAGACTGCATACGGAGTATTGACCACCGAGGTAAAACAAGAACTGGAGACTGCAATAGGAACATGGAGTATTGACCACTGAGGTAAAACAAGAACTGGAGACTGCGTCCAAGATGTCCGACTATTGTTTTCAAGGTAATCTACTTACGCTTGCATACCCCGATTCATGGAGCTTCTGGTTTATACGGACCAACATCACATGCACACTAGCGCTCAGTGGGAACAGGGAGCTGCGACGACATCATGTTATCCAAAAACATGACAGACATTGGATGAATGTAAAATGTTAATATCTTTGGCTGTGATAGATGTAAGAGGATTATTATTAGAATCTTTTCATATAATTTGTATTATAAAATTATTATTATTATTATTTTTTTTTTTTTAAATCGGCCTCAGGGACTGGCTTGATTTGGTTCTATGTAGCAGCATCTGTAAGTGTTTAAAAAAAATAATAATTAAACGTTGGATAAAGGAGACTCAGATCTAGAAAAATTGTATATCATATACTGCAGCTGAGGAATAATGGGAAAGTAAATTCTGTTTTTAAAGTTGATAAACCTGTATCCCCACTTTTGAGAAAATGGCCTTTGAATAGTTTTGGTACACCTACTGGAGAGTTCTTTGTCAACACCCATTCAGCATCGTTCACACCCTCTTAAGCCTTAGCCCCACCCATCTCTTTAAGGATTCACATGAGAGGCCATGTGCTAAACAGAGGGAGTAGTTTAGTCAACAACCAAAGACTATTAGTAGTGTAGTTTTGCTACTACTTTCACCATCTATTTCTTGGCCAATATCCTAACTTGACTTTGGTGCAGGGTATGTTGTTCTTCACATTACCATCTCTGGTAAACACACACTATATCTGTCACGCCCTGATCTGTCTCACATGCTTAGCATACAGACGGTGTAAACGGTATAGTGAAATGGTTACTTGCATAGTAGCAATATCAAACATTTAAAAGATAATATTTTCTAATTATTAGATGATTCTTACCCAGACAAACTTGTCTAAATTGATGGGTCCAGTGAAGGAAACGCTATAACCACCACCCCCAGACACATCTAGCTAAGTGGATGGGTCACTATAGTCTAGACATGTTAATGTAATACTATAGATTGCTATAACCCCCCCAGACACATCTAGCTAAGTGGATGGGTCACTATAGTCTAGACATGTTAATGTAATACTGGCTGTAATCATCCCCAGACACACCTGGTTAACTTCATGGGTCATGGAATCATCTGGTGAAGTGGAGACTTTTGTTTAGACATGTAGCTAGCTAGCTAAACAACAAACCTAATGGTGCATTCAAGACAACTGGGAATTTGGAAAAATACGAGGTCAAATCATGACGTCAGTGATCTTCCGGTCGGAAAGTCGCCGCTCTAGTACCCGAGCTGGAACTTCGAGTTGGATGACCGTTCAAAACTATTTTTCCCAGTCGGAGTTGGAGTTGACAGTTGACTTGAACGCACTGAAGTCCGAGATTAACGAGTTCCCAATTCTGAGTTCTCAGTTGTTTTGAACGCAGAAATAATCCCAACCCATACTACTAGCAATACAAACTGAAACTGCAGGTAGCTAAAGCTAACCAACTAGGTTCCGTGTTAGCTAGCTAGCTAACGGTAGGCTACAACTAGTAATGCAAATGGATTTCTGAGATACACGGATCATACATGTAATTTTAGCTAGTGAGCTAGCCAGCTAAAGTTAGCTAGCTAGCTAACAGTACCCTTTAACTTGCAATGAAAATGACTGACAAAATTAGAAACGTATAATATCTGAAAATGCAGCTATACTCTAGCCCGTATAAAATGGATGAATGCTTCTCCCTCTGTCACGGATGCCGTGGTTGCCCTTAGTTTGAAGATCTAATCCGGAGACAGGTGTTTTATACGACAGCCTTCTGTGCACTCTTTCAACTCTCTACCCCATATTTGCAATCAAAACGTCAGATTTTTTGCCAAAAAGCATACTTCACATTCAAATGCCTCTCCTGTGAAGTTCCTGAAAACGAGTCACAATTATTTGAATGATTCAATGTATGTTTTGTGCAAAATGGTGATGACCTATTAAGTGTCTTATTAGGAATTTTCTAATCTGACTTCTCTGTGTGGCAGTTTATGGAAATTGTCTTTCTGGGCCGAAGTTACCAAAGCCAAAAACTATAGGAGCAGTCACCCCCTTTGGTATTGACGGAGAAAATAAGGTGTGTGGGGGGGTAAACTCAAACATGTACTGGCCAATCGTTAGCTTTAGCTACCTGCAGTATCGTCGCGTTTACAATACACCCTTCCTGTCCACACCCTTCCTGTCCTCCTCTGACTGTTTGAACAACAACCGGTTTACTTTTAGATCAGAGGTCACCATCCTCTTCGGAGTCAAGATCAGCCAGCCAGCCGGGCGTTCTGTCACACACACTGCCCAGATAGGGATTTACAACTCAATAATCAGCCAGCCAGGCCTGTCACACACACTGCCCAGATAGGGATTTACAACTCAATCATCAGCCAGCCAGGCCTTTCTGTCACACACACTGCCCAGATAGGGATTTACAACTCAATAATCAGCCAGCCAGGCCTGTCACACACACTGCCCAGATAGGGATTTACAACTCAATCATCAGCCAGCCAGGCCTTTCTGTCACACACACTGCCCAGATAGGGATTTACAACTCAATAATCAGCCAGCCAGGCCTGTCACACACACTGCCCAGATAGGGATTTACAACTCAATCATCAGCCAGCCAGGCCTTCTGTCACACACACTGCCCAGATAGGGATTTACAACTCAATCATCAGCCAGCCAGGCCTTCTGTCACACACACTGCCCAGATAGGGATTTACAACTCAATCATCAGCCAGCCAGGCCTTCTGTCACACACACTGCCCAGATAGGGATTTACAACTCAATCATCAGCCAGCCAGGCCTTCTGTCACACACACTGCCCAGATAGGGATTTACAACTCAATCATCAGCCAGGCAGGCCTCCTGTCACACACACTGCCCAGATAGGGATTTACAACTCAATCATCAGCCAGGCCTTCTGTCACACACACTGCCCAGATAGGGATTTACAACTCAATCATCAGCCAGCCAGGCCTTCTGTCACACACACTGCCCAGATAGGGATTTACAACTCAATAATCAGCCAGCCAGGCCTTCTGTCACACACACTGCCCAGATAGGGATTTACAACTCAATCATCAGCCAGCCGGGCCTTCTGTCACACACACTGCCCAGATAGGGATTTACAACTCAATCATCAGCCAGGCAGGCCTCCTGTCACACACACTGCCCAGATAGGGATTTACAACTCAATCATCAGCCAGGCAGGCCTCCTGTCACACACACTGCCCAGATAGGGATTTACAACTCAATCATCAGCCAGGCAGGCCTTCTGTCACACACACTGCCCAGATAGGGATTTACAACTCAATCATCAGCCAGGCAGGCCTTCTGTCACACACACTGCCCAGATAGGGATTTACAACTCAATCATCAGCCAGCCAGGCCTTCTGTCACACACACTGCCCAGATAGGGATTTACAACTCAATCATCCATCAGCCAGGCAGGCCTTCTGTCACACACACTGCCCAGATAGGGATTTACAACTCAATCATCAGCCAGCCAGGCCTCCTGTCACACACACTGCCCAGATAGGGATTTACAACTCAATCATCAGCCAGGCCTTCTGTCACACACACTGCCCAGATAGGGATTTACAACTCAATCATCCATCAGCCAGCCAGGCCTTCTGTCACACACACTGCCCAGATAGGGATTTACAACTCAATCATCAGCCAGGCCTGTTGCCAATCGCGCTTCCCAAACTGCAGGCTTCCTAAATAGGCCTACAAGCTTGTGATTGGAAACAATCTACAGCAATTTTAAAAGCTAATGATTCTCGTTTTCTGTTCTGTTGGACCCACCACTATGCCATGTCTCTCCTGTTCCATTGGTTTTCATGTCAACTTTCTTTCGTTGTCCAGAAGCCAAAGTCACAATCCTAGTCATATTAGCAAGCCGTCCTAGTTGTTGCTATTAGAGTCCCCTCCTCTGTAAGTTTCTCTAACAGATGTTCATCTCTGTCACATATGGAACCGCTATCAGGTGGTCTGTCTGGAATGGTGTTCTGTCTGGAATGGTGTTCTGTCTGGAATGGTGTTCTGTCTGGAATGGTGTTCTGTCTAGAATGGTGGTCTCCCAGGTGGGAGATGTTTGAAAATGTAGTTTTATTGGCTGCTTCATTACATGTTCTGTTACGTACCCAACGCACACAAGTCCCTAGGGAGTTAGGCACCCAACGCACACGAGTCCCTAGGGAGTTAGGCACCCAACGCACAGGAGTCCCTAGGGAGTTAGGCACCCAACGCACAGGAGTCCCTAGGGAGTTAGGCACCCAACGCACAGGAGTCCCTAGGGAGTTAGGCACCCAACACAGGAGTCCCTAGGAGTTAGGCACCCAACGCACACGAGTCCCTAGGAGTTAGGCACCCAACGCACAGGAGTCCCTAGGGAGTTAGGCACCCAACGCACACGAGTCCCTAGGGAGTTAGGCACCCAACGCACAGGAGTCCCTAGGGAGTTAGGCACCCAACGCACACGAGTCCCTAGGAGTTAGGCACCCAACGCACAGGAGTCCCTAGGGAGTTAGGCACCCAGCACAGGAGTCCCTAGGGAGTTGGGCACCCAGCACAGGAGTCCCTAGGAGTTAGGCACCCAGCAGCACAGGAGTCCCTAGGGGTTGGGCACCCAACGCACAGGAGTCCCTGGGAGTTAGGCACCCAGCACACCACGAGTCCCTAGGAGTTGGGCACCCAACACAGGAGTCCCTAGGGAGTTAGGCACCCAACGCACCACGAGTCCCTAGGGAGTTAGGCACCCAACGCACACGAGTCCCTAGGAGTTAGGCACCCAACGCACACGAGTCCCTAGGAGTTGGGCACCCAGCACGAGTCCCTGGGAGTTAGGCACCCAACGCGCACAGGAGTCCCTAGGAGTTAGGCACCCAAGCGCACAGGAGTCCCTGGAGTTGGGCACCCAGCACCGAGTCCCTAGGAGTTAGGCACCCAGCACACGAGTCCCTAGGGAGTTAGGCACCCAACGCACACGAGTCCCTAGGGAGTTAGGCACCCAAGCGCACAGGAGTCCCTAGGGGTTAGGCACCCAGCGCACAGGAGTCCCTAGGGAGTTAGGCACCCAGCACACGAGTCCCTAGGAGTTAGGCACCCAGCACAGGAGTCCCTAGGGAGTTAGGCACCCAGCACCACGAGTCCCTGGGAGTTGGGCACCCAGCACACGAGTCCCTAGGGAGTTAGGCACCCAGCACGAGTCCCTAGGAGTTAGGCACCCAACGCACACGAGTCCCTAGGGAGTTAGGCACCCAACGCACAGGAGTCCCTAGGAGTTAGGCACCCAAAGCACACGAGTCCTAGGGGTTAGGCACCCAACGCACACGAGTCCCTAGGAGTTAGGCACCCAGCACCACGAGTCCCTAGGGAGTTAGGCACCCAACGCACTGAGTCCCTAGGGAGTTAGGCACCCAACGCACAGGAGTCCCTAGGAGTTAGGCACCCAACGCACAGGAGTCCCTAGGAGTTAGGCACCCAACGCACAGGAGTCCCTAGGGAGTTAGGCACCCAACGCACAGGAGTCCCTAGGAGTTAGGCACCCAACGCACAGAGGAGTCCCTAGGAGTTAGGCACCCAACGCACAGGAGTCCCTAGGAGTTAGGCACCCAACGCACACGCAGTCCCTAGGAGTTAGGCACCCAACGCACACGAGTCCCTAGGGAGTTGGGCACCCAACGCACACGGAGTCCCTAGGAGTTAGGCACCCAACGCACACGAGTCCCTAGGAGTTAGGCACCCAACGCACACGAGTCCCTAGGGAGTTAGGCACCCAACGCACAGGAGTCCCTAGGAGTTAGCACCCAACGCACAGGAGTCCCTAGGAGTTAGGCACCCAACAGGAGTCCCTAGGAGTTAGGCACCCAGCGCACGAGTCCCTAGGGAGTTAGGCACCCAACGCACACGGAGTCCCTAGGAGTTAGGCACCCAACGCACACGAGTCCCTAGGGAGTTAGGCACCCAACGCACACGAGTCCCTAGGGAGTTAGGCACCCAACGCACACGAGTCCCTAGGAGTTAGGCACCCAACGCACACGAGTCCCTAGGAGTTAGGCACCCAACGCACGAGTCCCTAGGAGTTAGGCACCCAACGCACACCTAGTCCCTAGGGAGTTAGGCACCCAACGCACACGAGTCCCTAGGGAGTTAGGCACCCAACGCACACGAGTCCCTAGGGAGTTAGGCACCCAACGCACACGAGTCCCTAGGGAGTTAGGCACCCAACGCACACGAGTCCCTAGGGAGTTAGGCACCCAACGCACACGAGTCCCTAGGGAGTTAGGCACCCAACGCACAGGAGTCCCTAGGGAGTTAGGCACCCAACGCACACGAGTCCCTAGGAGTTAGGCACCCAACGCATTAATGAGTCCCTAGGGAGTTAGGCACCCAACGCACACGAGTCCCTAGGAGTTAGGCACCCAACACACAGTCCCTAGGAGTTAGGCACCCAACACGAGTCCCTAGGAGTTAGGCACCCAACGACACGAGTCCCTAGGAGTTAGGCACCCAACGCACAGGAGTCCCTAGGAGTTAGGCACCAACGCACACGAGTCCCTAGGAGTTAGGCACCCAACGCACACGAGTCCCTAGGAGTTAGGCACCCAACGCACAGGAGTCCCTAGGAGTTAGGCACCCAACGCACAGGAGTCCCTAGGGAGTTAGGCACCCAACGCACACGAGTCCTGGCAAATTTCTAAAAATGGTCGGTAAATAAAAAAAATGTTGTTCAGCACATTTCCCTAACAGAAACCCTGCCCCCCCACACACACAGAAACCCTGTCCCCCACACACACACACAGAAACCCTGCCCCCACACACACACAGAAACCCTGCCCGCCACACACACAGAAACCCCCCACACACACACAGAAACCCTGCCTCCCACACACACACACACACACAGAAACCCTGCCTCCCACACACACACAGAACCCTGCCCTCCACACACAGAAACCCTGCCCCCACACACACAGAAACCCTGCCCCCACACACACAGAAACCCTGCCTCCCCCACACACAGAAACCCTGCCCCCACACACACAGAAACCCTGCCCCCCCACACACACACAGAAACCCTGCCCCCCCACACACAGAAACCCTGCCCTCACACACACAGAAACCCTGCCCCCACACACAGAAACCCTGCCCCCACACACACAGAAACCCTGCCCCCCACACACACAGAAACCCTGCCCCCACACAGAAACCCTGCCCCCCCACACACACAGAAACCCTGCCTGCCTGCCCCCCACAGACAGACACACAGAAACCCTGCCCCCACACAGAAACCCTGCCCCCACACACACAGCTGCACACAGACACACAGCCCCCACACAGACACACAGAAACCCTGCCTCCCACACACACAGAAACCCTGCCCCCACACACACAGAAACCCTGCCCCCCACACACACAGAAACCCTGCTCCCCCACACACAGACCCTGCCCCCCACACAGAAACCCTGCCCCCCCACACACACACAGAAACCCTGCCCCCACACACACAGAAACCCTGCCCCCACACACACAGAAACCCTGCCCCCACACACACACAGAAACCCTGCCCCCACACACACAGAAACCCTGCCCCCACCACACACACACAGAAACCCCTGCCTCCCACACACACACAGAAACCCTGCCCCCACACACAGACACACAGAAACCCTGCCCCCCACACACACAGAAACCCTGCCCCCACACACACAGAAACCCTGCCCCCACACACAGAAACCCTGCCCCCACACACACAGAAACCCTGCCCCCACACAGACAGACACACAGAAACCCTGCCCCCACACAGACACAGACCACACAGAAACCCTGCCCCCACACACACAGAAACCCTGCCCCCACACACACACAGAAACCCTGCCCCCACACACAGAAACCCTGCCCCACACAGAAACCCTGCCCCCCACACAGACACACAGAAACCCTGCCCCCACAGACAGACACACAGAAACCCTGCCCCCACACACACAGAAACCCTGCCCCCACACACAGAAACCCTGCCCCCCCACACACACAGAAACCCTGCCCCCACACACACAGAAACCCTGCACACAGAAACCCTGCCCCCCACAGACAGACACACAGAAACCCTGCCCCCACACAGAAACCCTGCCCCACACAGACAGACACACAGAAACCCTGCCCCCCACACACAGAAACCCTGCCCCCACACACACACAGAAACCCTGCCCCCCACACAGACAGACACACAGAAACCCTGCCCCCACACAGACAGACACACAGAAACCCTGCCCCCCACACAGACAGACACACAGAAACCCTGCCCCCCCACACACAGAAACCCTGCCCCCACACACACAGAAACCCTGCCCCCACACACAGAAACCCTGCCCCCACACAGACAGACACACAGAAACCCTGCCCCCCACACAGACAGACACACAGAACCCTGCCCCCACACACACACACAGAAACCCTGCCCCCACACACACAGAAACCCTGCTCACACAGACAGACACCAGCCACAGACAGACACACAGAAACCCTGCTCCCCACACAGACAGACACACAGAAACCCTGCCCCCCACAGAAACACACACACAGAAACCCTGCCCCCACACACAGAAACCCTGCCCCCCACACAGACAGACACACAGGGAGAGATGAAAGCAGAGTGAAATTTAGAAGGTAGAGCTGTCAAACACTTCCTCCTCACTCCTCTCACCCTCTCGTATGCCCCCCCCCTCAAAAGAAGAAAACAGACCAACGCACATTACAAGATCGGCCACCATTTTCTGTTCATTTCCGGGTTATTCAACACGCTGTAGCTGTCTGCTGTAGTAGGGCTACCTGAAGCCTCTCTAGTGTAGAGTTTAGTTGTCAGTCGAGGCTTGTGAGTGAGTGATCTCTCTCGCTCTCTCGCTCGCTTCCTGGGCAGAGCAGTGATGTTACCAGCAGCCTTTCAGGCAGTCTGTGGCACACTCTCTGGTATAAGAGCTGTAGTCCCCATCCATCAACACAAACATTTACGGTCTACCGAAACCTCTGTACTTTTCAGATACTAGAATATGTTAGTTTCTGGGCTTCTCCATGTTTGCGCCACTAACTTACTGCATGGGTTATATGTGTACCGTGGGTTGTGTGTGTAGGCCTACCTAAACTCAGCAAAGAAATAAAACGTCCCTTTTTCAGGACCCTGTCTTTCAAAGATAACTCATACAAATAACGTCACAGATCTTCATTGTAAAGGGTTTAAACACTGTTTCCCCATGCTTGTTCAATGAACCATAAACAATTAATGAACATGCACCTGTGGAACGGTCGTTAAGACACTAACAGTTTACAGACGGTAGGCAATTAAGGTCACAAATATGAAAATCTAGGACACTAAAGAGGCCTTTCTACTGACTCTGAAAAACACCCAAAAGAAAGATGCCCAGGGTCCCTGCTCATCTGCGTGAACGTACCTTAGGCATGCCTCAAGAAGGCATGAGGACTGCAGATGTGAGACGCCTAAGACAACGCTACAGGGAGACAGGATGGACAACTGATCGTCCTCGCAGTGGCAGACCACGTGTAACAACACCTGCACAGGATCGGTACATCCGAACATTCACGTTTATCGTCGAAGGAATGAGCGTTACACAGAGGCCTATACTCTGGAGCGGGATCGATTTGGAGGTGGAGGGTCCGTCATGGTCTGGGCCGGTGTGTCACAGCATCATCGGACTGAGCTGGTTGTCATTGCAGGCAATCTCAACGCTGTGCGTTACAGGGAAGACATCCTCCTCCCTCATGTGGTACCCTTCCTGCAGGCTCATCCTGACATGACCCTCCAGCATGACAATGCCACCAGCCATACTGCTCGTTCTGTGCGTGATTTCCTGCAAGACAGGAATGTCAGTGTTCTGCCATGGCCAGCGAAGAGCCCGGATCTCAATCCCATTGAGCACGTCTGGGACCTGTTGGATCAGAGGGTGAGGGCTAGGGCCATTCCCCCCAAAAATGTCCAGGAACTTGCAGGTGGAAGAGTGGGGTAACATCTCACAGCAAGAACTGGCAAATCTGGTGCAGTCCATGAGGAGGAGATACACTGCAGTACTTAATGCAGCTGGTGGCCACACCAGATACTGACTGTTACTTTTGATTTTGACCCCCTTTGTTCAGGGACACATTATTCAATTTCTGTTAGTCACATGTTTGTGGAACTTGTTCAGTTTGTCTCAGTTGTTGAATCTTGTTATGTTCACACAAATGTTTACGTTTGTTGTAAATAAACGCAGTTGACAGTGAGAGGACGTTTCTTTTTTTGCTGAGTTTATACAGTTGAAGTCGGAAGTTTACGTACACTTAGGTTGGAGTCATTAAAACTCGTTTTTCAACCACTCCACAAATTTCTTGTGAACAAACTATAGTTTTGGCAAGTCGGTTTAGGACATCTACATGTGCATGACACAAGTAATTTTTCCAACAATTGTTTACAGATTTTTTCATTTATAATTCACGGTATCACAATTCCAGTGGGTCAAAAGTTTACATACACTAAGTTGACTGTGCCTTTAAACAGCTTGGAAAATTCCAGAAAATGATGTCATGGCTTTAGAAGCTTCTGATAGGCTAATTGACGTCATTTGAGTCAATTGGAGGTGTACCTGTGGATGCATCTCAAGGCCTACATTCAAACTCAGTGCCTCTTTGCTCGACATCATGGGAAAATCAAAAGAAATCAGCCAAGACCTCAGAAACAAATTGTAGACCTCCACAAGTCTGGTTCATCCTTGGGCGCAATTTCCAAACTCCGGAAGGTACCACGTTCATCTGTACAAACAATAGTACGCAAGTATAAACACAATGGGACCACGCAGCAGTCATACCGCTCAGGAAGGAGATGTGTTCTGTCACCCCTAGAGATGAACGTACTTTGGTGCGAAAAGTGCAAATCAGTCCCAGAACAAAAGCAAAGGACCTTGTGAAGATGCTGGAGGAAACAGGTACAAAAGTATCTAAATTCACAGTAAAACGAGTCCTATATTGATGGGGACAAAGATCGTACTTTTTGGAGAAATGTCCTCTGGTCTGATGAAACAAAAATAGAAGTGTTTGGCCATAATGACCATCGTTATGTTTGGAGGAAAAAGGGGGATGCTTGCAAGCCGAAGAACACGATCCCAACCGTGAAGCACGGGGGTGGCAGCATCACGTTGTGGAAGTTAGGCCAAAATTCACTTAACTTATTGTGGGAAGCTTGTGGAAGGCTACACAAAACATTTGACCCAAGTTAAAACAATTTAAAGGCAATGCTACCAAATACTAATTGAGTGTATGTAAACTTCTGACCCACTGGGAATGTGATGAAAGAAATAAAAGCTGAAATAAATCATTCTCTGTACTATTATTCTGACATTTCACATTCATAAAATAAAGTGGTGATCCTAACTGACCTAAAACAGGAAATTTTTACTAGGATTAAATGTCAGGAATTGTGAAAAACTGAGTTTAAATGTATTTGGCTAAGGTGTATGTAAACTTCTGACTTAAACTGTGTACCATGGGTTATATGTGTAGGTCTACCTATGTACCATGGGTTATATGTGTAGGTCTACCTATGTACCATGGGTTATATCTGTAGGTCTACCTATGTACTATGGGTTATATCAGTAGGTCTACCTATGTACCATGGGTTATATCAGTAGGTCTACCTATGTACCATGGGTTATATCTGTAGGTCTACCTATGTACCATGGGTTGTGTGTAGGTCTACCTATGTGCCATGGGTTATATCTGTAGGTCTACCTATGTACCATGGGTTATATCTGTAGGTCTACCTATGTACCATGGGTTATGTGTAGGTCTACCTATGTACCATGGGTTATCTGTAGGTCTACCTATGTACCATGGGTTATGTGTAGGTATACCTATGTACCATGGGTTATATCTGTATGTCTACCTATGTACCATGGGTTATAGCTGTATGTATACCTATGTACCATGGGTTATAGCTGTAGGTCTACCTATGTACCATGGGTTATATCTGTAGGTCTACCTATGTACCATGGGTTATAGCTGTAGGTCTACCTATGTACCATGGGTTATGTGTAGGTCTACCTATGTACCATGGGTTATCTGTAGGTCTACCTATGTACCATGGGTTATGTGTAGGTCTACCTATGTACCATGGGTTATATCTGTATGTCTACCTATGTACCATGGGTTATAGCTGTAGGTCTACATATGTACCATGGGTTATAGCTGTAGGTCTACCTATGTACCATGGGTTATGTGTAGGTCTACCTATGTACCATGGGTTATGTGTAGGTATACCTATGTACCATGGGTTATGTGTAGGTATACCTATGTACCATGGGTTATATATGTATGTCTACCTATGTACCATGGGTTATAGATGTAGGTCTACCTATGTACCATGGGTTATAGCTGTAGGTCTACCTATGTGCCATGGGTTATATCTGTAGGTCTACCTATGTACCATGGGTTATAGCTGTAGGTCTACCTATGTACCATGGGTTATAGCTGTAGGTCTACCTATGTACCATGGGTTATAGCTGTAGGTCTACATATGTACCATGGGTTATAGCTGTAGGTCTACCTATGTACCATGGGTTATAGCTGTAGGTCTACATATGTACCATGGGTTATAGCTGTAGGTCTACCTATGCACCATGGGTTATATATGTAGGTCTACCTATGTACCATGGGCTATAGCTGTAGGTCTACCTATGTACCATGGGTTATAAATGTAGGTCTACCTATGTACCATGGGTTATATGTGTAGGTCTACCTATGTACCATGGGTTGTGTGTAGGTCTACCTATGTACCATGGGTTATGTGTAGGTCTACCTATGTACCATGGGTTATATCTGTAGGTCTACCTATGTACCATGGGTTGTGTAGGTCTACCTATGTACCATGGGTTATATCTGTATGTCTACCTATGTACCATGGGTTATATCTGTAGGTCTACCTATGTACCATGGGTTATCTGTAGGTCTACCTATGTACCATGGGTTATGTGTAGGTATACATATGTACCATGGGTTATATCTGTATACCTACCTATGTACCATGGGTTATAGCTGTAGGTCTACATATGTACCATGGGTTATAGCTGTAGGTCTACATATGTACCATGGGTTATATCTGTAGGTCTACCTATGTACCATGGGTTATAGCTGTAGGTCTACCTATGTACCATGGGTTATAGCTGTAGGTCTACCTATGTACCATGGGTTATATGTGCAGGTCTACCTATGTACCATGGGTTATGTGTGTAGGTCTACCTATGTACCATGGGTTATGTGTGTAGGTCTACCTATGTACCATGGGTTATATCTGTAGGTCTACCTATGTATCATGGGTTATGTGTAGGTCTACCTATGTACCATGGGTTATATCTGTATGTCTACCTATGTACCATGGGCTATAGCTGTAGGTCTGCCTATGTACCATGGGTTATATCTGTAGGTCTACCTATGTACCATGGGTTATAGCTGTAGGTCTACCTATGTACCATGGGTTATAGGTATAGGTCTACCTATGTACCATGGGTTATATCTGTAGGTCTACCTATGTACCATGGGTTATGTATAGGTCTACCTATGTACCATGGGTTATGTGTAGGTATACCTATGTACCATGGGTTATGTATTGGTATACCTATGTACCATGGGTTATATCTGTATGTCTACCTATGTACCATGGGTTATAGCTGTAGGTCTACCTATGTACCATGGGTTATATCTGTAGGTCTACCTATGTACCATGGGTTATAGCTGTAGGTCTACCTATGTACCATGGTTTATATCTGTAGGTCTACCTATGTACCATGGGTTATATGTGTAGGTCTACCTATGTACCATGGGTTATGTGTGTAGGTCTACATATGTACCATGGGTTATGTGTAGGTCTACCTATGTACCATGGGTTATATCTGTAGGTCTACCTATGTACCATGGGTTATAGCTGTGGAGTCTACCTATGTACCATAGATTTATATGTACCATGTACCATGAGTTATAGCTGTAGTCTACCTATGTACCATAGGTTTATATCTGTAAGAGTCTACCTATGTACCATGGAGTTATATGTGTGGGAGTCTACCTATGTACCATGGGTTATGTGTGTAGGTCTACATATGTACCATGGGTTATGTGTAGGTATACCTATGTACCATGGGTTATATCTGTAGGTCTACCTATGTACCATGGGTTATGCGTAGGTCTACCTATGTACCATGGGTTATATCTGTATGTCTACCTATGTACCATGGGTTATAGCTGTAGGTCTACCTATGTACCATGGGTTATAGCTGTAGGTCTACCTATGTACCGTGGGTTATATCTGTAGGTCTACCTATGTACCGTGGGTTATATCTGTAGGTCTACCTATGTACCATGGGTTATGTGTAGGTCTACCTATGTACCATGGGTTATATCTGTATGTCTACCTATGTACCATGGGTTATGTTTAGGTCTACCTATGTACCATGGGTTATAGATGTAGGTCTACCTATGTACCATGGGTTATAGCTGTAGGTCTACCTATGTACCATGGGTTATATGTGTAGGTCTACCTATGTGCCATGGATTATGTGTGTAGGTCTACCTATGTACCATGGGTTATGTGTAGGTCTACCCATGTACCATGGGGTATGTGTAGGTCTACCTATGTACCATGGGTTATGTGTAGGTCTACCTATGTACCATGGGTTATCTGTAGGTCTACCCATGTACCATGGGTTATGTGTAGGTCTACCTATGCACCATGGGTTATGTGTGTAGGTCTACCTATGTACCATTGGCCTATCACCAGACCTGGAAAAGCTAGACCAGGATGGGCAAACTTCAGTCTTCAGGGACCTTATTGGTCACACTACTGCCCCAGCTAAACACCTGAGTCCCAATAATCAACCAATTATGATCTTCAGTTTAGAATGTAATTAGTTTAATCAGATACGCTAGGGATGGGGTAAAGTGTGACACCAATCAGGCCCTGGAGATGGGGTAAAGTGTGACCCCGCTCCGGCCCTAGGGATGGGGTAAAGTGTGACACCAATCAGGCCCTGGAGATGGGCTAAAGTTTGACCCTGCTCCGGCCCTAGGGATGGGGTAAAGTGTGACCCCGCTCCGGCCCTAGGGATGGGGTAAAGTGTGACCCCGCTCCGGCCCTAGGGATGGGGTAAAGTGTGACCCCGCTCCGGCCCTAGGGATGGGGTAAAGTGTGACCCGCTCCGGCCCTAGGGATGGGGTAAAGTGTGACCCGCTCGGCCCTAGGGATGGGGTAAAGTGTGACCCCGCTCCGGCCCTAGGGATGGGGTAAAGTGTGACCCCGCTCCGGCCCTAGGGATGGGGTAAAGTGTGACACTGCTAAGGCCCCCCGAGGACTGGAGTTACCCATCCCTGAGCTAGATACTGGGCTCACAGCTAACCGTTTAGGTCAATATAATGCTGTTTTTATACAAATGTTGTTGGCTTTATAATCATGAGAGGAATTGAACTAGCTAGTAGCTAATCGGTAGCTAGTTATACCTAGGTAGTTTACAAGGTTAGCAGACTTTTCTCAAAACAAACCACATTGTGGCTAGATTCTGGTCCCTCATGCTAGCCTTTACAGTCAAATATCATTCCAGAAATGTCCAAATTTTAAATATGAATATACGGCCAGCATTGTATACAATTCCTCCCGTCGCTCCAGCTGATCTTCAAATAACAGAGAAATGCTGCGAAAACCAGCACACTGCAAACCGTTTTAAGGAAGCCTGGTTCACGACGAGGCTATGACCAGACAGTGTCTCACACACACCAGGTAGCCTAGTGGTTAGAGCGTTGGACTTGTAACCGGAGGGTTGACAAGGTAAAAATCTGTCATTCTGCCCCTGAACAAGGCAGTTATGTCGATGTCGACATCCGAAGACGTGGATGTCGATTAAGGCAGCCCCCCCCGCACCTCTCTGATTCAGAGGGCTTGGGTTAAATGCGGAAGACACATTTCAGTTGAAGGCATTCGGTTGTACAACTGACTAATAATGGTGACTTTGACCCAGTCAGTCTGTTCTACATGCCTGTGGACGTTGGCAGACAGTGATTCAGTGTAACGGAGCTCTTGCTGACGTCAGCTACTGTCGGGAGACAAGCTGGCATGGCAGGACGTGTTCTAACCGTGTAATTAAATAATTCATAGCTAGAACCTACTACTTCGGTCTTTCTACTGTCTATATCAACTGATTGTGGTCTTCAGTCTGGACAACCATTAGTTGGATCAGATCACCATGAACGACTTCAACAGTAATATAACAGCATTTGTGGTCTGGTTAGAAACAACACTAGCCTAACCTACATCAGCCTTCTCCAACTGGTCCTGGACAACTACTAGATGTGCAGGATTTTTTTCCAGCCCGTCACTAAAACACCAGATTCAACTAAGCCTAATCGTTGTCTAACCTCGTCCCCAGGCTAAATGCACATAAACCTGCAACAACGACTCAAATCTGGCCTAGGGGGGGGCGTGAGGTAACGCCTAGTCAATATTTAAAGGGATGGCCCGGGACGTTTTCCCCATCTTTCTGTTGGGTTAAACGAAGGCCACTTTTGAATTGTTGATTAACCAGACCTGAGGATTTGTCAGAAGTGTCTGGTGAGATTAGAGAGAGTTTGACCAGGGTGACGCTCAGTGAGTCAGCTGGTGACATCACATCACTGGTGCGTTCAGTTCGATTAAACGTTTGCGTGACTTGTGAACGGAACAACGATATTACCTTAAAATGTTCTGCAACATTCATGAACCGACCTTACATTTGCACTGTTTGTGGGTATATGGTGTTGTGTGGCTTGAAACAATGAGTGATGTATTTAAAGGGGCAGTGGCCATGGTGACAGTAGTCCCCCCCCCCCCAATGTTCAACTTGTCATTCAGAACACCACGGTTTTCATTTAAAAATTGAACTTTGCACACCGTTTTTCATACTGAAAGCAGCCCAGTGTAGAGTATAGTGATGACATCACAGCAGTATAGAGAGAGCACAGTGATCAATAGGCCTATCAGATCTGCTGTCCGTCATTCTGTCTGCTGATCAATCATTAGAATTTGTTCTTAACTCACTTGCCTAGTTAAATAAAAAAATAAAAATTAGCAGACAGGAGAAAATAATGAAGGAAAGCCGCCTTTGTTCTGAACACACCCACATTTAAAAATGTTGATTGTTTAGCAACACTGTTTATTCCTAGTTACAACAAACATGTCACTTAGTTACTCTGTCAAAGAATGACAAAGTCGCACTGTTTCAACAAAACTATAGTGGGACATTTTAAGTGTAGCTAAAATAAAACTTCTTATCCAACAGACTACTAGATATGTATAAGGAATTTCCACCCGTTAATCTATGATATTACCTTGAGGGCGTATTTGTCTCCGCTCTTCTTGTGGAAGACCTCCAGCACACTTCCATTGAGGCCGTGGCCCAGTACCTGACTGGTCACTGTGTACTCGTCCGTTATTGCGTCCTTCTTGATCTGCAGGCTCGGTTTCACATGGACCTGGTGGAGGTGACCCGTAGAGGCCGGGTTAGCAGGGCCCTGGGTCGGGGGGAACAGAGGCTGGGTCCCGGCGTTGGACAACATACTGGGACAACTCAACCAGACAATGACAACACTTCTCCTTCTCTCTCTGTCGGTCTCTCCTTCCTGGCGGCTTACAGGTAGATGGTTCGCTTCCGAAAGTCAAGTTGGATGCTCAACAACAATAAAAAATTAAATAAAAAGGACAGCGAGTTTGAAATAAGTCCGCTAAAAATAAATAGTTTGATATGTTCACGATAACGTTATAGTCCAGGTTGAAGTGGCTAAATCCATTTGCCCGGTTAGTTATCTGCTTTAGGCTAGGCTAACGGTAGCTGAAATCCATCTCGGGGGTCCGTCCGCCTATTGCAGGTAGATTCAAACAGATTTCAAGCAGTTTAATTTGTTTTAGGTTAATAAACAATTATGGCACTAACCACGAAATTAGATTTAAACACGTTGCGGCGTAAGGTTAAAACACAAACTGACTTAAAAAAAGAAAAAGAAACCACAAAAAGTCAAGACACCAGAGTGAGAGTGCACCCTCACAATCCCCGACTTTCCCCAAATAGTCATGGTGCGTTCAAGACTACTGAGTTCTCGGGAAAAAACGAGGTACTGTCGCTACTTCAGTGATCTTTATTTAGGAATGTTTGAGCTCAAGGAATGCCCGAGTTTCAGAGTTGAAATTCCGAGTTGGATGACCGTTCAAAACTACTTTTCCCAGTCTTAACTCGGAAAAAACGAGTTACCAAGTCATGAAAGCCGGATGTTGGGGATTTCCGAGTTCAAAGTTCCCAAGTTGTCTTGAATGCGGCATCACATAGGGAGGGGCTCCTCTGATGACGTCATGGCATGAGACATGACGCCTGCTGAAATGTTATGCGTTCAAAACAACTGGGAACTCGGGAAAAATGAGATAAGGCGTCATGATTTGATATCTTTAGGACGGAGCTCTAGGAAGATGACCGAGTTTCCGACTTGAAATCCCAATTTGGATGACCTTTTAAACTATTTTTCCCAGTTGGAGCTCGTTTTTTCCCGCGAGAACCCAGTTGTATTGAACGCACTGAAGTCGGAAGTGAGATTTCCGAGTTCCCAGGGGTTTTGAACGCTGCAGCCCGATATGGCGACCGGAGTACCGGCGAGTGTCGGTGTGTCGAAAGGGAAAGTGAATCACCTGATTGGGCAGATTTGTTGGCACTCAAGACCGTTTTGCGTGTCTGATTGGGGTGGTCCTGCCTTTTGAAGCGCTTCCTACTGGGTATCATCAAATGTTATTGGTCACGTACACATGGTTAGCAGATGTTAATGCGAGTGTAGCGAAATGCTTGTGCTTCTAGTTCCGACAGTGCAGTAATATCTAACATGTAATATAACAATTCCACAACAAATACCTAATACACACAAATCTAAGTAAAGGAATGGAATAACAATATATAAATATATATATATTATTTTATTTAACCTTTATTTAACTAGGCAAGTCAGTTAAGAACAAATTCTAATTTACAATGATGGCCTAGGAACAGTGGGTTAACTGCCTTGTTCAGGGGCAGAAAACGACAGATTTGTACCTTGTCAGCTCTGGGATTTGAACTTGCAACCTTTTGGTTACTGGTCCAATGCTCTAACCACTAGGCTACCCTGCTGCTCATTTCTCATGTGCATGAGAAATGACAGAGCGGCATAGGCAAGATGCAATAGATGGTATAAAATACAGTATATACACATGAGATGTAGTAACAGTATAGCTTCCATCCCTCTCCTCGCCCCTGCCTGGGCTCGAACCAGGGACCCTCTGCACACAGACAACAGCCACCCTCGAAGCATCGTTACCCATCGCTCCACAAAAGCCTTGGGGAACCACTCTACAAGGGGGAACAACTACTTCAAGGTCTCAGAGTGAGTGACGTCACCGATTGAAACGCTGTTAGCGCGCACCCCCGCCAGCTAACTAGCAATTTCACACCGGCTACAATGAGTAATGCAAGATATGTAATCATTATTAAAGTGACCGATGATTTCAAGTCTGTATGTAGGCAGCAGCCTCTCTGTGCTAGTGATGGCTGTTTAACAGTCTGATGGCCTTGAGATAGAAGCTGTTTTTCAGTCTCTGGGTCCCAGCTTTGATGCACCTGTACTGACCTCGCCTTCTGGATGATAGCGGGGTGAACAGGCAGTGGCTCGGGTAGTTGTTGTCCTTGATGATCTTTTTGGCCTTCTTGTGACATCGGGTGGTGCAGGTGTCCTGTAGGCCGTCTCGTCGTTGTTGGTAATCAAGCCTACCACTGTAGTGTCGTCAGCAAACTTGATGATTGAGTTGGAGGCGTGCATGGCCACACAGTCATGGGTGAACAGGGAGTACAGGAGAGGGCTGAGAACGCACCCTTGTGGGGCCCCAGTGTTGAGGATCAGCGGGGTGGAGATGTTGTTTCCTACCCTCACCACCTGGGGCCGTCCCGTCAGGAAGTCCAGGACTCAGTTGCACAGGGCTGGGTCGAGACCCAGGGTCTCGAGCTTAATGACGAGCTTGGAGGGAACTATGGTGTTAAATGCTGAGCTGTAGTCGATGAACAGCATTCTTACATAGGTATTCCTCTTGTCTAGATGGGTTAGGGCAGTATGCAGTGTGTTCGCGATTGCGTCGTCTGTGGAAATATTGGGACCGTAAGCAAATTGGAGTGGGTCTAGGGTGTCCGGTAGGATGGAGGTGATATGATCCTTGACTCGTCTCTCAAAGCACTTCATGATGACGGAAGTGAGTGCTACGGGGCGATAGTCATTTAGCTCAGTTACCTTAGCTTTCTTGGGAACAGGAACAATGGTGGCCCTCTTGAAGCATGTGGGAACAGCAGACTGGAATAAGGATTGATTAAATATGTCCGTAAACACACCAGCCAGCTGGTCTGCGCTTGCTCAGAGGACATGGCCAGGGATGCCATCTGGGCCAGCAGCCTTGCGAGGGTTAACACATTTAAATGTTTTACTCACGTTGGCTGCGGTGAAAGTGAGCCCGCAGGTTTTGGTAGCGGGCCGTGTCGGTGGCACTGTATTGTCCTCAAAGCAAGCAAAGAAGTTGTTTAGTTTGTCTGGGAGCAAGACATCGTGGTCCGCGACGGGGCTGATTTTCTTTTTGTAGTCCGTGATTGACTGTAGACCCTGCCACATTCCTCTTGTGTCTGAGCCGTTGAATTGTGACTATTTTGTCTCTATATTGACGCTTAGCTTGTTTGATTGCCTTGCAGAGGGAATAGCTACACTGTTTGTATTCAGTCATGTTTACGGTAGCCTTACCCTGGTTAAAAGCTGTGGTTCGCGCTTTCAATTTTGCGCGAATGCTGCCATCCATCTACGGTTTCTGGTTGGGGAAGGTTTTAATAGTTGCTATGGGTACAACATCACCGATGCACTTGCTAATAAACTCGCTCACCGAATCAGCATATACATCAATGTTGCTGTCTGATGCTGTCCGGAACATATCCCAGTCCACGTGCTCGAAGCAATCTTGAAGCGTGGAATCAGATTGGTCGGACCAGCATTGAACAGACCTGAGAACGGGCGTTTCTTGTTTTAGTTTCTGTCTATAGGCTGGGAGCAACAAAATGGAGTCATGGTCAGACTTGCCGAAAGGAGCGCGGAGAATGGCTTTGTATGCATCACGGAAGTTAGAATAACTATGATCCAGGGTTTCCCGGCCCAGGTAGCACATTCGATATACTGATAAAATTTAGGGAGCCTTATTTTGTGAACCCACACCTCTTATGTGGAGGCAGTGAAGAGCATTGAAGGGGCAATAGGCCACAGTTCTGGAGAAGATATGTCGCTGGATGCGCCACAACCAGTTGCAAATGTTATACATCAATCAAGTGATCTGGACTTATTGTGAAGAAGGTGGATTTTGTAACATTTATAGTCACAGTTATTAAATTGTATTGCACAAGTGTCCAAGCAGTCCAAGAAGCTAGACATCATTATATCTGCAGCCGAGAAGTTCTTGGGCCTCCAAGACTTAACGGCATGAAGCACTGCAAGTATAATGTTTCAGGTAAGACCCAAATGCAGACTGTGCTAAAGTAACATTGTTTATTATGGCAACAGGGGCAGGCAAACGACAGGTCAAGGCAGGCAGGGGTCAATAATCCAGAGTGGTGGGGCAAAGGTACAAGACGGCAGGCAGGCGGGCTCAGAGTCAGGACAGGCAAGGGTAAAAAAAAAAAAACAGGAGGGCGAAAAAAAGAGAGACGGGAAAAGCAAGAGAAAAACGCTGGTTGACTTGACAAACAAGACGAACTGGCAACAGACAAACAGAGAAGACGGGTATAAATACACAGGGGATAATGGGGAAGATGGGCGACACCTGGAGGGGGTGGAGACAATCTCAAGGACAGGTGAAACAGATCAGGGCGTGACAGTACCCCCCACCTGGCATCCTACCTGGGCGCATACCTGGGCGCATACCTGGTTGCGGGCGTTGGAATTCAGAGATGAGGCCTGGGTCCAGGATGTCCCTAGCGGAGACCCAGCACCTCTCCTCTTGGTCATAACCCTCCCAGTCAACCAGGTAGTGGAAACGCCAGCCACCAGGTGGAACCTTCAGGAGACATCTTACCCTGTACGCCATGACACGGGGGAGAGGGGTGGGCCTGGAAACAGGAGACAAAGGGCTGTGAGACATGCGTTTCAAATCAAATCAAAGTTTGTCACGTGCGCCGAATACAACAGGTGTAGACCTTACAGTGAAATGCTGAATACAACAGGTGTAGACCTTACAGTGAAATGCTGAATACAACAGGTGTAGACCTTACAGTGAAATGCCGAATACAACAGGTGTAGACCTTACAGTGAAATGCCGAATACAACAGGTGTAGACCTTACAGTGAAATGCCGAATACAACAGGTGTAGACCTTACAGTGAAATGCCGAATACAACAGGTGTAGACCTTACAGTGAAATGCTGAATACAACAGGGTGTAGACCTTACAGTGAAATGCTGAATACAACAGGTGTAGACCTTACAGTGAAATGCTGAATACAACAGGTGTAGACCTTACAGTGAAATGCTGAATACAACAGGTGTAGACCTTACAGTGAAATGCTGAATACAACAGGTGTAGACCTTACAGTGAAATGCTGAATACAACAGGTGTAGACCTTACAGTGAAATGCTGAACACAACAGGTGTAGACCTTACAGTGAAATGCCGAATACAACAGGTGTAGACCTTACAGTGAAATGCCGAATACAACAGGTGTAGACCTTACAGTGAAATGCCGAATACAACAGGTGTAGACCTTACAGTGAAATGCCGAATACAACAGGTGTAGACCTTACAGTGAAATGCCGAATACAACAGGTGTAGACCTTACAGTGAAATGCCGAATACAACAGGTGTAGACCTTACAGTGAAATGCTGAATACAACAGGGTGTAGACCTTACAGTGAAATGCTGAATACAACAGGTGTAGACCTTACAGTGAAATGCTGAATACAACAGGTGTAGACCTTACAGTGAAATGCTGAATACAACAGGTGTAGACCTTACAGTGAAATGCTGACTTACAGGCTCTAACCAACAGTAAAAAAAAGGTATTAGGTGAACAATAGGTAAGTAAAGAAATAAAAACAGTAAAAGACAGTGAAAAATAACAGTAGAGGGGCTATATACAGTAGAGGGGCTATATACAGTAGCAAGGCTATATACAGTAGAGGGGCTATATACAGTAGAGGGGCTATATACAGTAGAGAGGCTATATACAGTAGAGAGGCTATATACAGTAGAGGGGCTATATACAGTAGAGGGGCTATATACAGTAGAGAGGCTATATACAGTAGAGGGGCTATATACAGTAGAGAGGCTATATACAGTAGCAAGGCTATATACAGTAGAGGGGCTATATACAGTAGAGGGGCTATATACAGTAGAGAGGCTATATACAGTAGAGAGGCTATATACAGTAGAGGCTATATACAGTAGAGAGGCTATATACAGTAGAGAGGCTATATACAGTAGAGAGGCTATATACAGTAGAGAGGCTATATACAGTAGGGGGCTATATACAGTAGAGGGCTATATACAGTAGAGAGGCTATATACAGTAGAGGAGCTATATACAGTAGAGGCTATATACAGTAGAGGCTATATACAGTAGAGAGGCTATATACAGTAGAGGAGCTATATACAGTAGAGGCTATATACAGTAGAGAGGCTATATACAGTAGAGGGCTATATACAGTAGAGAGGCTATATACAGTAGCAAGGCTATATACAGTAGAGGGCTATATACAGTAGAGGGCTATATACAGTAGAGAGGCTATATACAGTAGAGAGGCTATATACAGTAGAGGCTATATACAGTAGAGAGGCTCTATACAGTAGAGAGGCTCTATACAGTAGAGAGGCTATATACAGTAGAGAGGCTCTATACAGTAGAGAGGCTATATACAGTAGGGGGCTATATACAGTAGAGAGGCTATATACAGTAGAGAGGCTATATACAGTAGAGGGCTATATACAGTAGAGAGGCTATATACAGTAGAGAGGCTATATACAGTAGAGGGCTATATACAGTAGAGAGGCTATATACAGTAGAGGGCTATATACAGTAGAGGGCTATATACAGTAGAGAGGCTATATACAGTAGAGGGCTATATACAGTAGGGGGCTATATACAGTAGGGGGCTATATACAGTAGAGGGCTATATACAGTAGAGGCTATATACAGTAGAGGGCTATATACAGTAGAGGGCTATATACAGGAGAGGGCTATATACAGTAGAGAGGCTATATACAGTAGAGGAGCTATATACAGTAGAGGCTATATACAGTAGAGGGCTATATACAGTAGCAAGGCTATATACAGTAGAGGGCTATATACAGTAGAGAGGCTATATACAGTAGAGAGGCTATATACAGTAGAGGGCTATATACAGTAGAGGCTATATACAGTAGAGGGCTATATACAGTAGCAAGGCTATATACAGTAGAGGGCTATATACAGTAGAGGCTATATACAGTAGAGAGGCTATATACAGTAGAGGGCTATATACAGTAGAGAGGCTATATACAGTAGAGGGGCTATATACAGTAGCAAGGCTATATACAGTAGAGGGGCTATATACAGTAGAGAGGCTATATACAGTAGAGGGGCTATATACAGTAGAGGGGCTATATACAGTAGAGAGGCTATATACAGTAGAGGGGCTATATACAGTAGAGAGGCTATATACAGGAGAGGAGCTATATACAGTAGAGAGGCTATATACAGGAGAGGGGCTATATACAGTAGAGAGGCTATATACAGTAGAGAGGCTATATACAGTAGAGAGGGCTATATACAGTAGAGGGCTATATACAGTAGAGAGGCTATATACAGTAGAGGGCTATATACAGTAGAGGGCTATATACAGTAGAGGCTATATACAGTAGAGGGCTATATACAGTAGAGGGCTATATACAGTAGAGGGCTATATACAGTAGAGGGCTATATACAGTAGAGAGGCTATATACAGTAGAGGCTATATACAGTAGAGGGCTATATACAGTAGAGGGCTATATACAGTAGAGGCTATATACAGTAGAGGGCTATATACAGTAGAGGGCTATATACAGTAGAGGGCTATATACAGTAGAGAGGCTATATACAGTAGAGGGGCTATATACAGTAGAGAGGCTATATACAGGAGAGGGGCTATATACAGTAGCGGGACTATATACAGTAGCGGGACTATATACAGTAGAGAGGCTATATACAGTAGAGAGGCTATATACAGTAGCGGGACTATATACAGTAGCGGGACTATATACAGTAGCGAGGCTATATACAGTAGAGAGGCTATATACAGTAGAGAGGCTATATACAGTAGCGGGACTATATACAGTAGCGAGGCTATATACAGTAGAGAGTCTATATACAGTAGCGAGTCTATATACAGTAGAGGGGCTATATACAGTAGAGAGGCTATATACAGTAGAGAGGCTATATACAGTAGAGAGGCTATATACAGTAGCGAGTCTATATACAGTAGAGGGGCTATATACAGTAGAGGGGCTATATACAGTAGAGAGGCTATATACAGTAGAGGGGCTATATACAGTAGAGGGGCTATATACAGTAGAGAGGCTATATACAGTAGAGGGGCTATATACAGACACCGGTTAGTCAGGCTGATTGAGGTAGTATATGTACATGTAGTTATGGTTAAAGTGACTATGCATATATGATAAACAGAGAGTAGCAGCAGCGTAAAAGAGGGGTTGGCGGGTGGCGGGACACAATGCAGATAGATAGCCCAGTTAGCCCATGTGCAGGAGCACTGATTGGTCGGTCCAATTGAGGTAGTATGTACATGAATGTATAGTTAAAGTGACTATGCATCTAGAGACATGAAAAATAGGAAGTATACGAAGGGTACTGGCCAACAGAGGACGAACAGCAGATGGGCTAATGATCTTGGAGCGGGGAGGAAAGGTCTTGGCTTGAGGGTGTAGCCGCGGAGCTATAGTCGGCCTGCCAGCGCATCAGGCTTAACATCCTTGGGTACCGGTCAGTGTTGCGGAAGCGAAGTGGTCCGGGCCTTACAGAACCCCTCCCGAAAGTCCTGGTACTCCGTCGGAATGGCGGAGAGGTCCGGGGCATTTTCCAAGCCCCCAGGAAGACGTCCCGAGGCAGGCAGAGCTGATTTCTTGCTATGAGTGTGGCAGAACGGGCTGCAGCCCACAATGGCACCAGTAGACCAGTCCATCGAGGGATTGTGTCGCTGGAGCCAAGAGAATCCCAATCCCACAGGAACCTGTGGAAACTCAATTAGCAGCAATTGGATCGTCTCGCTGTGGTTCCCCGACACTCGTAGGTTGATGGGGGTGGAACGCTGGATGACCCGGCCTATAGAACGCCCATCCATTTGTTCCCCCTCTCCTTGAATTTTCTTTGCGTCTCAGCCATATTTCTGTCGAAATCTGATTGCTTTTAACAAATTCTTTTGATTCGACAGAATTGGCTGTAGGGCAAACTATTTTTCAAGGAAAGTGGGTGACAACTGTCAGCCCTCAACAAACTGTTACGATCGGTAGGTTTTCTTGTAAAGATCAGTGTATAGAACATTACTTTCACACGAGATCGGAAGATCAAGAAAACTGATTTGACGGGTGTCAGATGGCATAGTGAATCTCAGATGCTCAGAACAGGAGTTAAGAAAAGCATGGAACGCCTGGAGATGTTTTTGCGACACCCCTCCATTGAACAAAAATATCATCAATATACCGTTTCCAAATAATGATGTTAGGCAAGAAAACATTTTTGAGAGGATTGAAAATGGACTGTTTCTCCATGTAACCCACATACATATTAGCATAGTTAGGAGCCATGGGGGGATCCCATAGCAGTACCCTTCGTCTGAATAAAGAAATAATTTAGAAACATGAAGTAGTTGTGTGTGAGTACTATTTCAGACAATGTTATAATGCAGGCACTGGAAGGTAGTTCATTAGGGGCACGTTGCAGAAGAAAATGTTCTATAGCTTCAATACCGCCCTCGTGTGGAATATTTGTGTATAATGACTCAACATCAAAAGTAACCATACTGCTGGTGTCCTTTAGGAGGGGAGCTGTTCTGAGACCATACTGCTGGTGTCCTTTAGGAGGGGAGCTGTTCTGAGACCATACTGCTGGTGTCCTTTAGGAGGAGCTGTTCTGAGACCATACTGCTGGTGTCCTTTAGGAGGGAGCTGTTCTGAGATCATACTGCTGGTGTCCTTTACAAAGGAGGAGCTGTTCTGAGATCATACTGCTGGTGTCCTTTAGGAGGAGCTGTTCTGAGACCATACTGCTGGTGTCCTTTAGGAGGAGCTGTTCTGAGACCATACTGCTGGTGTCCTTTAGGAGGAGCTGTTCTGAGACCATACTGCTGGTGTCCTTTAGGAGGGAGCTGTTCTGAGACCATACTGCTGGTGTCCTTTAGGAGGGAGCTGTTCTGAGATCATACTGCTGGTGTCCTTTACAAAGGAGGGAGCTGTTCTGAGACCATACTGCTGGTGTCCTTTAGGAGGAGCTGTTCTGAGACCATACTGCTGGTGTCCTTTAGGAGGAGCTGTTCTGAGACCATACTGCTGGTGTCCTTTAGGAGGGAGCTGTTCTGAGACCATACTGCTGGTGTCCTTTAGGAGGGGAGCTGTTCTGAGACCATACTGCTGGTGTCCTTTAGGAGGAGCTGTTCTGAGATCATACTGCTGGTGTCCTTTACAAAGGAGGAGCTGTTCTGAGATCATACTGCTGGTGTCCTTTAGGAGGAGCTGTTCTGAGACCATACTGCTGGTGTCCTTTAGGAGGAGCTGTTCTGAGACCATACTGCTGGTGTCCTTTAGGAGGAGCTGTTCTGAGACCATACTGCTGGTGTCCTTTAGGAGGGAGCTGTTCTGAGACCATACTGCTGGTGTCCTTTAGGAGGGAGCTGTTCTGAGATCATACTGCTGGTGTCCTTTACAAAGGAGGAGCTGTTCTGAGACCATACTGCTGGTGTCCTTTAGGAGGGAGCTGTTCTGAGACCATACTGCTGGTGTCCTTTAGGAGGAGCTGTTCTGAGATCATACTGCTGGTGTCCTTTACAAAGGAGGGAGCTGTTCTGAGACCATACTGCTGGTGTCCTTTAGGAGGGGAGCTGTTCTGAGACCATACTGCTGGTGTCCTTTAGGAGGAGCTGTTCTGAGACCATACTGCTGGTGTCCTTTAGGAGGAGCTGTTCTGAGACCATACTGCTGGTGTCCTTTAGGAGGGGAGCTGTTCTGAGATCATACTGCTGGTGTCCTTTACAAAGGAGGAGCTGTTCTGAGATCATACTGCTGGTGTCCTTTAGGAGGAGCTGTTCTGAGACCATACTGCTGGTGTCCTTTAGGAGGAGCTGTTCTGAGACCATACTGCTGGTGTCCTTTAGGAGGAGCTGTTCTGAGACCATACTGCTGGTGTCCTTTAGGAGGGAGCTGTTCTGAGACCATACTGCTGGTGTCCTTTAGGAGGGAGCTGTTCTGAGATCATACTGCTGGTGTCCTTTACAAAGGAGGAGCTGTTCTGAGACCATACTGCTGGTGTCCTTTAGGAGGAGCTGTTCTGAGACCATACTGCTGGTGTCCTTTAGGAGGAGCTGTTCTGAGATCATACTGCTGGTGTCCTTTACAAAGGAGGGAGCTGTTCTGAGATCATACTGCTGGTGTCCTTTAGGAGGAGCTGTTCTGAGACCATACTGCTGGTGTCCTTTAGGAGGAGCTGTTCTGAGACCATACTGCTGGTGTCCTTTAGGAGGGGAGCTGTTCTGAGACCATACTGCTGGTGTCCTTTAGGAGGGGAGCTGTTCTGAGACCATACTGCTGGTGTCCTTTAGGAGGGGAGCTGTTCTGAGATCATACTGCTGGTGTCCTTTACAAAGGAGGGGAGCTGTTCTGAGACCATACTGCTGGTGTCCTTTAGGAGGGGAGCTGTTCTGAGACCATACTGCTGGTGTCCTTTAGGAGGGGAGCTGTTCTGAGATCATACTGCTGGTGTCCTTTACAAAGGAGGGGAGCTGTTCTGAGATCATACTGCTGGTGTCCTTTAGGAGGGGAGCTGTTCTGAGACCATACTGCTGGTGTCCTTTAGGAGGACAGCTGTTCTGAGACCATACTGCTGGTGTCCTTTAGGAGGGGAGCTGTTCTGAGACCATACTGCTGGTGTCCTTTACAAAGGAGGGGAGCTGTTCTGAGACCATACTGCTGGTGTCCTTTAGGAGGGGAGCTGTTCTGAGACCATACTGCTGGTGTCCTTTAGGAGGAGAGCTGTTCTGAGATCATACTGCTGGTGTCCTTTAGGAGGAGCTGTTCTGAGACCATACTACTGGTGTCCTTTAGGAGGAGCTGTTCTGAGACCATACTGCTGGTGTCCTTTAGGAGGAGCTGTTCTGAGATCATACTGCTGGTGTCCTTTAGGAGGGAGCTGTTCTGAGATCATACTGCTGGTGTCCTTTAGGAGGAGCTGTTCTGAGACCATACTGCTGGTGTCCTTTAGGAGGGAGCTGTTCTGAGACCATACTGCTGGTGTCCTTTAGGCGAGCTGTTCTGAGACCATACTGCTGGTGTCCTTTAGGAGGAGCTGTTCTGAGACCATACTGCTGGTGTCCTTTAGGAAGGGAGCTGTTCTGAGACCATACTGCTGGTGTCCTTTACAAAGGAGGGAGCTGTTCTGAGACCATACTGCTGGTGTCTTTTAGGAGGAGCTGTTCTGAGACCATACTGCTGGTGTCCTTTAGGAGGGAGCTGTTCTGAGACCATACTGCTGGTGTCCTTTAGGAAGGGAACTGTTCTGAGACCATACTGCTGGTGTCCTTTAGGAGGAGCTGTTCTGAGACCATACTGCTGGTGTCCTTTAGGAGGGGAGCTGTTCTGAGACCATACTGCTGGTGTCCTTTACAAAGGAGGGGAGCTGTTCTGAGACCATACTGCTGGTGTCCTTTAGGAAGGGAACTGTTCTGAGACCATACTGCTGGTGTCCTTTAGGAGGGGAGCTGTTCTGAGACCATACTGCTGGTGTCCTTTAGGAGGGAGCTGTTCTGAGACCATACTGCTGGTGTCCTTTAGGAGGGGAGCTGTTCTGAGACCATACTGCTGGTGTCCTTTAGGAGGACAGCTGTTCTGAGACCATACTGCTGGTGTCCTTTAGGAGGGGAGCTGTTCTGAGACCATACTGCTGGTGTCCTTTATGAGGGGAGCTGTTCTGAGACCATACTGCTGGTGTCCTTTATGAGGGGAGCTGTTCTGCGAGTGTTCTAATAAAAAAGTCAACAAAAGTAGATAGATGGGCTGTTACTGCATCAATGCCTGCTACAATAGGGCGCCCTGGAGGTTTTAAAACATTCTTATGTAATTTCGGCAAGGTATAGAAAGTGGCAATTTTAGGGTGTTGAATAGCCAGAAAGTCGTGTTCTTTTTCAAATGACAAACAATGTTGAATGTTTGTCATTTTAAACTTGAAAAAGAGCCCTTTAATCCCAGATTTGGGACCACACAAGAAGAAGAAGGGCGGGGGTGTGTGTCTTATGATTAACGAGTTGTGGTGTGATCATAACAACATACAGGAACTCAAGTCCTTTTGTTCACCTGACCTAGAATTCCTTACGATCAAATGCCGACCGCATTATCTACCAAGAGAATTCTCTTCGATTATAATCACAGCAGTGTTTATCCCTCCCCAATCAGACACCTCGACGGCCCTGAAAGAACGTAGTTGGACTCTATATAAACTGGAAACCACATATCCTGAGGCTGCATTTATTGTGGCTGGGGATTTTAACAAGGCTAATCTGAAAACAAGGCTCCCTAAATTATATCAGCATATCGAATGCGCGACCCGGGCCGGGAAAATCCTGGATCATTGTTACTCTAACTTCCGCGACGCATACAAAGCCCTCCCCAGCACTCCTTTTGGCAAATCTGACCACGACTCCATTTTGTTGCTCCCAGCCTATAGACAAAAACTAAAACAGGAGACGCTCGTGCTCAGGCCTGTTCAATGCTGTTCCGACCAATCCGAATCGAACACGTGGACTGGGATATGTTCCGGATAGCGTCCACAGCGACTATTAAAACCTTCCCCAACCAGAAACCGTGGATTGATGGCAGCATTCGCACAAAATTGAAAGCGCGAACCACTGCTTTTAACCAGGGTAAGGCTACCGGAAACATGACTGAATACAAACAGTGTAGCTATTCCCTCCGCAAGGCAATCAAACTAGCTAAGTGTCAGAAAAGAGACAAAGTAGAGTCGCAATTCAACGGCTCAGACACAAGAGGTATGTGGCAGGGTCTACAGTCAATCACGGACTACAAAAAGAAAACCAGCCCTGTTGCGGACTCCGATGTCCTGCTCCCAGACAAACTAAACAACTTCTTTGCTCGCTTTGAGGACAATACAGTGCCACCGACACGGCCCGCTACCAAAAACTGCGGGCTCTCCTTCACTGCAGCCAATGTGAGTAAAACATTTAAACATGTTAACCCTCGCAAAACTGCCGGCCCAGACGGCATCCCTGGCCGTGTCCTCAGAGCATGCGCAGACCAGCTGGCTGGTGTGTTTACGGACATATTCAATCAGTCCCTATCCCAGTCTGCCGTTCCCACATGCTTCAAGAGGGCCACCATTGTTCCTGTTCCCAAGAAAGCTAAGGTAACTGAGCTAAATGACTATTGCCCCGTAGCACTCACTTCTGTCATCATGAAGTGCTTTGAGAGAATAGTCAAGGATCATATCACCTCCACCCTAACTGACACCCTAGACCCACTCCAATTTGCTTACCGCCCCAATAGGTCCACAGACGACGCAATCGCAATCACACTGCACACTGCACACTGCCCTAACCCATCTGGACAAGAGGAATACCTACGTAAGAATGCTGTTCATCGACTACAGCTCAGCATATAACAACATAGTACCCTCCAAACTTGTCAGAAAGCGTGTTTTACCACCTGTTTCATGTAGCTAGGGATATCAGATGGCCACTATATACATGTAGACACCACTGGATAGTAACAACAATGGAAACAGCCTGTTAGTTTGAGCCAAGATGGCGCTGTTTTACCACCTGTTTCATGTAGCTAGGGATATCAGATGGCCACTATATACATGTAGACACCACTGGATAGTAACAACAATGGAAACAGCCTGTTAGTTTGAGCCAAGATGGCGCTGTTTTACCACCTGTTTCATGTAGCTAGGGATATCAGATGGCCACTATATACATGTAGACACCACTGGATAGTAACAACAATGGAAACAGCCTGTTAGTTTGAGCCAAGATGGCGCTGTTTTACCACCTGTTTCATGTAGCTAGGGATATCAGATGGCCACTATATACATGTAGACACCACTGGATAGTAACAACAATGGAAACAGCCTGTTAGTTTGAGCCAAGATGGCGCTGTTTTACCACCTGTTTCATGTAGCTAGGGATATCAGATGGCCACTATATACATGTAGACACCACTGGATAGTAACAACAATGGAAACAGCCTGTTAGTTTGAGCCAAGATGGCGCTGTTTTACCACCTGTTTCATGTAGCTAGGGATATCAGATGGCCACTATATACATGTAGACACCACTGGATAGTAACAACAATGGAAACAGCCTGTTAGTTTGAGCCAAGATGGCGCTGTTTTACCACCTGTTTCATGTAGCTAGGGATATCAGATGGCCACTATATACATGTAGACACCACTGGATAGTAACAACAATGGAAACAGCCTGTTAGTTTGAGCCAAGATGGCGCTGTTTTACCACCTGTTTCATGTAGCTAGGGATATCAGATGGCCACTATATACATGTAGACACCACTGGATAGTAACAACAATGGAAACAGCCTGTTAGTTTGAGCCAAGATGGCGCTGTTTTACCACCTGTTTCATGTAGCTAGGGATATCAGATGGCCACTATATACATGTAGACACCACTGGATAGTAACAACAATGGAAACAGCCTGTTAGTTTGAGCCAAGATGGCGCTGTTTTACCACCTGTTTCATGTAGCTAGGGATATCAGATGGCCACTATATACATGTAGACACCACTGGATAGTAACAACAATGGAAACAGCCTGTTAGTTTGAGCCAAGATGGCGCTGTTTTACCACCTGTTTCATGTAGCTAGGGATATCAGATGGCCACTATATACATGTAGACACCACTGGATAGTAACAACAATGGAAACAGCCTGTTAGTTTGAGCCAAGATGGCGCTGTTTTACCACCTGTTTCATGTAGCTAGGGATATCAGATGGCCACTATATACATGTAGACACCACTGGATAGTAACAACAATGGAAACAGCCTGTTAGTTTGAGCCAAGATGGCGCTGTTTTACCACCTGTTTCATGCAGCTAGGGATATCAGATGGCCACTATATACATGTAGACACCACTGGATAGTAACAACAATGGAAACAGCCTGTTAGTTTGAGCCAAGATGGCGCTGTTTTACCACCTGTTTCATGTAGCTAGGGATATCAGATGGCCACTATATACATGTAGACACCACTGGATAGTAACAACAATGGAAACAGCCTGTTAGTTTGAGCCAAGATGGCGCTGTTTTACCACCTGTTTCATGCAGCTAGGGATATCAGATGGCCACTATATACATGTAGACACCACTGGATAGTAACAACAATGGAAACAGCCTGTTAGTTTGAGCCAAGATGGCGCTGTTTTACCACCTGTTTCATGCAGCTAGGGATATCAGATGGCCACTATATACATGTAGACACCACTGGATAGTAACAACAATGGAAACAGCCTGTTAGTTTGAGCCAAGATGGCGCTGTTTTACCACCTGTTTCATGTAGCTAGGGATATCAGATGGCCACTATATACATGTAGACACCACTGGATAGTAACAACAATGGAAACAGCCTGTTAGTTTGAGCCAAGATGGCGCTGTTTTACCACCTGTTTCATGTAGCTAGGGATATCAGATGGCCACTATATACATGTAGACACCACTGGATAGTAACAACAATGGAAACAGCCTGTTAGTTTGAGCCAAGATGGCGCTGTTTTACCACCTGTTTCATGCAGCTAGGGATATCAGATGGCCACTATATACATGTAGACACCACTGGATAGTAACAACAATGGAAACAGCCTGTTAGTTTGAGCCAAGATGGCGCTGTTTTACCACCTGTTTCATGCAGCTAGGGATATCAGATGGCCACTATATACATGTAGACACCACTGGATAGTAACAACAATGGAAACAGCCTGTTAGTTTGAGCCAAGATGGCGCTGTTTTACCACCTGTTTCATGCAGCTAGGGATATCAGATGGCCACTATATACATGTAGACACCACTGGATAGTAACAACAATGGAAACAGCCTGTTAGTTTGAGCCAAGATGGCGCTGTTTTACCACCTGTTTCATGTAGCTAGGGATATCAGATGGCCACTATATACATGTAGACACCACTGGATAGTAACAACAATGGAAACAGCCTGTTAGTTTGAGCCAAGATGGCGCTGTTTTACCACCTGTTTCATGTAGCTAGGGATATCAGATGGCCACTATATACATGTAGACACCACTGGATAGTAACAACAATGGAAACAGCCTGTTAGTTTGAGCCAAGATGGCGCTGTTTTACCACCTGTTTCATGTAGCTAGGGATATCAGATGGCCACTATATACATGTAGACACCACTGGATAGTAACAACAATGGAAACAGCCTGTTAGTTTGAGCCAAGATGGCGCTGTTTTACCACCTGTTTCATGTAGCTAGGGATATCAGATGGCCACTATATACATGTAGACACCACTGGATAGTAACAACAATGGAAACAGCCTGTTAGTTTGAGCCAAGATGGCGCTGTTTTACCACCTGTTTCATGTAGCTAGGGATATCAGATGGCCACTATATACATGTAGACACCACTGGATAGTAACAACAATGGAAACAGCCTGTTAGTTTGAGCCAAGATGGCGCTGTTTACCACCTGTTTCATGTAGCTAGGGATATCAGATGGCCACTATATACATGTAGACACCACTGGATAGTAACAACAATGGAAACAGCCTGTTAGTTTGAGCCAAGATGGCGCTGTTTTACCACCTGTTTCATGCAGCTAGGGATATCAGATGGCCACTATATACATGTAGACACCACTGGATAGTAACAACAATGAAACAGCCTGTTAGTTTGAGCCAAGATGGCGCTGTTTTACCACCTGTTTCATGTAGCTAGGGATATCAGATGGCCACTATATACATGTAGACACCACTGGATAGTAACAACAATGGAAACAGCCTGTTAGTTTGAGCCAAGATGGCGCTGTTTTACCACCTGTTTCATGCAGCTAGGGATATCAGATGGCCACTATATACATGTAGACACCCACTGGATAGTAACAACAATGGAAACAGCCTGTTAGTTTGAGCCAAGATGGCGCTGTTTTACCACCTGTTTCATGTAGCTAGGGATATCAGATGGCCACTATATACATGTAGACACCACTGGATAGTAACAACAATGGAAACAGCCTGTTAGTTTGAGCCAAGATGGCGCTGTTTTACCACCTGTTTCATGTAGCTAGGGATATCAGATGGCCACTATATACATGTAGACACCACTGGATAGTAACAACAATGGAAACAGCCTGTTAGTTTGAGCCAAGATGGCGCTGTTTTACCACCTGTTTCATGCAGCTAGGGATATCAGATGGCCACTATATACATGTAGACACCACTGGATAGTAACAACAATGGAAACAGCCTGTTAGTTTGAGCCAAGATGGCGCTGTTTTACCACCTGTTTCATGTAGCTAGGGATATCAGATGGCCACTATATACATGTAGACACCACTGGATAGTAACAACAATGGAAACAGCCTGTTAGTTTGAGCCAAGATGGCGCTGTTTTACCACCTGTTTCATGTAGCTAGGGATATCAGATGGCCACTATATACATGTAGACACCACTGGATAGTAACAACAATGGAAACAGCCTGTTAGTTTGAGCCAAGATGGCGCTGTTTTACCACCTGTTTCATGTAGCTAGGGATATCAGATGGCCACTATATACATGTAGACACCACTGGATAGTAACAACAATGGAAACAGCCTGTTAGTTTGAGCCAAGATGGCGCTGTTTTACCACCTGTTTCATGTAGCTAGGGATATCAGATGGCCACTATATACATGTAGACACCACTGGATAGTAACAACAATGGAAACAGCCTGTTAGTTTGAGCCAAGATGGCGCTGTTTTACCACCTGTTTCATGTAGCTAGGGATATCAGATGGCCACTATATACATGTAGACACCACTGGATAGTAACAACAATGGAAACAGCCTGTTAGTTTGAGCCAAGATGGCGCTGTTTTACCACCTGTTTCATGTAGCTAGGGATATCAGATGGCCACTATATACATGTAGACACCACTGGATAGTAACAACAATGGAAACAGCCTGTTAGTTTGAGCCAAGATGGCGCTGTTTTACCACCTGTTTCATGTAGCTAGGGATATCAGATGGCCACTATATACATGTAGACACCACTGGATAGTAACAACAATGGAAACAGCCTGTTAGTTTGAGCCAAGATGGCGCTGTTTTACCACCTGTTTCATGTAGCTAGGGATATCAGATGGCCACTATATACATGTAGACACCACTGGATAGTAACAACAATGGAAACAGCCTGTTAGTTTGAGCCAAGATGGCGCTGTTTTACCACCTGTTTCATGTAGCTAGGGATATCAGATGGCCACTATATACATGTAGACACCACTGGATAGTAACAACAATGGAAACAGCCTGTTAGTTTGAGCCAAGATGGCGCTGTTTACCACCTGTTTCATGTAGCTAGGGATATCAGATGGCCACTATATACATGTAGACACCACTGGATAGTAACACCTAGCTAGGATATCAGATGGCCACTATATACATGTAGACTGGATAGTAACAACAATGAAACAGCCTGTTAGTTTGAGCCAAGATGGCGCTGTTTTACCACCTGTTTCATGTAGCTAGGGATATCAGATGGCCACTATATACATGTAGACACACTGGATAGTAACAACAATGGAAACAGCCTGTTAGTTTGAGCCAAGATGGCGCTGTTTTACCACCTGTTTCATGTAGCTAGGGATATCAGATGGCCACTATATACATGTAGACACCACTGGATAGTAACAACAATGGAAACAGCCTGTTAGTTTGAGCCAAGATGGCGCTGTTTTACCACCTGTTTCATGTAGCTAGGGATATCAGATGGCCACTATATACATGTAGACACCACTGGATAGTAACAACAATGGAAACAGCCTGTTAGTTTGAGCCAAGATGGCGCTGTTTTACCACCTGTTTCATGTAGCTAGGGATATCAGATGGCCACTATATACATGTAGACACCACTGGATAGTAACAACAATGGAAACAGCCTGTTAGTTTGAGCCAAGATGGCGCTGTTTTACCACCTGTTTCATGTAGCTAGGGATATCAGATGGCCACTATATACATGTAGACACCACTGGATAGTAACAACAATGGAAACAGCCTGTTAGTTTGAGCCAAGATGGCGCTGTTTTACCACCTGTTTCATGTAGCTAGGGATATCAGATGGCCACTATATACATGTAGACACCACTGGATAGTAACAACAATGGAAACAGCCTGTTAGTTTGAGCCAAGATGGCGCTGTTTTACCACCTGTTTCATGTAGCTAGGGATATCAGATGGCCACTATATACATGTAGACACCACTGGATAGTAACAACAATGGAAACAGCCTGTTAGTTTGAGCCAAGATGGCGCTGTTTTACCACCTGTTTCATGTAGCTAGGGATATCAGATGGCCACTATATACATGTAGACACCACTGGATAGTAACAACAATGGAAACAGCCTGTTAGTTTGAGCCAAGATGGCGCTGTTTTACCACCTGTTTCATGTAGCTAGGGATATCAGATGGCCACTATATACATGTAGACACCACTGGATAGTAACAACAATGGAAACAGCCTGTTAGTTTGAGCCAAGATGGCGCTGTTTTACCACCTGTTTCATGTAGCTAGGGATATCAGATGGCCACTATATACATGTAGACACCACTGGATAGTAACAACAATGGAAACAGCCTGTTAGTTTGAGCCAAGATGGCGCTGTTTTACCACCTGTTTCATGTAGCTAGGGATATCAGATGGCCACTATATACATGTAGACACCACTGGATAGTAACAACAATGGAAACAGCCTGTTAGTTTGAGCCAAGATGGCGCTGTTTTACCACCTGTTTCATGTAGCTAGGGATATCAGATGGCCACTATATACATGTAGACACCACTGGATAGTAACAACAATGGAAACAGCCTGTTAGTTTGAGCCAAGATGGCGCTGTTTTACCACCTGTTTCATGTAGCTAGGGATATCAGATGGCCACTATATACATGTAGACACCACTGGATAGTAACAACAATGGAAACAGCCTGTTAGTTTGAGCCAAGATGGCGCTGTTTTACCACCTGTTTCATGTAGCTAGGGATATCAGATGGCCACTATATACATGTAGACACCACTGGATAGTAACAACAATGGAAACAGCCTGTTAGTTTGAGCCAAGATGGCGCTGTTTTACCACCTGTTTCATGTAGCTAGGGATATCAGATGGCCACTATATACATGTAGACACCACTGGATAGTAACAACAATGGAAACAGCCTGTTAGTTTGAGCCAAGATGGCGCTGTTTTACCACCTGTTTCATGTAGCTAGGGATATCAGATGGCCACTATATACATGTAGACACCACTGGATAGTAACAACAATGGAAACAGCCTGTTAGTTTGAGCCAAGATGGCGCTGTTTTACCACCTGTTTCATGTAGCTAGGGATATCAGATGGCCACTATATACATGTAGACACCACTGGATAGTAACAACAATGGAAACAGCCTGTTAGTTTGAGCCAAGATGGCGCTGTTTTACCACCTGTTTCATGTAGCTAGGGATATCAGATGGCCACTATATACATGTAGACACCACTGGATAGTAACAACAATGGAAACAGCCTGTTAGTTTGAGCCAAGATGGCGCTGTTTTACCACCTGTTTCATGTAGCTAGGGATATCAGATGGCCACTATATACATGTAGACACCACTGGATAGTAACAACAATGGAAACAGCCTGTTAGTTTGAGCCAAGATGGCGCTGTTTTACCACCTGTTTCATGTAGCTAGGGATATCAGATGGCCACTATATACATGTAGACACCACTGGATAGTAACAACAATGGAAACAGCCTGTTAGTTTGAGCCAAGATGGCGCTGTTTTACCACCTGTTTCATGTAGCTAGGGATATCAGATGGCCACTATATACATGTAGACACCACTGGATAGTAACAACAATGGAAACAGCCTGTTAGTTTGAGCCAAGATGGCGCTGTTTTACCACCTGTTTCATGTAGCTAGGGATATCAGATGGCCACTATATACATGTAGACACCACTGGATAGTAACAACAATGGAAACAGCCTGTTAGTTTGAGCCAAGATGGCGCTGTTTTACCACCTGTTTCATGTAGCTAGGGATATCAGATGGCCACTATATACATGTAGACACCACTGGATAGTAACAACAATGGAAACAGCCTGTTAGTTTGAGCCAAGATGGCGCTGTTTTACCACCTGTTTCATGTAGCTAGGGATATCAGATGGCCACTATATACATGTAGACACCACTGGATAGTAACAACAATGGAAACAGCCTGTTAGTTTGAGCCAAGATGGCGCTGTTTTACCACCTGTTTCATGTAGCTAGGGATATCAGATGGCCACTATATACATGTAGACACCACTGGATAGTAACAACAATGGAAACAGCCTGTTAGTTTGAGCCAAGATGGCGCTGTTTTACCACCTGTTTCATGTAGCTAGGGATATCAGATGGCCACTATATACATGTAGACACCACTGGATAGTAACAACAATGGAAACAGCCTGTTAGTTTGAGCCAAGATGGCGCTGTTTTACCACCTGTTTCATGTAGCTAGGGATATCAGATGGCCACTATATACATGTAGACACCACTGGATAGTAACAACAATGGAAACAGCCTGTTAGTTTGAGCCAAGATGGCGCTGTTTTACCACCTGTTTCATGTAGCTAGGGATATCAGATGGCCACTATATACATGTAGACACCACTGGATAGTAACAACAATGGAAACAGCCTGTTAGTTTGAGCCAAGATGGCGCTGTTTTACCACCTGTTTCATGTAGCTAGGGATATCAGATGGCCACTATATACATGTAGACACCACTGGATAGTAACAACAATGGAAACAGCCTGTTAGTTTGAGCCAAGATGGCGCTGTTTTACCACCTGTTTCATGTAGCTAGGGATATCAGATGGCCACTATATACATGTAGACACCACTGGATAGTAACAACAATGGAAACAGCCTGTTAGTTTGAGCCAAGATGGCGCTGTTTTACCACCTGTTTCATGTAGCTAGGGATATCAGATGGCCACTATATACATGTAGACACCACTGGATAGTAACAACAATGGAAACAGCCTGTTAGTTTGAGCCAAGATGGCGCTGTTTTACCACCTGTTTCATGTAGCTAGGGATATCAGATGGCCACTATATACATGTAGACACCACTGGATAGTAACAACAATGGAAACAGCCTGTTAGTTTGAGCCAAGATGGCGCTGTTTTACCACCTGTTTCATGTAGCTAGGGATATCAGATGGCCACTATATACATGTAGACACCACTGGATAGTAACAACAATGGAAACAGCCTGTTAGTTTGAGCCAAGATGGCGCTGTTTTACCACCTGTTTCATGTAGCTAGGGATATCAGATGGCCACTATATACATGTAGACACCACTGGATAGTAACAACAATGGAAACAGCCTGTTAGTTTGAGCCAAGATGGCGCTGTTTTACCACCTGTTTCATGTAGCTAGGGATATCAGATGGCCACTATATACATGTAGACACCACTGGATAGTAACAACAATGGAAACAGCCTGTTAGTTTGAGCCAAGATGGCGCTGTTTTACCACCTGTTTCATGTAGCTAGGGATATCAGATGGCCACTATATACATGTAGACACCACTGGATAGTAACAACAATGGAAACAGCCTGTTAGTTTGAGCCAAGATGGCGCTGTTTTACCACCTGTTTCATGTAGCTAGGGATATCAGATGGCCACTATATACATGTAGACACCACTGGATAGTAACAACAATGGAAACAGCCTGTTAGTTTGAGCCAAGATGGCGCTGTTTTACCACCTGTTTCATGTAGCTAGGGATATCAGATGGCCACTATATACATGTAGACACCACTGGATAGTAACAACAATGGAAACAGCCTGTTAGTTTGAGCCAAGATGGCGCTGTTTTACCACCTGTTTCATGTAGCTAGGGATATCAGATGGCCACTATATACATGTAGACACCACTGGATAGTAACAACAATGGAAACAGCCTGTTAGTTTGAGCCAAGATGGCGCTGTTTTACCACCTGTTTCATGTAGCTAGGGATATCAGATGGCCACTATATACATGTAGACACCACTGGATAGTAACAACAATGGAAACAGCCTGTTAGTTTGAGCCAAGATGGCGCTGTTTTACCACCTGTTTCATGTAGCTAGGGATATCAGATGGCCACTATATACATGTAGACACCACTGGATAGTAACAACAATGGAAACAGCCTGTTAGTTTGAGCCAAGATGGCGCTGTTTTACCACCTGTTTCATGTAGCTAGGGATATCAGATGGCCACTATATACATGTAGACACCACTGGATAGTAACAACAATGGAAACAGCCTGTTAGTTTGAGCCAAGATGGCGCTGTTTTACCACCTGTTTCATGTAGCTAGGGATATCAGATGGCCACTATATACATGTAGACACCACTGGATAGTAACAACAATGGAAACAGCCTGTTAGTTTGAGCCAAGATGGCGCTGTTTTACCACCTGTTTCATGTAGCTAGGGATATCAGATGGCCACTATATACATGTAGACACCACTGGATAGTAACAACAATGGAAACAGCCTGTTAGTTTGAGCCAAGATGGCGCTGTTTTACCACCTGTTTCATGTAGCTAGGGATATCAGATGGCCACTATATACATGTAGACACCACTGGATAGTAACAACAATGGAAACAGCCTGTTAGTTTGAGCCAAGATGGCGCTGTTTTACCACCTGTTTCATGTAGCTAGGGATATCAGATGGCCACTATATACATGTAGACACCACTGGATAGTAACAACAATGGAAACAGCCTGTTAGTTTGAGCCAAGATGGCGCTGTTTTACCACCTGTTTCATGTAGCTAGGGATATCAGATGGCCACTATATACATGTAGACACCACTGGATAGTAACAACAATGGAAACAGCCTGTTAGTTTGAGCCAAGATGGCGCTGTTTTACCACCTGTTTCATGCAGCTAGGGATATCAGATGGCCACTATATACATGTAGACACCACTGGATAGTAACAACAATGGAAACAGCCTGTTAGTTTGAGCCAAGATGGCGCTGTTTTACCACCTGTTTCATGTAGCTAGGGATATCAGATGGCCACTATATACATGTAGACACCACTGGATAGTAACAACAATGGAAACAGCCTGTTAGTTTGAGCCAAGATGGCGCTGTTTTACCACCTGTTTCATGTAGCTAGGGATATCAGATGGCCACTATATACATGTAGACACCACTGGATAGTAACAACAATGGAAACAGCCTGTTAGTTTGAGCCAAGATGGCGCTGTTTTACCACCTGTTTCATGTAGCTAGGGATATCAGATGGCCACTATATACATGTAGACACCACTGGATAGTAACAACAATGGAAACAGCCTGTTAGTTTGAGCCAAGATGGCGCTGTTTTACCACCTGTTTCATGTAGCTAGGGATATCAGATGGCCACTATATACATGTAGACACCACTGGATAGTAACAACAATGGAAACAGCCTGTTAGTTTGAGCCAAGATGGCGCTGTTTTACCACCTGTTTCATGTAGCTAGGGATATCAGATGGCCACTATATACATGTAGACACCACTGGATAGTAACAACAATGGAAACAGCCTGTTAGTTTGAGCCAAGATGGCGCTGTTTTACCACCTGTTTCATGTAGCTAGGGATATCAGATGGCCACTATATACATGTAGACACCACTGGATAGTAACAACAATGGAAACAGCCTGTTAGTTTGAGCCAAGATGGCGCTGTTTTACCACCTGTTTCATGTAGCTAGGGATATCAGATGGCCACTATATACATGTAGACACCACTGGATAGTAACAACAATGGAAACAGCCTGTTAGTTTGAGCCAAGATGGCGCTGTTTTACCACCTGTTTCATGTAGCTAGGGATATCAGATGGCCACTATATACATGTAGACACCACTGGATAGTAACAACAATGGAAACAGCCTGTTAGTTTGAGCCAAGATGGCGCTGTTTTACCACCTGTTTCATGTAGCTAGGGATATCAGATGGCCACTATATACATGTAGACACCACTGGATAGTAACAACAATGGAAACAGCCTGTTAGTTTGAGCCAAGATGGCGCTGTTTTACCACCTGTTTCATGTAGCTAGGGATATCAGATGGCCACTATATACATGTAGACACCACTGGATAGTAACAACAATGGAAACAGCCTGTTAGTTTGAGCCAAGATGGCGCTGTTTTACCACCTGTTTCATGTAGCTAGGGATATCAGATGGCCACTATATACATGTAGACACCACTGGATAGTAACAACAATGGAAACAGCCTGTTAGTTTGAGCCAAGATGGCGCTGTTTTACCACCTGTTTCATGTAGCTAGGGATATCAGATGGCCACTATATACATGTAGACACCACTGGATAGTAACAACAATGGAAACAGCCTGTTAGTTTGAGCCAAGATGGCGCTGTTTTACCACCTGTTTCATGTAGCTAGGGATATCAGATGGCCACTATATACATGTAGACACCACTGGATAGTAACAACAATGGAAACAGCCTGTTAGTTTGAGCCAAGATGGCGCTGTTTTACCACCTGTTTCATGTAGCTAGGGATATCAGATGGCCACTATATACATGTAGACACCACTGGATAGTAACAACAATGGAAACAGCCTGTTAGTTTGAGCCAAGATGGCGCTGTTTTACCACCTGTTTCATGTAGCTAGGGATATCAGATGGCCACTATATACATGTAGACACCACTGGATAGTAACAACAATGGAAACAGCCTGTTAGTTTGAGCCAAGATGGCGCTGTTTTACCACCTGTTTCATGTAGCTAGGGATATCAGATGGCCACTATATACATGTAGACACCACTGGATAGTAACAACAATGGAAACAGCCTGTTAGTTTGAGCCAAGATGGCGCTGTTTTACCACCTGTTTCATGTAGCTAGGGATATCAGATGGCCACTATATACATGTAGACACCACTGGATAGTAACAACAATGGAAACAGCCTGTTAGTTTGAGCCAAGATGGCGCTGTTTTACCACCTGTTTCATGTAGCTAGGGATATCAGATGGCCACTATATACATGTAGACACCACTGGATAGTAACAACAATGGAAACAGCCTGTTAGTTTGAGCCAAGATGGCGCTGTTTTACCACCTGTTTCATGTAGCTAGGGATATCAGATGGCCACTATATACATGTAGACACCACTGGATAGTAACAACAATGGAAACAGCCTGTTAGTTTGAGCCAAGATGGCGCTGTTTTACCACCTGTTTCATGTAGCTAGGGATATCAGATGGCCACTATATACATGTAGACACCACTGGATAGTAACAACAATGGAAACAGCCTGTTAGTTTGAGCCAAGATGGCGCTGTTTTACCACCTGTTTCATGTAGCTAGGGATATCAGATGGCCACTATATACATGTAGACACCACTGGATAGTAACAACAATGGAAACAGCCTGTTAGTTTGAGCCAAGATGGCGCTGTTTTACCACCTGTTTCATGTAGCTAGGGATATCAGATGGCCACTATATACATGTAGACACCACTGGATAGTAACAACAATGGAAACAGCCTGTTAGTTTGAGCCAAGATGGCGCTGTTTTACCACCTGTTTCATGTAGCTAGGGATATCAGATGGCCACTATATACATGTAGACACCACTGGATAGTAACAACAATGGAAACAGCCTGTTAGTTTGAGCCAAGATGGCGCTGTTTTACCACCTGTTTCATGTAGCTAGGGATATCAGATGGCCACTATATACATGTAGACACCACTGGATAGTAACAACAATGGAAACAGCCTGTTAGTTTGAGCCAAGATGGCGCTGTTTTACCACCTGTTTCATGTAGCTAGGGATATCAGATGGCCACTATATACATGTAGACACCACTGGATAGTAACAACAATGGAAACAGCCTGTTAGTTTGAGCCAAGATGGCGCTGTTTTACCACCTGTTTCATGTAGCTAGGGATATCAGATGGCCACTATATACATGTAGACACCACTGGATAGTAACAACAATGGAAACAGCCTGTTAGTTTGAGCCAAGATGGCGCTGTTTTACCACCTGTTTCATGTAGCTAGGGATATCAGATGGCCACTATATACATGTAGACACCACTGGATAGTAACAACAATGGAAACAGCCTGTTAGTTTGAGCCAAGATGGCGCTGTTTTACCACCTGTTTCATGTAGCTAGGGATATCAGATGGCCACTATATACATGTAGACACCACTGGATAGTAACAACAATGGAAACAGCCTGTTAGTTTGAGCCAAGATGGCGCTGTTTTACCACCTGTTTCATGTAGCTAGGGATATCAGATGGCCACTATATACATGTAGACACCACTGGATAGTAACAACAATGGAAACAGCCTGTTAGTTTGAGCCAAGATGGCGCTGTTTTACCACCTGTTTCATGTAGCTAGGGATATCAGATGGCCACTATATACATGTAGACACCACTGGATAGTAACAACAATGGAAACAGCCTGTTAGTTTGAGCCAAGATGGCGCTGTTTTACCACCTGTTTCATGTAGCTAGGGATATCAGATGGCCACTATATACATGTAGACACCACTGGATAGTAACAACAATGGAAACAGCCTGTTAGTTTGAGCCAAGATGGCGCTGTTTTACCACCTGTTTCATGTAGCTAGGGATATCAGATGGCCACTATATACATGTAGACACCACTGGATAGTAACAACAATGGAAACAGCCTGTTAGTTTGAGCCAAGATGGCGCTGTTTTACCACCTGTTTCATGTAGCTAGGGATATCAGATGGCCACTATATACATGTAGACACCACTGGATAGTAACAACAATGGAAACAGCCTGTTAGTTTGAGCCAAGATGGCGCTGTTTTACCACCTGTTTCATGTAGCTAGGGATATCAGATGGCCACTATATACATGTAGACACCACTGGATAGTAACAACAATGGAAACAGCCTGTTAGTTTGAGCCAAGATGGCGCTGTTTTACCACCTGTTTCATGTAGCTAGGGATATCAGATGGCCACTATATACATGTAGACACCACTGGATAGTAACAACAATGGAAACAGCCTGTTAGTTTGAGCCAAGATGGCGCTGTTTTACCACCTGTTTCATGTAGCTAGGGATATCAGATGGCCACTATATACATGTAGACACCACTGGATAGTAACAACAATGGAAACAGCCTGTTAGTTTGAGCCAAGATGGCGCTGTTTTACCACCTGTTTCATGTAGCTAGGGATATCAGATGGCCACTATATACATGTAGACACCACTGGATAGTAACAACAATGGAAACAGCCTGTTAGTTTGAGCCAAGATGGCGCTGTTTTACCACCTGTTTCATGTAGCTAGGGATATCAGATGGCCACTATATACATGTAGACACCACTGGATAGTAACAACAATGGAAACAGCCTGTTAGTTTGAGCCAAGATGGCGCTGTTTTACCACCTGTTTCATGTAGCTAGGGATATCAGATGGCCACTATATACATGTAGACACCACTGGATAGTAACAACAATGGAAACAGCCTGTTAGTTTGAGCCAAGATGGCGCTGTTTTACCACCTGTTTCATGTAGCTAGGGATATCAGATGGCCACTATATACATGTAGACACCACTGGATAGTAACAACAATGGAAACAGCCTGTTAGTTTGAGCCAAGATGGCGCTGTTTTACCACCTGTTTCATGTAGCTAGGGATATCAGATGGCCACTATATACATGTAGACACCACTGGATAGTAACAACAATGGAAACAGCCTGTTAGTTTGAGCCAAGATGGCGCTGTTTTACCACCTGTTTCATGTAGCTAGGGATATCAGATGGCCACTATATACATGTAGACACCACTGGATAGTAACAACAATGGAAACAGCCTGTTAGTTTGAGCCAAGATGGCGCTGTTTTACCACCTGTTTCATGTAGCTAGGGATATCAGATGGCCACTATATACATGTAGACACCACTGGATAAGTAACAACAATGGAAACAGCCTGTTAGTTTGAGCCAAGATGGCGCTGTTTTACCACCTGTTTCATGTAGCTAGGGATATCAGATGGCCACTATATACATGTAGACACCACTGGATAGTAACAACAATGGAAACAGCCTGTTAGTTTGAGCCAAGATGGCGCTGTTTTACCACCTGTTTCATGTAGCTAGGGATATCAGATGGCCACTATATACATGTAGACACCACTGGATAGTAACAACAATGGAAACAGCCTGTTAGTTTGAGCCAAGATGGCGCTGTTTTACCACCTGTTTCATGTAGCTAGGGATATCAGATGGCCACTATATACATGTAGACACCACTGGATAGTAACAACAATGGAAACAGCCTGTTAGTTTGAGCCAAGATGGCGCTGTTTTACCACCTGTTTCATGTAGCTAGGGATATCAGATGGCCACTATATACATGTAGACACCACTGGATAGTAACAACAATGGAAACAGCCTGTTAGTTTGAGCCAAGATGGCGCTGTTTTACCACCTGTTTCATGTAGCTAGGGATATCAGATGGCCACTATATACATGTAGACACCACTGGATAGTAACAACAATGGAAACAGCCTGTTAGTTTGAGCCAAGATGGCGCTGTTTTACCACCTGTTTCATGTAGCTAGGGATATCAGATGGCCACTATATACATGTAGACACCACTGGATAGTAACAACAATGGAAACAGCCTGTTAGTTTGAGCCAAGATGGCGCTGTTTTACCACCTGTTTCATGTAGCTAGGGATATCAGATGGCCACTATATACATGTAGACACCACTGGATAGTAACAACAATGGAAACAGCCTGTTAGTTTGAGCCAAGATGGCGCTGTTTTACCACCTGTTTCATGTAGCTAGGGATATCAGATGGCCACTATATACATGTAGACACCACTGGATAGTAACAACAATGGAAACAGCCTGTTAGTTTGAGCCAAGATGGCGCTGTTTTACCACCTGTTTCATGTAGCTAGGGATATCAGATGGCCACTATATACATGTAGACACCACTGGATAGTAACAACAATGGAAACAGCCTGTTAGTTTGAGCCAAGATGGCGCTGTTTTACCACCTGTTTCATGTAGCTAGGGATATCAGATGGCCACTATATACATGTAGACACCACTGGATAGTAACAACAATGGAAACAGCCTGTTAGTTTGAGCCAAGATGGCGCTGTTTTACCACCTGTTTCATGTAGCTAGGGATATCAGATGGCCACTATATACATGTAGACACCACTGGATAGTAACAACAATGGAAACAGCCTGTTAGTTTGAGCCAAGATGGCGCTGTTTTACCACCTGTTTCATGTAGCTAGGGATATCAGATGGCCACTATATACATGTAGACACCACTGGATAGTAACAACAATGGAAACAGCCTGTTAGTTTGAGCCAAGATGGCGCTGTTTTACCACCTGTTTCATGTAGCTAGGGATATCAGATGGCCACTATATACATGTAGACACCACTGGATAGTAACAACAATGGAAACAGCCTGTTAGTTTGAGCCAAGATGGCGCTGTTTTACCACCTGTTTCATGTAGCTAGGGATATCAGATGGCCACTATATACATGTAGACACCACTGGATAGTAACAACAATGGAAACAGCCTGTTAGTTTGAGCCAAGATGGCGCTGTTTTACCACCTGTTTCATGTAGCTAGGGATATCAGATGGCCACTATATACATGTAGACACCACTGGATAGTAACAACAATGGAAACAGCCTGTTAGTTTGAGCCAAGATGGCGCTGTTTTACCACCTGTTTCATGTAGCTAGGGATATCAGATGGCCACTATATACATGTAGACACCACTGGATAGTAACAACAATGGAAACAGCCTGTTAGTTTGAGCCAAGATGGCGCTGTTTTACCACCTGTTTCATGTAGCTAGGGATATCAGATGGCCACTATATACATGTAGACACCACTGGATAGTAACAACAATGGAAACAGCCTGTTAGTTTGAGCCAAGATGGCGCTGTTTTACCACCTGTTTCATGTAGCTAGGGATATCAGATGGCCACTATATACATGTAGACACCACTGGATAGTAACAACAATGGAAACAGCCTGTTAGTTTGAGCCAAGATGGCGCTGTTTTACCACCTGTTTCATGTAGCTAGGGATATCAGATGGCCACTATATACATGTAGACACCACTGGATAGTAACAACAATGGAAACAGCCTGTTAGTTTGAGCCAAGATGGCGCTGTTTTACCACCTGTTTCATGTAGCTAGGGATATCAGATGGCCACTATATACATGTAGACACCACTGGATAGTAACAACAATGGAAACAGCCTGTTAGTTTGAGCCAAGATGGCGCTGTTTTACCACCTGTTTCATGTAGCTAGGGATATCAGATGGCCACTATATACATGTAGACACCACTGGATAGTAACAACAATGGAAACAGCCTGTTAGTTTGAGCCAAGATGGCGCTGTTTTACCACCTGTTTCATGTAGCTAGGGATATCAGATGGCCACTATATACATGTAGACACCACTGGATAGTAACAACAATGGAAACAGCCTGTTAGTTTGAGCCAAGATGGCGCTGTTTTACCACCTGTTTCATGTAGCTAGGGATATCAGATGGCCACTATATACATGTAGACACCACTGGATAGTAACAACAATGGAAACAGCCTGTTAGTTTGAGCCAAGATGGCGCTGTTTTACCACCTGTTTCATGTAGCTAGGGATATCAGATGGCCACTATATACATGTAGACACCACTGGATAGTAACAACAATGGAAACAGCCTGTTAGTTTGAGCCAAGATGGCGCTGTTTTACCACCTGTTTCATGTAGCTAGGGATATCAGATGGCCACTATATACATGTAGACACCACTGGATAGTAACAACAATGGAAACAGCCTGTTAGTTTGAGCCAAGATGGCGCTGTTTTACCACCTGTTTCATGTAGCTAGGGATATCAGATGGCCACTATATACATGTAGACACCACTGGATAGTAACAACAATGGAAACAGCCTGTTAGTTTGAGCCAAGATGGCGCTGTTTTACCACCTGTTTCATGTAGCTAGGGATATCAGATGGCCACTATATACATGTAGACACCACTGGATAGTAACAACAATGGAAACAGCCTGTTAGTTTGAGCCAAGATGGCGCTGTTTTACCACCTGTTTCATGTAGCTAGGGATATCAGATGGCCACTATATACATGTAGACACCACTGGATAGTAACAACAATGGAAACAGCCTGTTAGTTTGAGCCAAGATGGCGCTGTTTTACCACCTGTTTCATGTAGCTAGGGATATCAGATGGCCACTATATACATGTAGACACCACTGGATAGTAACAACAATGGAAACAGCCTGTTAGTTTGAGCCAAGATGGCGCTGTTTTACCACCTGTTTCATGTAGCTAGGGATATCAGATGGCCACTATATACATGTAGACACCACTGGATAGTAACAACAATGGAAACAGCCTGTTAGTTTGAGCCAAGATGGCGCTGTTTTACCACCTGTTTCATGTAGCTAGGGATATCAGATGGCCACTATATACATGTAGACACCACTGGATAGTAACAACAATGGAAACAGCCTGTTAGTTTGAGCCAAGATGGCGCTGTTTTACCACCTGTTTCATGTAGCTAGGGATATCAGATGGCCACTATATACATGTAGACACCACTGGATAGTAACAACAATGGAAACAGCCTGTTAGTTTGAGCCAAGATGGCGCTGTTTTACCACCTGTTTCATGTAGCTAGGGATATCAGATGGCCACTATATACATGTAGACACCACTGGATAGTAACAACAATGGAAACAGCCTGTTAGTTTGAGCCAAGATGGCGCTGTTTTACCACCTGTTTCATGTAGCTAGGGATATCAGATGGCCACTATATACATGTAGACACCACTGGATAGTAACAACAATGGAAACAGCCTGTTAGTTTGAGCCAAGATGGCGCTGTTTTACCACCTGTTTCATGTAGCTAGGGATATCAGATGGCCACTATATACATGTAGACACCACTGGATAGTAACAACAATGGAAACAGCCTGTTAGTTTGAGCCAAGATGGCGCTGTTTTACCACCTGTTTCATGTAGCTAGGGATATCAGATGGCCACTATATACATGTAGACACCACTGGATAGTAACAACAATGGAAACAGCCTGTTAGTTTGAGCCAAGATGGCGCTGTTTTACCACCTGTTTCATGTAGCTAGGGATATCAGATGGCCACTATATACATGTAGACACCACTGGATAGTAACAACAATGGAAACAGCCTGTTAGTTTGAGCCAAGATGGCGCTGTTTTACCACCTGTTTCATGTAGCTAGGGATATCAGATGGCCACTATATACATGTAGACACCACTGGATAGTAACAACAATGGAAACAGCCTGTTAGTTTGAGCCAAGATGGCGCTGTTTTACCACCTGTTTCATGTAGCTAGGGATATCAGATGGCCACTATATACATGTAGACACCACTGGATAGTAACAACAATGGAAACAGCCTGTTAGTTTGAGCCAAGATGGCGCTGTTTTACCACCTGTTTCATGTAGCTAGGGATATCAGATGGCCACTATATACATGTAGACACCACTGGATAGTAACAACAATGGAAACAGCCTGTTAGTTTGAGCCAAGATGGCGCTGTTTTACCACCTGTTTCATGTAGCTAGGGATATCAGATGGCCACTATATACATGTAGACACCACTGGATAGTAACAACAATGGAAACAGCCTGTTAGTTTGAGCCAAGATGGCGCTGTTTTACCACCTGTTTCATGTAGCTAGGGATATCAGATGGCCACTATATACATGTAGACACCACTGGATAGTAACAACAATGGAAACAGCCTGTTAGTTTGAGCCAAGATGGCGCTGTTTTACCACCTGTTTCATGTAGCTAGGGATATCAGATGGCCACTATATACATGTAGACACCACTGGATAGTAACAACAATGGAAACAGCCTGTTAGTTTGAGCCAAGATGGCGCTGTTTTACCACCTGTTTCATGTAGCTAGGGATATCAGATGGCCACTATATACATGTAGACACCACTGGATAGTAACAACAATGGAAACAGCCTGTTAGTTTGAGCCAAGATGGCGCTGTTTTACCACCTGTTTCATGTAGCTAGGGATATCAGATGGCCACTATATACATGTAGACACCACTGGATAGTAACAACAATGGAAACAGCCTGTTAGTTTGAGCCAAGATGGCGCTGTTTTACCACCTGTTTCATGTAGCTAGGGATATCAGATGGCCACTATATACATGTAGACACCACTGGATAGTAACAACAATGGAAACAGCCTGTTAGTTTGAGCCAAGATGGCGCTGTTTTACCACCTGTTTCATGTAGCTAGGGATATCAGATGGCCACTATATACATGTAGACACCACTGGATAGTAACAACAATGGAAACAGCCTGTTAGTTTGAGCCAAGATGGCGCTGTTTTACCACCTGTTTCATGTAGCTAGGGATATCAGATGGCCACTATATACATGTAGACACCACTGGATAGTAACAACAATGGAAACAGCCTGTTAGTTTGAGCCAAGATGGCGCTGTTTTACCACCTGTTTCATGTAGCTAGGGATATCAGATGGCCACTATATACATGTAGACACCACTGGATAGTAACAACAATGGAAACAGCCTGTTAGTTTGAGCCAAGATGGCGCTGTTTTACCACCTGTTTCATGTAGCTAGGGATATCAGATGGCCACTATATACATGTAGACACCACTGGATAGTAACAACAATGGAAACAGCCTGTTAGTTTGAGCCAAGATGGCGCTGTTTTACCACCTGTTTCATGTAGCTAGGGATATCAGATGGCCACTATATACATGTAGACACCACTGGATAGTAACAACAATGGAAACAGCCTGTTAGTTTGAGCCAAGATGGCGCTGTTTTACCACCTGTTTCATGTAGCTAGGGATATCAGATGGCCACTATATACATGTAGACACCACTGGATAGTAACAACAATGGAAACAGCCTGTTAGTTTGAGCCAAGATGGCGCTGTTTTACCACCTGTTTCATGTAGCTAGGGATATCAGATGGCCACTATATACATGTAGACACCACTGGATAGTAACAACAATGGAAACAGCCTGTTAGTTTGAGCCAAGATGGCGCTGTTTTACCACCTGTTTCATGTAGCTAGGGATATCAGATGGCCACTATATACATGTAGACACCACTGGATAGTAACAACAATGGAAACAGCCTGTTAGTTTGAGCCAAGATGGCGCTGTTTTACCACCTGTTTCATGTAGCTAGGGATATCAGATGGCCACTATATACATGTAGACACCACTGGATAGTAACAACAATGGAAACAGCCTGTTAGTTTGAGCCAAGATGGCGCTGTTTTACCACCTGTTTCATGTAGCTAGGGATATCAGATGGCCACTATATACATGTAGACACCACTGGATAGTAACAACAATGGAAACAGCCTGTTAGTTTGAGCCAAGATGGCGCTGTTTTACCACCTGTTTCATGTAGCTAGGGATATCAGATGGCCACTATATACATGTAGACACCACTGGATAGTAACAACAATGGAAACAGCCTGTTAGTTTGAGCCAAGATGGCGCTGTTTTACCACCTGTTTCATGTAGCTAGGGATATCAGATGGCCACTATATACATGTAGACACCACTGGATAGTAACAACAATGGAAACAGCCTGTTAGTTTGAGCCAAGATGGCGCTGTTTTACCACCTGTTTCATGTAGCTAGGGATATCAGATGGCCACTATATACATGTAGACACCACTGGATAGTAACAACAATGGAAACAGCCTGTTAGTTTGAGCCAAGATGGCGCTGTTTTACCACCTGTTTCATGTAGCTAGGGATATCAGATGGCCACTATATACATGTAGACACCACTGGATAGTAACAACAATGGAAACAGCCTGTTAGTTTGAGCCAAGATGGCGCTGTTTTACCACCTGTTTCATGTAGCTAGGGATATCAGATGGCCACTATATACATGTAGACACCACTGGATAGTAACAACAATGGAAACAGCCTGTTAGTTTGAGCCAAGATGGCGCTGTTTTACCACCTGTTTCATGTAGCTAGGGATATCAGATGGCCACTATATACATGTAGACACCACTGGATAGTAACAACAATGGAAACAGCCTGTTAGTTTGAGCCAAGATGGCGCTGTTTTACCACCTGTTTCATGTAGCTAGGGATATCAGATGGCCACTATATACATGTAGACACCACTGGATAGTAACAACAATGGAAACAGCCTGTTAGTTTGAGCCAAGATGGCGCTGTTTTACCACCTGTTTCATGTAGCTAGGGATATCAGATGGCCACTATATACATGTAGACACCACTGGATAGTAACAACAATGGAAACAGCCTGTTAGTTTGAGCCAAGATGGCGCTGTTTTACCACCTGTTTCATGTAGCTAGGGATATCAGATGGCCACTATATACATGTAGACACCACTGGATAGTAACAACAATGGAAACAGCCTGTTAGTTTGAGCCAAGATGGCGCTGTTTTACCACCTGTTTCATGTAGCTAGGGATATCAGATGGCCACTATATACATGTAGACACCACTGGATAGTAACAACAATGGAAACAGCCTGTTAGTTTGAGCCAAGATGGCGCTGTTTTACCACCTGTTTCATGTAGCTAGGGATATCAGATGGCCACTATATACATGTAGACACCACTGGATAGTAACAACAATGGAAACAGCCTGTTAGTTTGAGCCAAGATGGCGCTGTTTTACCACCTGTTTCATGTAGCTAGGGATATCAGATGGCCACTATATACATGTAGACACCACTGGATAGTAACAACAATGGAAACAGCCTGTTAGTTTGAGCCAAGATGGCGCTGTTTTACCACCTGTTTCATGTAGCTAGGGATATCAGATGGCCACTATATACATGTAGACACCACTGGATAGTAACAACAATGGAAACAGCCTGTTAGTTTGAGCCAAGATGGCGCTGTTTTACCACCTGTTTCATGTAGCTAGGGATATCAGATGGCCACTATATACATGTAGACACCACTGGATAGTAACAACAATGGAAACAGCCTGTTAGTTTGAGCCAAGATGGCGCTGTTTTACCACCTGTTTCATGTAGCTAGGGATATCAGATGGCCACTATATACATGTAGACACCACTGGATAGTAACAACAATGGAAACAGCCTGTTAGTTTGAGCCAAGATGGCGCTGTTTTACCACCTGTTTCATGTAGCTAGGGATATCAGATGGCCACTATATACATGTAGACACCACTGGATAGTAACAACAATGGAAACAGCCTGTTAGTTTGAGCCAAGATGGCGCTGTTTTACCACCTGTTTCATGTAGCTAGGGATATCAGATGGCCACTATATACATGTAGACACCACTGGATAGTAACAACAATGGAAACAGCCTGTTAGTTTGAGCCAAGATGGCGCTGTTTTACCACCTGTTTCATGTAGCTAGGGATATCAGATGGCCACTATATACATGTAGACACCACTGGATAGTAACAACAATGGAAACAGCCTGTTAGTTTGAGCCAAGATGGCGCTGTTTTACCACCTGTTTCATGTAGCTAGGGATATCAGATGGCCACTATATACATGTAGACACCACTGGATAGTAACAACAATGGAAACAGCCTGTTAGTTTGAGCCAAGATGGCGCTGTTTTACCACCTGTTTCATGTAGCTAGGGATATCAGATGGCCACTATATACATGTAGACACCACTGGATAGTAACAACAATGGAAACAGCCTGTTAGTTTGAGCCAAGATGGCGCTGTTTTACCACCTGTTTCATGTAGCTAGGGATATCAGATGGCCACTATATACATGTAGACACCACTGGATAGTAACAACAATGGAAACAGCCTGTTAGTTTGAGCCAAGATGGCGCTGTTTTACCACCTGTTTCATGTAGCTAGGGATATCAGATGGCCACTATATACATGTAGACACCACTGGATAGTAACAACAATGGAAACAGCCTGTTAGTTTGAGCCAAGATGGCGCTGTTTTACCACCTGTTTCATGTAGCTAGGGATATCAGATGGCCACTATATACATGTAGACACCACTGGATAGTAACAACAATGGAAACAGCCTGTTAGTTTGAGCCAAGATGGCGCTGTTTTACCACCTGTTTCATGTAGCTAGGGATATCAGATGGCCACTATATACATGTAGACACCACTGGATAGTAACAACAATGGAAACAGCCTGTTAGTTTGAGCCAAGATGGCGCTGTTTTACCACCTGTTTCATGTAGCTAGGGATATCAGATGGCCACTATATACATGTAGACACCACTGGATAGTAACAACAATGGAAACAGCCTGTTAGTTTGAGCCAAGATGGCGCTGTTTTACCACCTGTTTCATGTAGCTAGGGATATCAGATGGCCACTATATACATGTAGACACCACTGGATAGTAACAACAATGGAAACAGCCTGTTAGTTTGAGCCAAGATGGCGCTGTTTTACCACCTGTTTCATGTAGCTAGGGATATCAGATGGCCACTATATACATGTAGACACCACTGGATAGTAACAACAATGGAAACAGCCTGTTAGTTTGAGCCAAGATGGCGCTGTTTTACCACCTGTTTCATGTAGCTAGGGATATCAGATGGCCACTATATACATGTAGACACCACTGGATAGTAACAACAATGGAAACAGCCTGTTAGTTTGAGCCAAGATGGCGCTGTTTTACCACCTGTTTCATGTAGCTAGGGATATCAGATGGCCACTATATACATGTAGACACCACTGGATAGTAACAACAATGGAAACAGCCTGTTAGTTTGAGCCAAGATGGCGCTGTTTTACCACCTGTTTCATGTAGCTAGGGATATCAGATGGCCACTATATACATGTAGACACCACTGGATAGTAACAACAATGGAAACAGCCTGTTAGTTTGAGCCAAGATGGCGCTGTTTTACCACCTGTTTCATGTAGCTAGGGATATCAGATGGCCACTATATACATGTAGACACCACTGGATAGTAACAACAATGGAAACAGCCTGTTAGTTTGAGCCAAGATGGCGCTGTTTTACCACCTGTTTCATGTAGCTAGGGATATCAGATGGCCACTATATACATGTAGACACCACTGGATAGTAACAACAATGGAAACAGCCTGTTAGTTTGAGCCAAGATGGCGCTGTTTTACCACCTGTTTCATGTAGCTAGGGATATCAGATGGCCACTATATACATGTAGACACCACTGGATAGTAACAACAATGGAAACAGCCTGTTAGTTTGAGCCAAGATGGCGCTGTTTTACCACCTGTTTCATGTAGCTAGGGATATCAGATGGCCACTATATACATGTAGACACCACTGGATAAGTAACAACAATGGAAACAGCCTGTTAGTTTGAGCCAAGATGGCGCTGTTTTACCACCTGTTTCATGTAGCTAGGGATATCAGATGGCCACTATATACATGTAGACACCACTGGATAGTAACAACAATGGAAACAGCCTGTTAGTTTGAGCCAAGATGGCGCTGTTTTACCACCTGTTTCATGTAGCTAGGGATATCAGATGGCCACTATATACATGTAGACACCACTGGATAGTAACAACAATGGAAACAGCCTGTTAGTTTGAGCCAAGATGGCGCTGTTTTACCACCTGTTTAACGACGCTACTGGAATCACACGGCGAAGACGCCCTTAGCAACAACAGACAAAAACATCAAAACAGGCGCTCCTGTTGTTAACAAGTCTTTGGTTAAACATAGTTATTTTTTTTTAAACGGCGCTAACCTACTTGAGGACATATAATATATCATCCGAAAGAGACGTAAATGTCTGTGAATTATGTGCCAACACCGGGGTGGGCTTTTTTGTTGTCGTCCTCTCCCGAGAGTTGTGCTAACGTCAGCTAGCTAACGGAAGATTAACCCTCTCTCAAAGGAGAACAGCTTCTCAAAGTATTCCGGAATGAGGACGAGTCGTGGGGCCGATCGAAGCAGAAGCTAACTAGTCACATTGCCGACTAGTCAGTCGCCGCAAGTACACTCACTCGAGTTGTTGTTTTTCCCCATTTTTGGGGGGAATGGTTCCATGGGTGGATCTGGTAATCACCCGACAGAGAAAGACGAGGGTCAGACAGCCTAGCTGTACATTTTCTAGGACTCCACAAAGTATTTTGGACAACGGGAGTAATTTAACGTGGCGGTACGTGTGTGTTTCTCCGTGGCTGTGCTAACGTTAGCTGACCGAGACGAGAAACGACCCCCATCGCTGGAGCTCCCCGGCTACAGGGGCTAGCAAAGCCGTGGTTTTAGGACGAGAGCAGGGTCACATTGTGTCGGTCGAGAGTCCTAGCTAGAATATTAAGTTGAGCAAGGCGAGGAAAGCTTTATATTAAACCAACTTATGTTGCTAGATTTCATCCAACCAAGTTGGCAAGCAAAGGTGGATAGTTTGGATCCCTTGAGCTAGCTACACGGGCACGAATTGCAAACGATACAAGCTGCCCCCCCTGTCTTTAAGTATGTTATTATAACTAGCCAAGTCTTGGCTACTAGTTTATTTTTTATAAAGTCGTTTTTTTTTTTTACTTTAGACTTTTAACTTCCACCTCGGATGCTGGCTTCAACGTTAAACTCCAATCATGATGGTATTACAGAGGAAAGCAGAAGGCCCCATAACAGCAGGTAATTAACTGATTACAACCGGCTCCGTACTCTATTCTAATGTACCTTCTGTAAACCTTACATTAATATACTCAAAGCAAATTCTATTTGTCACAGGCGCCGAATACAACGGGGTGTAGACTTGACCGTGAAATGCTTGCTTACGAGCCCTTCCCAACAATGCAGAGTTTAAATAATAATATAAGTTAGTAACACAAGGAATACAATGAAATGCACAAGAATGGACCTATATACAGGGAGTACCAGATCAATGTGCAGAGGTACGAGCTATTTCAGATAGATATGTACTCGAATGCAGGGTAGATGTGATTCTAGTATTCAGTTATTGCACACAGTGGCATTTCAACCGATCATTTGTCAGCTAGCCATTTTGTTGAATGCAAATGTAACAATTGTCCCTGAATTATTTTGTTTCCGTGGTTCAAGACCGTTGACAATCTCAAATAGCTTGAGAGTCAAGGACTGTTGCTTGCTTTTTGGTCACATAGTTTATTTTCAAGATTGTGTACACCTGCTCATCGAACAGCCCCAGACCATTATTCCACCTCCACCAAACTTCACAATTGCCACTATGCATTGGGGCAGGTAGTGTTCTCCTGGCAACCGCCAAACCCAGATTCGTCCGTCGGACTGCCAGATTGTGAAACGTGATTCATCACTCCAGATAACGTGTTTCCACTGCTCTAGAGTCCAATGGCGGCGAGCTTTGCACCACTCCAGCCGACGCTTGGCATTGCGCATGGTGATCTTAGGCTCGTGTGCGACTGCTCGGCCATGGAAACCCATTTCATGAAGCTCCCAACAAAGTTATTGTGCTGACGTTGATTCCAGAGGCAGTTTGGAACTCTGTAGTGAGTGTTGCAACCGAGGGTAAAATATTTTTCCGCGCTTCAGCACTCGGCAAACTGGACAGTCAAAAAATAAATGATAAGAAACAAGGTTTTGAAGTGTCTGTCCTAAGTCTAGGAGATATAAATAGAACTGAGGAAAGTATTCAGACCCCTTGACTTTTTCCACATTTTGTTACGTTACAGCCTTATTCTAAAATGTATTAAATTGTCCCCCCCCCCCCAATCTACACACAATACCCCATAATGACATCACAATACCGCATAATGACAAAGCAAAAACAGGTGTTTAGAAATGTTTGCCAATGTATTAAAAATCTACTGAAATATCATATTTACATAAGTATTCAGACCCTTTACTCAGTACTTTGTTGAAGCACCTTTGGCAGCGATTACAGCCTCGAGTCTTCTTGGGTATGACGCTACAAGCTTGGCACACCTGTATTTGGGGAGTTTCTCCCATTCTTCTCTGCAGATCCTCTCAAGTTCTGTCAAGTTGGATGGAGGTGTGTCGCTGCACAGCTATTTTCAGGTCTCTCCAGAGATGTTTGATCGGGTTCAAGTCCGGGCTCTGGCTGGGCCACTCAAGGACATTCAGAGACTTGTCCTGAAGCCACTCCTGCGTTGTCTTGGCTGTGTGCTTAGGGTTGTTGTCCTGTTGGAAGGTGAACTTTCGCCCAGTGTGAGGTCCTGAGCGCTCTGGAGCAGGTTTTCATCAAGGATCTCTCTGTACTTTGCTCTTTTCGTCTTTCCCTCGATCCTGACTAGTCTCCCAGTCCCTGCCGCTGAAAAACATCCCCACAGCATGATGCTACCACCACCATGCTTCACTGTAGGGACACTTGGCATTCAGGCCAAAGAGTTCAATCTTGGTTTCATCAGACCAGAGACCATCTTGTTTCTCATGGTCCTAGAGTCTTTAGGTGCTACCCTCTGGCCACTCTACCATAAAGGCCTGATTGGTGGAGTTCTGCGGAGATGGTTGTCCTTCTGGAAGTTTCTCCCATCTCCACAGAGAAACTCTGGTCACCATCAGGTTCTTGGTCACTCCTCTGTCCAAGGCCCTTCTCCCCCCGATGGCTCAGTTTGGCCGGGCGGCCAGCTCTAGGAAGATTCTGGGTGGTTCCAAACTTCTTTCATTTAAGAATGATGGAGGCCACTGTGTTCTTGGGGACCTTCAATGCTGCAGACATTTGTTGGTACCCTTCCCCAGATCTGTGCCTCGACACAATCCTGTCTCGGAGCTCTACGGACAATTCCTTCGACCTCATGGATTGGTTTTTGGTCTGACATGCACTGTCAACTGTAAGACCTTATATAGACAGATGTGTGTCTTTCCAAATCATGTCCAATCAATTGAATTGACCACAGGTGGACTCCAATCAAGTTGTAGAAACATCTCAAGTATGATCAATGGAAACAGGATGCACCTGAGCTCAATTTCGAGTCTCATAGCAAAGGGTCTGAATACTGATGTATATTAAGGTATTTCTATTTTTAATCTTTGCAAACAATTCTAAAAACCTATTTTCACTTTGTCATTATAGGGTATTTTGGATAGGTTGATTTAAAAAAACAATACATTTTAGAATAAGGCTGTAACGTAACAAAATTTTAGAAAAGGGGTCTGAATACTTTCCGAATGCCCTACATATTAGTATTTTTTTTTTTTTTTTACCCAGTTTCCCCTTTTCCCATTTTGAATCACAAAGAGTAATGGATATATCCTATAGTTCAGTTGGCGGCTGTAATGCAACGTAATTAGATGCCAACAGCTGTTAAACTCCACCAGAAGAGGAGTTACGTTAGAATTCTACGTCAGGCAGAAATGAGTGTTTTTTTTGGATCAGGAAAGTTTCCTCTCATGACCTCTACAAGGCAGAATGCTGAATAGAATGATACTTTCTTTACTGGTTGCCTGTGCGGGTTGGTCCTTTTGCAGGTAGGAAATGTGAGATCCTATATCCATGAACTTTTCAAAGCGCTGGTAGTGCGTTCAGATATGTCACCTGAAGCATGTAGACAAGATGAAAATACATTCGTGTTTACATGGTTCTGCACATGTTTACATGGTTCTGCACATGCTTCTGGTGATAGAAATATGAACTCAATACCAGCGCTTCATACCTGCAAAAAGACCACACGAACCGCACGAACAACCGATACATTAAAAAAAATAATAAAAAATAATAATTGAACATTCTGGCTTTATAGCTTGTGAGAGGAAATCTTCCAAGCAAATTGTATGGCATTAATCTTAGACTGTGAACCAGAGGTATCGCAGTCTGATTGTCAGGCAGACCAGGGTTCTACGGTGACAAAGAAATGAAGGCGCACAATAAAAAAAAAAATATATGTTTGAGGTATTAAAGCCGCAATACGCAGTTGGGTGATTTAAAAAAAAAAAATGTTTTTTATTGTATTTTTCTCTAGGGGCACTGGTGCCACCAAAGTACAATTCTAGGTTGCACAGCAAAAGGAGCATATGCCCTCAAAATGGTAGCACTGTAGACTATGATGTCATAATAGCATTGATCAGTTCCACTCGGTGGAGGTAAACAAGTTGTTTTCTGTTGTCCATTTGATCAGACTCCTGCATGTCTGTAAGTACTCTACTCCACTCTACTATAGGATATATCCATTACACTTTGTGATTCAAAATGGGAAAAGAGGAAACTGGAAAAAAATTAAAATAAATACTAATATGTAGGGCATTCGGAATATATTCAGACCACTTGACTTTTCTCAAATTTTGTTACGTTACAGCCTTATTCTAAAATGTATTGTTTTTTTAAATCAACCGGAACAAGTGCCCGAGCCCATGTTTTGTTTGCAGGTCTTTGCGTTGTATTTGAGCTAAACTAGGCAAGTCAACAGTCTTACCAAATAAATAGATATATCTCAGTAGTTCTGTGGGAACAGACGGACAGGCAGCCTGAGCTAGTTCTAGTTGAGTCAGCTACAGTCTAGCCCTGCAGTCTGTGTCTACGCTGTTGCACCATTGTCATTAGTCTGGGTTTATGACACATGATCTGACACGTTTTATGAGGTGTTCCCTTCCCTCTACTCTCTGTGGTGTTCCCTTCCCTCTAGCTAGGTTTTTCCATAACAACAGTGCCATTCACAGAAAATTGACGCCAACCCCTTTTTTTTGGTTTGAGTTATGTTATGGGGGAGGTTTCAGTAGTCATGTTTGGGGCCAGAGTGAATGTGAATAGTGTGTGTAAAGTGCTGAACCCACAGTCTAGCTCCGCTTTCATGCAGGCCGTGTGTGTGTGTGTGTGTGTGTGTGTGTGTGTGTCTGTGTGTATTGTACCCACCCAGAGCCCGTCTGTTGACACTGCAACACAGAGGACAGGAGCCTGGCGACACAGCTCTGTGGGCTAACGCTAACTAACGCTACAGCTCTCTATGGGTTATCACTAGCTAACATGGCTCTCTGTGGGCTAACGCTACAGCTCTCTATGGGTTATCACTAGCTAACATGGCTCTCTGTGGGCTAACGCTAACTAACGCTACAGCTCTCTATGGGTTATCACTAGCTAACATGGCTCTCTGTGGGCTAACGCTAACTAACGCTACAGCTCTCTATGGGTTATCACTAGCTAACATGGCTCTCTGTCGGCTAACGCTAACTAACCCTACAGCTCTCTATGGTCTATCACTAGCTAACATGGCTCTCTGTGGGCTAACGCTAGCTAGCTACACAGTTGTCTATGGGGCTAACGCTAACCTAGCGACACAGTTGTCTATGGGGCTAACGCTAACTTAGTGACACAGTTGTCTATGTGGCTAACGCTAACTTAGTGACACAGTTGTCTATGAGGCTAACTTAGCGACACAGTTGTCTGTGTGGCTAACGCTAACTTAGTGACACAGTTGTCTATGGGGCTAACCTAGCGACACAGTTGTCTATGTGGCTAACGCTAACTTAGTGACACAGTTGTCTATGGGGCTAACTTAGCGACACAGTTGTCTATGTGGCTAATGCTAACTTAGTGACACAGTTGTCTATGGGGCTAACTTAGCGACACAGTTGTCTATGTGGCTAACGCTAACTTAGTGACACAGTTGTCTATGGGGCTAACTTAGCGACACAGTTGTCTATGTGGCTAACGCTAACTTAGTGACACAGTTGTCTATGGGGCTAACGCTAACTTAGCGACAGTTATCTATGGGGCTAAGATTGCTCTCTTAGGGCTAACTAAACTGTTAAAACCAAATTCAGTTTTATTTTTCTTGGTTTGGGATTTTCTTTTTACTCTCAATATTACAATTATTCATAGAGAAACAATGAAAATGGATGTTCTGAGTCCATGTCAAGCCTTAAATCACATCAGAAGACCATTTTTTTTACTTAAAGGAGAGAAACTAACATTTAGTTTTGAGTGTAATTCCCTGTAATTGCGCGTCTAGGAAGAGAGGAATGTGTCCATCTAGCGATGTTTCTGCCGACGTTTAGGCCTCCCAACTGCTGCAGCAAATGTCATGGCGAGAGTTTGCAAAACAATGGCCACCCAATTAAAAACACACTCATGCTATACTTCTGTCAGGTAAGCCTACTTTGCAGTTAACATTTTAATTGAGAAGGTTTTCAGGGGGAAATGACTAGCATCGCTAACTGGCTACATACGGCGTAAAAGACAAACGAGCGCAACAGACGGACGGGCAATATTGCTGGGAAATTAATTGGAAGATATTGTTACGTTTTGACTTTTTAAGCCAATAGTGGCTAACCAGGGGTGGGATAATGTCGATGTGGTTTTAATTGGATAATAGCCGGGATCTTTGAGACAGCTTGTGATGTAAAAATGCATGTACTTTTAGAATTGATTGGCGAGCTCCTTATATGTGGGCGGCGGACTACTGGTAGCTCGCGATCTACCTGTTGGAGACCCCTGGTCTACAGGTTGATGCTAGCAGGCCAATTAAACAGCTCCCTATTAGCAAATGCTAACTAGACCCATAGAGAGCTATGGGCTAATGCTAGCATCACAGCTCTCTATGTGCTAATGCTAGCATCACAGCTCTCTATGGGCTAATGCTAACTAACACCACAGCTCTCTATGGGCTAACGCTAGCACCACATCTCTCTATGGGCTAACGCTAGCACCACAGCTCTCTATGGGCTAACGCTAGCACCACAGCTCTCAATGGGCTAATGCTAGCACCACAGCTCTCTATGGGCTAACGCTAGCACCACAGCTCTCTATGGGCTAACGCCAGCACCACAGCTCTCTATGGGCTAACGCCAGCACCACAGCTCTCTATGGGCTAACGCCAGCACCACAGCTCTCTATGGGCTAACGCTAGCACCACAGCTCTCTATGGGCTAACGCTAGCACCACAGCTCTCTATGGGCTAACGCTAGCACCACAGCTCTCTATGGGCTAACGCTAGCACCACAGCTCTCTATGGGCTAACGCTAGCACCACAGCTCTCTATGGGCTAAAAAGTCAAAGTCACCATTATTAGTCAGTTGTACAACCGAATGCCTTCAACTGAAATGTGTCTTCCGCATTTAACCCAACCCCTCTGAATCAGAGAGGTGCGGGGGGGCTGCCTTAATCGGCGCCCGGGGAACAGTGGGTTAACTGCCTTGTTCAGGGGCAGAACGACAGATTTTTTCCTTGTCAGCTTGGGGATTCGAACGTGCAACCCTCCGGTTACAAGTCCAACGCTCTAACCACTAGGCTACCTGCCGCCTGGGCTAATGCTAGCACCACAGCTCTCTATGGGTTAACGCTATTACCAGCATGAACCGGCCAACCCCATTCGCAGCCCAGACTGGCTTAGCCAGGTGCTTAAGGTTGCCAGAGAGCCAGTGTTGCTGGAAGTGGTAGGCCTATTATTGGCCTATTAATGGGGCTAGCAGATGCTACTGTGACGGCAGCATCTTTCCACTTGTCCGTCCGTCTGTCCGTCTGTCTCTCCACCGTTTTGTTCTGCGTCCACGTTAAAGAGATTGAACACAGACACAGGTGTGATCAGAAATAGAATCATTAATACGGAAGGGGTCTGATAGTGAAATGCCACTGTGTGCGTGACTGTGTGTGTGTGTGATTGTGTGCGTGACTGTGTGTGTGTGACTGTGTGTGTGACTGTGTGACCTGCATACAGAGGAGGTGTTATTGGATATGTGACTGTGTGTGTGACTGTGCGTGACTGTGTGCGTGACTGTGTGCGTGACTGTGTGCGTGACTGTGTGTGTGACTGTGTGTGTCACCTTAGACCTGCACACAGAGGAGGTGTTATTGGATATGTGACTGTGTTTGTGACTGTGTGTGTGACTGTGTGTGTGACTGTGTGTGTGTGACTGTGCGTGACTGTGTGTGTGACTGTGTGTGTGACCTGCATACAGAGGAGGTGTTATTGGATATGTGACTGTGTGTGTGTGTGCGTGACTGTGTGTGTGACTGTGTGTGTGTGCGTGACTGTGTGTGTGACCTTAGACCTGCATACAGAGGAGGTGTTATTGGATATGTGACTGTGTGTGTGACTGTGTGTGTGTGCGTGACTGTGTGTGTGACTGTGTGTGTGACCTTAGACCTGCATACAGAGGAGGTGTTATTGGATGTGTGACTGTGTGTGTGTGTGTGTGTGTGACATCTCTGTCTCCATCTCTGTCTCCATCCATGTCTCTGTCTCCATCCCTGTCTCTGTCTCCATCCCTGTCTCTGTCTCCATCCCTGTCTCTGTCTCCATCCCTGTCTCTGTCTCCATCCCTGTCTCCATCTCTGTCTCCATCCCTGTCTCTGTCTCCATCCCTGTCCCTGTCTCCATCCCTGTCTCTGTCTCCATCCCTGTCTCTGTCTCCATCCCTGTCTCCATCTCTGTCTCCATCCCTGTCTCTGTCTCCATCCCTGTCCCTGTCTCCATCCCTGTCTCCATCCCTGTCTCTGTCTCCATCCCTGTCTCTGTCTCCATCTCTGTCTCCATCTCTGTCTCCATCCCTGTCTCTGTCTCCATCTCTGTCTCCATCTCTGTCTCCATCCCTGTCTCTGTCTCCATCCCTGTCTCTGTCTCCATCCCTGTCTCTGTCTCTATCCCTGTCTCTGTATACATGTGGTTAGCATGTTCAATTAGTACATTATACTTTCTAATAATGTAATGGATGTTTTATCTCAACAATTGAAGTTGATGTAAAATAGACTGAAATACTTTGCTTTAAAAGCATTGTAAATCATCCAGACCCATGTTGGCATATCAACGCATTAAACTGCATTAAAGAATTTTAAATGTTGGGATGGTTCAAGTTAAGTTTGGGACAGTTGGAATTACGGTGAGGATAAAATGTGTCTCGCGCCCTGCCTGTGGAACGCTTTCGACACCTTGTAGAGTCCCTGGCCCAACTGACTGGGACTGTTCTGAGGGCAAAAGGTGTTCTCAGTGTATGTCTGTTAGGTAACGTTTTTCAATATGAGAGCTCCTGTTTTTTTTTTACAAATGTGTTTGATATATTGTTGATGTCGATGCAGTTGATCCAGACCGTGACCTCTGACCTGTGTTGTTGTGTCCACCAGCGCGTCATGGCGACGGTCTCTATGACTCCTACATGAGAACTGACCACCTACTGAAGGAAGAAGCAGACACACACAGTCCCGCTGGCCTTCCCCCGATACCCAAACACACCGTGAGTACACACACACACCCCGCAGGCCTACCCCCAATACCCCAAAACACTGTGTGTATATACACACACACACTAGGGTTGGGCAGTATACCGTATACCCAGATATTTGGAGATGGCCATGGGATGGTTTTTAAATACTGTTGAAATTGCTCATTTGAAGTTTTTTAATACATGTTTGTATTTGTAGCTACTCTGTAAGTAAAATACCTGCAGTTAACGCCACGTGTGCAATACGTTAGCATATAAAGCAAATCGCGTTCTTCATTTCACCTGTCACGTTCTTCGGGGCGGCAGGTAGCCTAGAGGTTAGAGCGTTGGACTTGTAACCGGAGGGTTACAAGTTCGAATCCCCAAGCTGACAAGGAAATAAATCTGTCGTTCTGTCCCTGAACAAGGCAGTTAACCCACTGTTCCCCTGGGCGCCGAAGACGTGGATGTCGATTTAAGGCAGCCCCCCGGCACCTCTCTGATTCAGAGGGGTTGGGTTAAATGCGGAAGACACATTTCGGTTGTACAACTGACTAATAATGGTGACTTTGACTTTGACATGATGAATGAAGCTTACCGGTAGTCCCCTGTCACATGTCGTTTTGTTCACAAACACGTGATGACGAGAGTCCCGGAGCCTTGTGAGTCACTCACTGTTGTGCAGCGCCCGCCAGCTGATCTAGTTACAGTAGGGAATTCACTACTAGACATTTACCAGCTGGATAACTTTAGTGAACTGTCCAAACCGGGCTGAATGCTCTGCATTTGGTTGGCTAGTTATCTAGCTAAAGGGGTTAGCTTCTTGCAAAACCAACCTTTATGGTAACAGCAGAGAATCCCCCTCCTGGATCAAGAGCCTAAAATTCTCATTTCAGTTTGTGTGACAAAACAAGCAAGTGTTGTGTAGAGAGTCATCGCATAATCTAAACAGCTGTGAAATATATATTTTCAATTACCATAAATATTGTATTTTCAGGCAGGTTTGAAGCTGGTGTACAAAACCCGAAAGTAAAAGACGCTGAAATAAAACTTAAGAACGTGAAGCATAGAAATAGCGCACATAGAACAGGACCTACCGCTTGTTTGCTTTCAATGAGAATGACAGATCTAGAACTCAAATTTCTATGTGAATTTGGTCAGATCACCCAAATGGTTACATACTGCAGTTAATTAATCTAAGTTTTTTTTTGTTGGTACATTATGTTTCCGTCATCGTTTCCTATGACTGAAAAGACCCGAAAAGATCTTCTGGACATCAGAACAGGGGATCACTAACCTGGATTTGGAAGAAGATTTCCACGTCACCTAGTCAAAGGCGCAGGATGTACTGCTCACCCCGGACCAGGCTCTATTGTTCCTGCAGTGAGAATGATTCACCATGTTCATTTAATGTTTTCGTAATTTATCTGCAGAAAAGCCTACCCGTATGCAAATTAGTGAGCCAAATGAACGTCTCTCTTAGCGATGCGGTAGGCTACTGACGAGTCACTGTCTGGGAAGTCCTGATGGATACAAACGAGCTCTTTACGTGTCCCGCCGCGATTGCCAAGGACGTACTGTACGACTACCTTGAATGATTTATGAATGGCAAGGATATACGACGTCAGCTTTTTTTCAGTCTGTTCCACACCTTGTATCAACTGGTCAAGCTTTATTCAGTCTGTTCCACACCTTGTATCAACTGGTCAAGCTTTATTCAGTCTGTCCCACACCTTGTATCAACTGGTCAAGCTTTACTCAGTCTGTTCCACACCTTGTATCAACTGGTCAAGCTTTATGTCCGTCAAAGCCCAGTAAATAGCCTATGCGCTACCACTTGCTGGTTGCATATGAAGCACGCAAAATACAAAGACGATGATGGAGCGTCCATGCTCTCTGCCTCTGTGTAATGACATGTGACTGCAACCGCAGCGTATACAACACACACACACACCCAGGTACCGGGAGGCGGGACAGACAGCGGACTGTCAAACCAGCAGTGTTTTCCTGTCATCGCTCACTTTGTGACTGCGCCTGTCCTATCAATAGATCGATAGAAGATGCATATCGTTTATTCTAGCGGGAGAGGGCTGGCAGCATAGATAATGACCCTACTTGTCTACTAGTAAAAGGTATGTTGCTAGTTAAGTACCTGTAGGTTATCCCATGTCATGATCCATGGTTATTTAGCATGTTAGCTGGCTAGCTATCACATCACTTATCATGATCTATGGTTATTTAGCATGTTACCTGGCTAGCTATCACATCACTTATCATGATCCATGGTTATTTAGCATGTTAGCTGGCTACCTATCACATCACATGTCATGATCCATGGTTATTTAACATGTTAGCTGGCTAGCTATCACATCACATGTCATGATCCATGGTTATTTAGCATGTTAGCTGGCTAGCTATCACATCACTTATCATGATCCATGGTTATTTAGCATGTTAGCTGGCTACCTATCACAACACATGTCATGATCCATGGTTATTTAACATGTTAGCTGGCTAGCTATCACATCACATGTCATGATCCATGGTTATTTAACATGTTAGCTGGCTAGCTATCACATCACTTATCATGATCCATGGTTATTTAGCATGTTAGCTGGCTACCTATCACATCACATGTCATGATCCATGGTTATTTAACATGTTAGCTGGCTAGCTATCACATCACATGTCATGATCCATGGTTATTTAACATGTTAGCTGGCTAGCTATCACATCACTTATCATGATCCATGGTTATTTAACATGTTAGCTGGCTAGCTATCACATCACTTATCATGATCCATGGTTATTTAGCATGTTAGCTGGCTAGCTATCACATCACATGTCATGATCCATGGTTATTTAACATGTTAGCTCTCTAGCTATCACATCACTTATCATGATCCATGGTTATTTAGCATGTTAGCTGGCTAGCTATCACATCACTTATCATGATCCATGGTTATTTAACATGTTAGCTGGCTAGCTATCACATCACTTATCATGATCCATGGTTATTTAGCATGTTAGCTGGCTAGCTATCACATCACTTATCATGATCCATGGTTATTTAGCATGTTAGCTGGCTAGCTATCACATCACTTATCATGATCCATGGTTATTTAGCATGTTAGCTGGCTAGCTATCACATCACTTATCATGATCCATGGTTATTTAACATGTTAGCTGGCTAGCTATCACATCACTTATCATGATCCATGGTTATTTAGCATGTTAGCTGGCTAGCTATCACATCACTTATCATGATCCATGGTTATTTAGCATGTTAGCTGGCTAGCTATCACATCACTTATCATGATCCATGGTTATTTAACATGTTAGCTGGCTAGCTATCACATCACTTATCATGATCCATGGTTATTTAGCATGTTAGCTGGCTAGCTATCACATCACTTATCATGATCCATGGTTATTTAGCATGTTAGCTGGCTAGCTATCACATCACTTATCATGATCCATGGTTATTTAGCATGTTAGCTGGCTAGCTATCACATCACTTATCATGATCCATGGTTATTTAGCATGTTAGCTGGCTAGCTATCACATCACTTATCATGATCCATGGTTATTTAGCATGTTAGCTGGCTAGCTATCACATCACTTATCATGATCTATGGTTATTTAGCATGTTAGCTGGCTAGCTATCACATCACTTATCATGATCTATGGTTATTTAACATGTTAGCTGGCTAGCTATCACATCACTTATCATGATCCATCGTTATTTAGCATGTTAGCTGGCTAGCTATCACATCACTTATCATGGGCTACTACATAGCCTGCAGGGACTTTGTCAACCCTAGGAAAATATGTAAATATAACCTGATACTAGCTACGATACAAATAAACATCTGGATGATACGCACACACCCAACGGCTAGGAGGATATCCCTCCGGAGGAGGGCAGCTAGACTGCGACAGTGGGAGGAATCACTCCGAGCCTGTTGTGGCACTGTCTGTCGGTGCAGCTAGTCTGTCGGTGCAGCTAGTCTCTCGGTCTGTCGGTGCAGCTAGTCTCTCGGTCTGTCGGTGCAGCTAGTCTCTCGGTCTGTCGGTGCAGCTAGTCTCTCGGTCTGTCGGTGCAGCTAGTCTCTCGGTCTGTCGGTGCAGCTAGTCTCTCGGTCTGTCGGTGCAGCTAGTCTCTCGGTCTGTCGGTGCAGCTAGTCTCTCGGTCTGTCGGTGCAGCTAGTCTCTCGGTCTGTCGGTGCAGCTAGTCTCTCGGCCTGTCGGTGCAGCTAGTCTCTCGGCCTGTCGGTGCAGCTAGTCTCTCGGCCTGTCGTTGCAGCTAGTCTCTCGGCCTGTCGGTGCAGCTAGTCTCTCGGCCTGTCGGTGCAGCTAGTCTCTCGGTCTGTCGGTGCAGCTAGTGTCTCGGTCTGTCGGTGCAGCTTGTGTCTCGGTCTGTCGGTGCAGCTTGTGTCTCGGTCTGTCGGTGCAGTTGGTCTGTCCCAGAACTTTTTGGAGTTTGTGCTACAGGATGCAAATTTCTGTTTGAAAAAGATAGCCTTTGCTTTCCTAACTGCCTGTGTATATTGGTTCCTAGCTTCCCTGAAATGTTGCATATCGCGGGGGCTATTCGATGCTAATGCAGTACACCACAGGATGTTTTTGTGCTTGTCAAGGGCAGTCAGGTCTGGAGTGAACTAAGGGCTATATCTGTTCTTAGTTCTACATTTTTTGAAAAGGGCATGTTTATTTAAGTGAGGAAAGCACTTTTAAAGAATAACCAGGCATCCTCTACTGATGGAATGAGGTCAATATCCTTCCAGGATACCCGGGCCAGGTCTATTTAGAAAGGCCTGCTCGCCTAAGTGTTTCAGGGAGCGTTTGACAGTGATGAGGGGTGGTCGTTTGACCGCGGACGCAGGCAATGAGGCAGTGATCGCTGAGATCCTGGTAGAAGACAGCAGAGGTTTATTTAGAGGGCAGGTTGGTCAGGATGATATCTATGAGGGTGCCCGTGTTTACGGATTTAGGATTGTACCTGGTGGGTTCCTTGATGATTTGTGTGAGATTGAGGGCATCTAGCTTAGATTGTAGGACTGCCGGGGTGTTAAGCATATCCCAGTTTAGGTCACCTAACAGTACAAACTCTGAAGATAAATGGGGGGCAATCAATTCACATATGGTGTTCAGGGCACAGCTGGGAGCTGAGGGGGGTCTATAACAGGCGGCAACAGTGAGAGACTTATTTCTGGAGAGATGGATCTTTAAAAGTAGAAGCTTGAATTGTTTGGGCACAGACCTGGATAGTAAGACAGCCTGCAGAGTTCTATCTCTGCAGTAGATTGCAACTCCGCCCCCTTTGGCAGTTCTATCTTGTTCGAAAATGTTATAGTTAGGGATGGAAATGTCAGAATTTTTGGTGTGCAGCCGAGTGATCATAGGGTCAAACGAGCAGCAATAGGTGAGTCAGGGTGCCGTTCGGTAGTCACTACTACGCTAGGCGAGCAGGGGACACAGCTTTCAGAAAAGCTAGCGGGCCGAGGCTAGTAGATGGTTCTTCGGTGACATCGTAACAGAATAGCCTGTTGAGACCACATCAGGCGATCACGTCGGCCATCCAGTCGTGATGGATCGGCGGTGTCCGTGTCGACAATAAACGGTCCAGGCCAATTGGCAAAGGAGGTATTGTTGCCCTAGAATTAGCTGGTATATGGGCCTAGCACGAGGCTAGCTCAAGGCTAGCTGGTGCTTGCTTCAGGACAGAGGCGTTAGCTAACAGCAGCCACTCGTTTGCAGCTAGCTAGCTGCGATGATCCGGAGTAATGATCCAGAGCGGCAGGTAGAGAGAAGCAGTCCGATATGCTCTGGGTTGATATCGCGCTGTGCAGACTGCCAGGTGATTGTCCGAGCTAAGGCTGGCTGATGGCGAGGACGGCTAGCCGTGGCTAACAAAGACTAGTAGCTGGTTAGCTGGCTAGTTCCTGATGGAGGTTCCAGTTATAAGGAATAAAAATGGCAGATCCGTACCACATTGGGTGAGGCGGGTTGCAGGAAAGTATATTTAGTTTGTAGAATGAAAATGAGATTAAGATGTAGACCGGCTATTTACACGGGATAAGACAAAGACAATACACGTCCTACTGCAGCGCCATCTTGGATTTTTTCTTTTTTGTTGTCCATCGCCTAAGTCCCTTTTTGATCTAGAGAAAACCCTGACATACAGGCCTGCCTCCCATACCCAAACGCACTGTTGGTACGCACACAATGGCGGACACACACTCTTGTCCTAAAACACTGCTACTGTTACTGAGACGTTTTGTTGCGATACGGGACGGTCATTTTCTCAGGGCCTTGTTACAAAACGATACAAATACATGTTCCTTCTCTCCCTCTTCGTCCCTCTCTCCTTCCTCATCCTCTCTCTCCTTCTCCTTCATCTCCCCTTCGTCTCTCTCCCCCCTTATCCCCTCTCCCTCCTTATCCTCTCTGTCCTTCGTCTCTCTCTCCCTCCTTGTCCTCTCTGTCCTTCGTCTCTCCCTCGTCTTAATTTTAACCGTAAGGAAGGAAGGAAGGAAGGATGTGAAGGAGGGATGTGTTAGTGTTGGAACCAGACCCAGTAGGTCCTCTTGAACGGTGCTCACTGATTGGCTTACTGCCAGAGGGGCTGTTTACATCCAGACCCATTAGGCAGGGCACACACCACACGCAGGCAGGAAACAAGGTCTGATAGATTGTAAAGATTTACTAGGCTTGAAAATCTGACCTAACACATTCACTGTTACCCCTCTCCTCCTCTTCTCCTCTCTCCCCTTCTCTTCTGGCAAGTTATAATCCATGACCACATAGAATAGGGTCCAGCTGACCTAGTCTTCTGCTACAACATGGCATACTTATTCTCTCTCTCTCTCTCTCTCTCTCTCTCTCTCTCTCTCTCTCTCTCTCTCTCTCTCTCTGTCTGTGTGTCTCTCTCTCTGTCTGTGTGTCTCTCTCTCTGTCTGTGTGTCTCTCTCTCTGTCTGTGTGTCTCTCTCTCTGTCTGTGTGTCTCTCTCTCTGTCTGTGTGTCTCTCTCTCTCTGTCTGTCTGTGTGTGTCTCTCTCTCTGTCTGTCTGTGTGTCTCTCTCTCTCTGTCTGTCTGTGTGTCTCTCTCTGTCTGTCTGTGTGTCTCTGTCTCTCTCTGTGTGTCTGTGTGTCTCTGTCTCTCTCTGTGTGTCTCTCTGTGTCTCTCTCTCTCTCTGTCTGTGTCTCTGTCTCTGTCTGTGTCTCTCTCTCTGTCTGTGTCTGTGTCTCTGTGTTCAGACAGCTGATGTAGGAGGAAGGCTGCTCTGCTCCCACTGGAATGCCTGCTGCACACCCACAGCTATTCAGGGCTCACGCCTGCCCCACACACACACACACACACACACACCGGCCAAACACACACACACGCCTGCCACACACACACGCCTGTCACACACACACACACACGCCGGCCACACACACACACACGCCGGCCACACGCCGGCCGCACACACACACGCCTGTCACAAACACACACACACGCCTGCCACACACACACGCCTGTCACACACACACACGCCGGCCACACACACACACACACGCCGGCCACACACACACACACACGCCTGCCACACACACACGCCTGTCACACACACACACGCCGGCCACACACACACACCGGCCACACACACGCCTGTCACACACACACGCCTGTCACACACACACGCCTGCCACACACACACACACACACACTTCTCAGCTGAGGGGAAGGATTGCATACTTCAGGAGTGTTCTCTCATAACAAATGTTCCGTCTAAGCTGCGGCGGCTTGGCCGCGCCCCTCCCCCTGTTCCCTCTAAGCTGTGCCCCTCCTCCAGGACGGCCGCACAGAGACGCAAGAGATTTAATTTTATTTATTTCACCTTTATTTAACCAGGTAGGCTAGTTGAGAACAAGTTCTCATTTACAACTGAGACCTGGACCAAGATAAAGCAAAGCAGTTCGACACATACAACAACACAAAGTTACACATGGAATAAAAGTCAAAGTCACCATTATTAGTCAGTTGTACAACCGAATGCCTTCAACTGAAATGTGTCTTCCGCATTTAACCCAACCCTTCTGAATCAGAGAGGTGCGGGGGGGCTGCCTTAATCGACATCCACGTCTTTGGCGCCCGGGGAACAGTGGGTTAACTGCCTTGTTCAGGGGCAGAACGACAGATTTTTACTTTGTCAGCTCGGGGATTCGAACTTGCAACCCTCCGGTTACAAGTCCAACGCTCTAACCACTAGGCTACCTGCCGCCCCCCTAGGCTACCTGCCTCTAACCACTAGGCTACCTGCCGCCCCCCTAGGCTACCTGCCTCTAACCACTAGGCTACCTGCCGCCCCCCTAGGCTACCTGCCTCTAACCACTAGGCTACCTGCCGCAAACATACAGTCAATAATACAGCAGAAAAAAGAAAACAAGTCTATATACAGTGAATGCAAATGAGGTAAGATAAGGGAGGTAGGGTAATAAATAGGCCATGGTGGTGAGGTAATTACAATATAGCAATTAAACACTGGGATGGTAGATGTGCAGAAGATTAATGTGCAAGTAGAGATACTGGGGTGCAAAGGAGCAAGATAAATAAATAAATACGGTAGGGGATGAGGTAGTTGGATGGGCTGTTTACTGATGGGCTATGTACAGGTGCAGTGATCTGTGAGCTGCTCTGACAGCTGGTGCTTAACTAGTGAGGGAGATAAGTGTCTCCAGTTTCAGTGATTTTTGTAGGTTGTTCCAGTCATTGGCAGCAGAGAACTGTAAGGAAAGGCGGCCAAAGGAGGAATTGGCTTTGGGGGTGACCAGTGAGATATACCTGCTGGAGCGTGTGCTACGGGTTGGTGCTGCTAAGGTTACCAGTGAGCTGAGATAAGGCGGGGCTTTACCTAGCAGAGACTTGTAGATGACCTGGAGCCAGTGGGATTGGCGACGGATATGTAGTGAGGGCCAGCCAACGAGAGCATACAGGTCGCAGTGGTGGGTAGTATATGGGGATTTGGTGACAAAACGGATGGCACTGTGATAGACTGCATCCAATTTGTTGAGTAGAGTGTTGGAGGCTATTTTGTAAATGACATCGCCGAAGTCGAGGATCGGTAGGATGGTCAGTTTTACGAGGGTATGTTTGGCAGCATGAGTGAAGGATGCCGATTCTAGATTTGATTTTGGATTGGAGATGCTTAATGTGAGTCTGGAAGGAGAGTTTACAGTCTAACCAGACACCTAGGTATTTGTAGTTGTCCACATATTCTAAGTCAGAGCTGTCCAGGGTAGTGATGCTGGACGGGCCGGCGGGTGCGGGCTGCGAACGGTTGAAGAGCATGCATTTAGATTGAACTTCACTGAGTTCGCCCCCGTTAGTTTGCACTAGATAGACCCATGTTTTTTCTGTGATCGAGTCAACATTATCAGCCCCTTTTCAATGTAACAAACCAAAACAAATCTAACTTTTCTAGATTGAGTCTGTGATTTAGTTGTAGGCAGAGCCAGAGCGCAACGGAGTAGAATTCTATTGGTGGGGGTAGCCCACGCGCGATCTTTCAATCACCCACAAGTGAATGCGCTTTTTAGATCAGAGCCGTACATTTGTTGATATTCTTTGCTAGTTAGTGCATTATTTTTATGTAACCTTTATTTAACTACAAATTCTTATTTACAATGATGGCCTACCAAAAGGCAAAAGGCCTCCTGCGGGGACGGGGGATTAAAAATATAGGAGAGAGTAGCAACACAACATGACAACAACATCGTAGTAACACAACATGACAACAACATGGTAGCAACACAACATGGTACAAACATTATTGGGCACAGACAACAGCACAAAGGGAAAGAAGGCAGAGACAACAATACATCACGCGAAGCAGCCACAACTGTCCAGTTTGAGTGTTTGTTGCAGCTCGTTCCAGTCGCTAGCTGCAGTGAACTGAAAAGAGGAGCGACCCAGGGATGTGTGTGCTTTGGGGACCTTTAACAGAATGTGACTGGCAGAACGGGTGTTGTATGTGGAGGATGAGGGCTGCAGTAGATGTCTCAGATAGGGGGGAGTGAGGCCTAAGAGGGTTTTATAAATAAGCATCAACCAGTGGGGCTTGCGACGGGTATACAGAGATGACCTGTTTACAGAGGAGTATAGAGTGCAGTGATCTGTTCTATAAGGAGCATTAGTGGCAAATCTGATGGCTGAATGGTAAAGAACATCTAGCCGCTCGAGAGCACCCTTACCTGCCCATCTATAAATTATGTCTCCGTAATCTAGCATGGGTAGGATGGTCATCAGGGTTAGTTTGGCAGCTGGAGTGAAAGAGGAGCGTTTACGATAGAGGAAAACCAAGTCTAGATTTAACTTTAGCCTGCAGCTTTGATATGTGCTGAGAGAAGGACAGTGTACCGTCTAGACATACTCCCAAGTACTTGTATGAGGTGACTACCTCAAGCTCTAAACCCTCAGAGGTAGTAATCACACCTGTGGGGAGAAGGATATTCTTCTTACCAAACCACATGACCTTTGTTTTGGAGGTGTTCAGAACAAGGTTAAGGGCAGAGAAAGCTTGTTGGACACTAAGAAAGCTTTGTTGTAGAGCATTTAACACAACATCCGGTGAGTGGCCAGCTGAGTATAAGACTGTATCATCTGCATATAAATGGATGAGAGAGCTTCCTACTGCCTGAGCTATGTTGTTGATGTAAATTGAGAAGAGCGTGGGGCCTAGGATCGAGCCTTGGGGTACTCCCTTGGTGACAGGCAGTGGCTGAGACAGCAGATGTTCTGACTTTATACACTGCACTCTTTGAGAGAGGTAGTTAGCAAACCAGGCCAAAGACCCCTCAGAGACACCAACACTCCTTAGCCGGCCCACAAGAATGGAATGGTCTACCCTATCAAAAGCTTTGGCCAAGTCAATAAAAATAGCAGCACAACATACAGTGGGGCAAAAAAGTACCTTTAAGGCTGCAGTGACACATCCATAACCTGAGCGGAAACCAGATTGTACACCAGAGAGAATACTATAGACATCAACAAAGCCAGTCAGTTGATTATGGCAAGTTTTTCCAACACTTTTGATAAACAGGGAAAAATAGAAATAGGCCTATAACAGTTAGGATCAGCTTGATCTTCCCCTTTAAATAAAGGACATACCGTGGCTGCCTTCCAAGCAACGGGAACCTCCCCAGAGAGGAGAGACAGGTTAGAAAGGTCCGAGATAGGCTTGGCGATGATAGGGGCAGCAGCCTTAAAGAAGAAAGGCTCTAAACCATCTGACCCAGATGTTTTTGGGGGGTCGAGTTTCAGGAGCTCCGTTAGCACCTCGGACCGCCTGCAGGGAGAAACTATGTAGCGGGAAAAAAGAGGGAGAAGCATTGGGGATAGTCGCATTAGACGGGGTGGGAGATGAGGAAATGTTCTAACGCGCTTCATCTCAGTGCTAGAGGCGTCATTACAGACCCTGGTTCGATCCCAGGCTGTATCACAACCGGCCGTGATCGGGAGTCCCATCGGACTGCGCACAATTTGCCCGGCGTCGTCCGGGTCATGGGCGGGTTTGGCCGGTGTAGGCCGCCATTGTAAACTAAGAATTTGTTCTTAACTGTCTTGCGTAGTTAAATAAAGGTGGTTGTTTGTATTTTTCATTCCACATCATCAACATTAAGGGACCTGGGCAGCTGTGAGGAGGAGGGTTTATTCTCCAGGTCTTTAACCGTTTTCCAGAACTTCTTGGGGTTAGACACACAGAGAGAGAACTGCTCCTTAAAGTAACTAACTCTGGCCTTCCGGATAGCCTGAGTGCACTTATTTCTCATTTGCCTGAAGGAGAGCCAGTCAGCCTGAGTATGCGTGTGCCGAGCCTTTCGCCAAATGCAATTATTGATATTAGCCGGTTCATAGATTAGTATAGGCCCTCTAGTCTCCCTGGCCCTCTAGTCTCCCTGGCCCTCTAGTCTCCCTGGCCCTCTAGTCTCCCTGTGCTGCTCAGTATGGTGAGTGTATTTCCTTGCTTGTGTGTGTCTGGGGGGGAGGCTTAAGGGTAGGCCTTGTCAAAGAGGTGGTGATTTATGAGGGACTGAAAGATAGTGATGGACTCAGAGTCATGGATGGCTGGAGGGAGGAAGTTCCAGAGCCTAAGAGAAACCCTGGGGAAGGCCCTCTTGCCGAAGCTCTGGAGCTTTGACCTGGGGGTGACATAGTGGCCTGCTGTGGTTGGCAGGGTAGAAGGTCTGTGGGGTGATGGTTGGTAGGGAAGAAGGTCTGTGGGGTGATGGTTGGTAGGGAAGAAGGTCTGTGGGGTGATGGTTGGCAGGGAAGAAGGTCTGTGGGGTGATGGTTGGTAGGGAAGAAGGTCTGTGGGGTGATGGTTGGTAGGGAAGAAGGTCTGTGGGGTGATGGTTGGCAGGGAAGAAGGTCTGTGGGGTGATGGTTGGCAGGGAAGAAGGTCTGTGGGGTGATGGTTGGTAGGGAAGAAGGTCTGTGGGGTGATGGTTGGTAGGGTAGAAGGTCTGTGGGGTGATGGTGTGGGCGAGGAGTCCAGCTGCAGAGTTCTGAACCATTTGGAGTTGATGGAGGGACTTTGAGTTGATGACGGAGAGTAGTGAGTGGCAGTAATCAAGACTGGAGGAGATGAATGCATGTATGAGGGTTTCAGCGGCAGGACGGGAGATGAATGCATGTACAGTGGGGAAAAAAAGTATTTAGTCAGCCACCAATTGTGCAAGTTCTCTCACTTAAAAAGATGAGAGAGGCCTGTAATTTTCATCATAGGTACACTTCAACTATGACAGACAAAATAAGGAAAGAAAATCCAGAAAATCACATTGTAGGATTTTTTATGAATTTATTTGCAAATTATGGTGGAAAATAAGTATTTGGTCACATACAAACAAGCAAGATTTCTGGCTCTCACAGACCTGTAACTTCTTCTTTAAGAGGCTCCTCTGTCCTCCACTCATTACCTGTATTAATGGCACCTGTTTGAACTTGTTATCAGTATAAAAGACACCTGTCCACAACCTCAAACAGTCACACTCCAAACTCCACTATGGCCAAGACCAAAGAGCTGTCAAAGGACACCAGAAACAAAATTGTAGACCTGCACCAGGTTGGGAAGACTGAATCTGCAATAGGTAAGCAGCTTGGTTTGAAGAAATCAACTGTGGGAGCAATTATTAGGAAATGGAAGACATACAAGACCACTGATAATCTTCCTTGATCTGGGGCTCCATGCAAGATCTCACCCCGTGGGGTCAAAATGATCACAAGAACGGTGAGCAAAAATCCCAGAACCACACGAGGGGACCTAGTGAATGACCTGCAGAGAGCTGGGACCAAAGTAACAAAGCCTACCATCAGTAACACACTACGCCGCCAGGGACTCAAATCCTGCAGTGCCAGACGTGTCCCCCTGCTTAAGCCAGTACATGTTCAGGCAAGTCTAAAGTTTGCTAGAGAGCATTTGGATGATCCAGATGAGGATTGGGAGAATGTCAGATGAAACCAAAATAGAACTTTTTGGTAAAAACTCAACTCGCCGTGTTTGGAGGACAAAGAATGCTGAGTTGCATCCAAAGAACACCATACCTACTGTGAAGCATGGGGGTGGAAACATCATGCTTTGGGGCTGTTTTTCTGCAAAGGGACCAGGACGACTGATTCGTGTAAAGGAAAGAATGAATGGGGCCATGTATCGTGAGATTCTGAGTGAAAACCTCCTTCCATCAGCAAGGGCATTGAAGATGAAACGTGGCTGGGTCTTTCAGCATGACAATGATCCCAAACACACCGCCGCAACGAAGGAGTGGCTTCAGAAGAAGCATTTCAAGGTCCTGGAGTGGCCTAGCCAGTCTCCAGATCTCAACCCCATAGAAAATCTTTGGAGGGAGTTGAAAGTCCGTGTTGCCCAGCGACAGCCCCAAAACATCACTGCTCTAGAGGAGATCTGCATGGAGGAATGGGCCAAAATACCAGCAACAGTGTGTGAAAACCTTGTGAAGACTTACAGAAAACGTTTGACCTCTGTCATTGCCAACAAAGGGTATATAACAAAGTATTGAGATAAACTTTTGTTATTGACCAAATAATTATTTTCCACCATAATTTGCAAATAAATTCATAAAACATCCTACAATGTGATTTTCTGAATTTCTTTTCCTCATTTTGTCTGTCATAGTTGAAGTGTACCTATGATGAAAATTACAGGCCTCTCTCATCTTTTTAAGTGAGAGAACTTGCACAATTGGTGGCTGACTAAATACTTTTTTTCCCCACTGTATGAGGGTTTCAGCGGCAGGACGTGAGATGAATGCATGTATGAGGGTTTCAGCGGCAGGACGTGAGATTAATGCATATATGAGGGTTTCAGCGGCAGGACGGGAGATGAATGCATATATGAGGGTTTCAGCGGCAGGACGGGAGATGAATGCATGTATGAGGGTTTCAGCGGCAGGACGTGAGATGAATGCATATATGAGGGTTTCAGCGGCAGGACGGGAGATGAATGCATATATGAGGGTTTCAGCGGCAGGACGTGAGATGAATGCATGTATGAGGGTTTCAGCGGCAGGACGTGAGATGAATGCATATATGAGGGTTTCAGCGGCAGGACGGGAGATGAATGCATATATGAGGGTTTCAGCGGCAGGACGTGAGATGAATGCATGTATGAGGTTTAAGCGGCAGGACGTGAGATGAATGCATGTATGAGGTTTAAGCGGCAGGACGTGAGATGAATGCATGTATGAGGTTTAAGCGGCAGGACGGGAGATGAATGCATATATGAGGGTTTCAGCGGCAGGACGGGAGATGAATGCATGTATGAGGGTTTCAGCGGCAGGACGGGAGTGGGAGGACTTGCCTTTGACAATGTTCGTCCAGTGGTGTGCAGGTAACTTTCTTGAAATGAACATTATGAATAAAAAAAGAGATGGAAATTGATTTGAGATGGAAAACAACTCCACTACCCCCTACGCAGATCAATGGGGAATCAAATGACCTGGGAATCCAAATAGACAATAAACTGAAATTCAATGACTGTGCCTTTGCAAAGATAAAGAAATTGCAACAGATGTTTGTTTTTTTACGCAAACTGAGCCATTTTAATGTCGTCCGCCATATCTTACAAATGTTCTATAAATCTGTCCTGCAGTGTGCTGACCTTTGGTCTGATATGTGTGTTCGGAAAACATGTGAGACTTAAATCAAGCTTCAGCGCTTGATTTAAGACGACGGGAAAGACAATTGGTATAGAACAAGAATCAGCCGCCAACCTGTACACAGAACTCATTCTCCTAAGACTTGAATGCATTTTACAGGACAGTAGTCAAACCCCTTCACTCAAAACTCATCCTCCTAAAACTTGAAAGCATTTTACAGGACAGTAGTCAAACCCCTTCACTCAAAACTCATCCTCCTAAAACTTGAAAGCATTTTACAGGACAGTAGTCAAACCCCTTCACTCCAAATTCAGTCACAGTAGCAGCCGGTAAAGGGGAAAGAGACTTCTTCAAAAGAAAATTAAAACAGATAGAAATGAAACTGTTTTATAATAGTCTGTTGGTCCCTCCAGTATACAGCACACGGCACTTTCATTTTAAATGTGTAGCTATACTACTGTTCTGTTTTATCCCTGTTGAGCTTGAGGAAGTTCTGTTTTATCCCTGTTGAGCTTGAGGAAGTTCTGTTTTATCCCTGTTGAGCTTGAGGAAGTTCTGTTTTATCCCTGTTGAGCTTGAGGAAGTTCTGTTTTATCCCTGTTGAGCTTGAGGAAGTTCTGTTTTATCCCTGTTGAGCTTGAGGAAGTTCTGTTTTATCCCTGTTGAGCTTGAGGAAGTTCTGTTTTATCACTGTTGAGCTTGAGGAAGTTCTGTTTTATCCCTGTTGAGCTTGAGGAAGTTCTGTTTTATCCCTGTTGAGCTTGAGGAAGTTCTGTTTTATCCACTGTTGAGCTTGAGGAAGTTCTGTTTTATCACTGTTGAGCTTGAGGAAGTTCTGTTTTATCACTGTTGAGCTTGAGGAAGTTCTGTTTTATCACTGTTGAGCTTGAGGAAGTTCTGTTTTATCCCTGTTGAGCTTGAGGAAGTTCTGTTTTATCCCTGTTGTTGAGCTTGAGGAAGTTTGAACCAAACTCAGGAGTTACATCTCTTGATAGTCTTCTGGGACAGATTGACATGTAACTAGGTTTCTATGATCCCTGCATGTTTAACAGCTGACACACAGAGTTTGTGTTTGTCCTCGTTTATCTGCAGAAACAGCAGCTACTCCTCCTGGGGTCCACAAGAAACACAAAACATGACAAGTAAACAAAACACTGATAGGCAAGAACAGTAGTAGTTTTAAACTACACCAGTATATTAACAATACAACAGAATACTGTCAGTGTGTGTCCCCTCACGGTCCGTTCCATGAGATGTTGTTTCATCTGTTTTTAAAGGTAATTTTGCTGTTTGCTTGAGTAATTGGACATTCCATGCGATCATGGCTCTGTGTAATACTGTGCATTGGCTTAATGTACTTGGGGACTGTGAAGAGACCCCTGGTGGCATGTCTTGTGGGTTCTATATGGTTGTCTGAGCTGAATGTTTTTTGATTATGCAGACAATTTGGAGTTTTCATCACAGTGATATTTTCTAATAAAAACTAGGAAGACAGGCAGTTAGTCTCTCTCAACCAGGAAGACTGGCATGCCTGCTGCTCCTCATAATATGATCTATTGCCTCTTATTTATTCAGGTGTCGTGAGTACAAACATTTTCTCACAAACAGGAAGAAAAAATGTACATTACAAAATAAAACAAAAATAAAAAAATAAACCACAACCTCAACACCACATTTACAACAAATAAACCACTACAATGCAGTCGTCAATTTAATTAATTCAACACCAGTTCTGCTCTGTTTTGAGCTACAGCTTTGCTGAGTCTGCACCTGACCACATTACCGGACAACATCGTCTGGCAGGAAATAGTTCCTGTTCCACTGGTTCTCTCCCCCCTCTCTCTTTCCCTGTCACTTTCTCTCTAACTCTCTCTCTCTCTCTCCTCCTTCCCCCAGGTGAGTAAGCCAGGTGTGATGCGGGACCAGATCGGTGTTAGCGGGGGTCAGCTGAAGGTCAAGTACCCGTACGAAGACTCCACCTACAACCGCAAGGTCAATGCCATTACCACGACAACGCACAACGGCAACAGCACCGCCGGACAGAGCTCCGGTAAACCCGGCCCGGTGCCTGGGCTGTCTAAAGAACGCAGCGCAGACAGTACGGGCTCCAGTAAAGGGTCGTCGGAGAGCACTGGACCCTGGGGGGGCAAACTGGTGGGACCCCTGACTCCTGAACAGGCCCTCAGACAATACCGCTCACAACTTACTATCCTGGAACAGACTGAGATACACTCCTACCCAGAGGTACACACACTGACACTGACACACACACACACACTGGGACACACACTGGGACACACACTGGGACACACACTGACACACTGACACACACACACTGGGACACACATGCACACATTCACACCAGGGCTCTACAGTGTGACCATTTTGCATTGAAAGTATTCAGACCCCTTCCCTTTTCCCACATGTTGTTAACGTTACAGCCTTATTCTAAACTGGATTAAATAAAACCTTTTCCTTATCAATCTACACACAATACCCCATAATGACAAAGCAAAAACAAGTTTTTAGAAATGTTTGCAAATTTATATAAAAAAAAATAAAAAATGTTTTTACTTATTTACATGAGTATTCAGACCCTTTGCTATGAGACTCGGAAGTTGAGCTCAGGTTGTTTCCGTTGATCATCCTTGATATGTTTCTTCAACTTGATTGGTTGGACATGATTTGGAAAGGCACACACCTGTCGAGATAAGGTCAGACAGTTGACAGTGCATGTCAGAGCAAAAACCAAGCCATGAGGTCGAAGGATTTGTCCGTAGAGCTCAGAGACAGGATTGTGTCGAGGCACAGATCTGGGGAAGGGTACCAAAACATTTATACAGCATTGAAGGTCCCCAAGAACACAGTGGCCTCCATCATTCTTAAATGGAAGAAGATTGCAACCACCAAGACTCTTCCTAGAGCTGACCGCCCGAAAAAACTGAGAAATAGGGGGGGAAAGGCCTCGATCAGGAAGGTGACCAAGAACTCGATGGTCACTCTGACAGAGCTCCAGAGTTCCTCTGTAGAGGTGGGAGAACCTTCCAGAAGGACAACCATCTCTGGAGCACTCCACCAATCAGGCCTTTATGGTAGAGTGGCCAGACAGAAGCCACTCTTCAGTAAAAGGCACATGACGGCCCGCTTGGAGTTTGCCAAAAGGCACCTAAAGACTCTCAGACCATGAGACGCAAGATTCTCTGGTCTGATGAAACCAAGATTGAACTCTTTGGCCTGAATGCCAAGTGTCACATCTGGAGGAAACCAGGCACCATCCCTACACTGAAGCATGGTGGTGGCAACATCATGCTGTGGGGATGTTTTTCAGCGGCAGGGACTGGGAGACTAGTCAGGAACGAGGAAAAGATGAAAGGAGCAAAGTACAGAGTGATCCTCAATGAAAACCTGCTCCAGAGCACTCAGGTTCTCAGACTGGGGCGAAAGTTCACCTTCCAACAGGTCAACAACCCTAAGCACACAGCCAAGACAACGCAGGAGTGGCTTCGGGACAAGTCTCTGAATGTTCTTTAGTGGCCCGGCCAGAGCCTGGACTTCAACCTGATCTAACATCTCTGGAGAGACCTGAAAATAGATGTGCAGCGACGCTCCCCATCCAACCTGACAGAGCTTGAGAGAATCTGCAGAGAAGAATGGGATTAACTCTCCAAATACACGTGTGCCAAGCTTGTATCGTCATACCCAAGAAGACTCGAGGCTGTAATCGCTGCCAAAGGTGCTTCAACGAAGTACTGAGTAAAGGGTTTGAATACTTATGTAAATGTCATATTTCTGTTTTAGTTAATTTGAATGTTCTTGCATCATTACTACAACAAAAATGTCTTGTTACCTGAAATATTTTCCATTGTGGTCCTAAGTTTCTGAAAACCTGCACTAGTGGTTCCCGTCAGCTGTTTGTTCACCCGCTAAAAACTCAAGTGAAAATCGGAGGCCCACGACCGACCCTGAAAATGCATTGTAAGCTTCAGTCAGAATTTTGACGAAGGGGGTTTTGCCTGATTTAGATACAGTATGTAAACCCTCCTGCTCGTCGAACATCTCATTCCAAAATCATGGGCATTAATTTGGAGTTTGCTGCTATAACAGCCTCCACTCTGCTGGGAAGGCTTTCCACTAGATGTTGGAACATTTGCTGCGGGGACTTGCTTCCATTCAGACAGAAGAACATTAGTGAGGTCTGCTCTAGTCCCTGCCACTGATGTTCGGCTATAAGGCCTGGCTCGCAGTCGGCGTTCCAATTCATCCCAAAGGTGTTCGATGGGGGTTGAGGTCAGGGCTCTGTGCAGGTCAGTCAAGTATTTCCAAATCAATCTCGACAAACCATTTCTGTATGGACCTCGCTTTGTGCACGGGGTGCATTGTCATGCTGAAACAGGGAAGGACCTTCCCCAAACTGTTGCCACAAAGTTGGAAGCAAAAGAATCTTCTAGAATGTCATTGTATGCTGTAGCGTTAAGATTTCCCTTCACTGGAACTAAGGGGCCCGAACCATAAAAAACATCCCCAGACCGTTATGCCTCCTCCACCAAACTTTATAGTTAAAAAATCACATACACGTTTAGCAGATGTTATTACGGGTGTAGCAAAATGCTTGTTTCTAGCTCCAACAGTGCAGTAATGTCGAAGTATCTAGCAATTTCACAACAATACACACATCTAAAGTAAAGGAATGGAATTAAGAATATATAAATATATGGATGAGCAGTCTGAGCGGCATAGACTTAAATACAGTATAATAAAATAGAATATAGTATGTACATATGAGAGGAGTAATGCAAAATATGTAATCATTATTAAAGTGACTAGTGTTCCATTTATTAAAGTGGCCAGTGATTTCAAGTCCATGTATACAGGGCAGCATCCACTCAATGTTAGTGACGGCTGTTTAACAGTCTGATGGCCTTGAGGTAGAAGCTGTTTTTCAGTCTCTCGGTCCCAGCTTTGATGCACCTGTACTGACCTCGCCTTCTGGATGATAGCGGGGTGAACAGGCAGTGGCTCGGGTGGTTGTTGTCCTTGATGATCTTTTTGGCCTTCCTGTGACATCGGGTGCTGTTGGTGTCCTGGAGGGCAGGTAGTTTGCCCCCGGTGATGCGTTGGGCAGACCGCAGCACCCTCTGGAGAGCCTTACGGTTGTGGGCGGTGCAGTTGCCGTACCAAATTAGATGAGCAAAAATGCCAAGTCAGACAAAATTAAACGGGCCTATTTATATAATGAATATGAATTCGGAGGGCAGAAATGATTAAATATTAAAGCATTAGACCTCTCATTAAAGGCTTCAGTCATACAAAAGTTATACTGAATTCTGAACTGGTTCTCTAGCAGATTAGTAAGAATGTCTCATTGTTCAATAATCATTTTTTCCCTTTATTCAGATTACAACCTCCCTTTCGGTTATATGGAAATGTCTGCTCTACCCCAAAATATATGGAAATGTCTGCTCTAGCAGGAACTTGTCTGTCGGCATTAAAGAACAAAATTGGTTTAAGGAAAATACTACCAAAATAATTTCAGCCATACAGGTTGCAAAATGAGTTGTGAAGAGATTTTCACTGTTCTGTTTCTAGGGCACATGTTTTATGAACTGATACACAAAACGACGCTGGATTTAAAACTTTGTTTTTCAATTTAAAATATTATACAAAATTCTTACAAGCAATAGAATGTTATATATATATATATGGGGGGTACAACCTTCCCATGTCAGCAGATTTTGCTGCGAACAGACAGAATCATTAGATCACTTGTATTTTGGTCGCAGATCCAGGAACGGACGAAGATTTGCTGCGTCGACCTGCAGCTAACTCTGCAAGTAGCACTGCTGGGTGATTTTAAAGAAGTCAGTCAATCGATCGATAATATAATAATCTTAGCAAAAAAAAACCTGTTTCTTTAATTTACAATCTGTAGAAACTATGAGAATAAAAACGTTTCTGAACTTCTGTGTAACATCACAGCACAGTTGGAAAAATATAAATAAATATCCAGAATGGACGGTGTTAAGAGATAGATGGGAGGGGTTGAATGGAGCTGAAGGGTGGGACTTATAACAACAAGATAAACTCATGTGAAATATACTGTCTGTAAATTGTATGTCGTATGTATACGCTGGAAGTGGAAGCCCAAGTGTTGTTGTCCGTTAGTTTACTCCATTTAGGGGGAGGAGTGGTAGGGTTAGGGGACAATAATAAAAGGAAAATATATTTCAAATAATATATATATATATATGTGTGTGTGTGTGTGTGTGTGTGTGTGTGTGTGTGTGTGTGTGTGTATATATATATATATATACACACACATACAGTGGCAAGAAAAAGTATATGAACTCTTTGGAAATACCTGGATTTCTGCATAAATTGGTCATAAAATTCAATCTGATCTTCATCTAGGTCACAACAATAGACAAACACAGTCTGCTAAAACTAATAACACACAAACAATTATATGTTTTATGTCTTTATTGAACACACCGCGCAGGGTGGGGAAAGTATGCCAACCCTTGGATTTAATAACAGGTTGACCCTCCTTTGGCAGCAATAACCTCAACCAAACGTTTTCTGTAGTTGCGGATCAGACCTGCACAACGGTCAGGAGGAATTTTGAACCATTCCTCTTTACAAAACTGTTTCAGTTCAGCAATATTCTTGGGATGTTTGGTGTGAACCGCTTTCTTGAGGTCATGCCACAGCATCTCAATCGGGTTGAGGTCAGGACTCTGACTGGGCCACTCCAGAAGGCGTATTTTCTTTTGTTGAGAACGTTGTTGATTTACTTCTGTGTTTTGGGTCATTGTCCTGTTGCATCACCCAACTTCTGTTGAGCTTCGATTGGCGGACAGACAGCCTAACATCCTTCTGCAAAATGTCTTGATAAACTTGGGCATTCGTTTTTCCGTCGATGATAGCAAGCTGTCCAGGCCCTGAGGCAGCAAAGCAGCCCCAAACCATGATGCTCCCTCCACCATACATTACAGTTGGGATGGGGTTTTGATGTTGGTGTGCTGTGCCTTTTTCCTCCACACATAGTGTTGTGTGTTCCTTCCAAACAACTCAACTGTAGTTTCATCTGTCCACAGAATATATTAACCAGTAGCGCTGTGAAACATCCAGGTGCTCTTTTGCAAACTTCAGACGCGCAGCAATGTTTTTCTGGACAGCAGTGGCTTCTTCCGTTGTGTCCTCCCATGAACACCATTCTTGTTGAGTGTTTTACGTATCGTAGATTCGTCAACAGAGATGTTAGCGTGTTCCAGAGATTTCTGGAAGCTGTGTTTGTCTATTGCTGTGACCTAGATGATCAGATCAAATTTGATGACCAATTTATGCAGAAATACAGGTAATTCCAAAGGGGTCATGTACTTTTTCTTGCCACTTTGTGTGTGTGTGGATATTTTAAATATATTTATTAAAATATATACGCTACAATCTATCTGCAGTATTAAAGCTGATCTACCCCCTGAAAACACACACAGAGACACATTGAGGTGCGTGCACACACACACACACACACACACACACACACTGAGACACACACGGATGCACACACGGACACACACACACACTGACACAGACACACGAAAAGGTGTTTTGTTAAGTGTTACATTGTGACGTTGTGTGATTCATTTTGTTTTAATAATATTATGGTTTCCACAAGGTGTATTTCCTGGGTCCCAACGCTAAGAAGCGTCCTGCAGTTGCCGGGAGCAACAACAACGGGGGTTTTGATGACGAGCAAGGGGGGTACATCCATGTACCCCACGATCACCTGGCCTTCAGATACGAGTTCCTCAAAGTCATCGGCAAGGGCAGCTTTGGACAGGTAACACTTTAACCTCTGACCCCATGACCCGGTTCATTTCCCCCTCATCGTTTCTCTTATTAGTTAGTTGCACAAAACATTTTTAAGGAGAAATTCCCCCTTAAATTAAGTGAAACGTTTATTTAACCAGGCGAGTCAGTTAAGAACAAATTGTAATTTACAATGACGGCCTGGGAACAGTGGGTTAACTGCCTGTTCAGGGGCAGAACGACAGATTTGTACCTTGTCAGCTCGGGGAATTGAACTTGCAGCCTTTCGGTTACTGGCCCAACGCTCTAACCACTAGAGCGGCTACCCTGCCCAGCCTGCTAGCCCACAGAGTAGCTATAACTAGCCAGCTAGCCCACAGAGTAGCTATAGCTAACTAGCCGGGCTAGCTCACAGAGTAGCTATAGCTAACTAGCCGGCTAGCCCACAGAGTAGCTATAGCTAACTAGCCGGCTAGCCCACAGAGTAGCTATAGCTAACTAGCCGGGCTAGCTCACAGAGTAGCTATAGCTAACTAGCCGGGCTAGCCCACAGAGTAGCTATAACTAGCCAGCTAGCCCACAGAGTAGCTATAGCTAACTAGCCGGGCTAGCTCACAGAGTAGCTATAGCTAACTAGCCGGGCTAGCTCACAGAGTAGCTATAGCTAACTAGCCGGCTAGCCCACAGAGTAGCTTTAGCTAACTAGCCGGCTATCCCACAGAGTAGCTATAGCTAACTAGCCGGGCTAGCTCACAGAGTAGCTATAGCTAACTAGCCGGCTAGCCCACAGAGTAGCTATAGCTAACTAGCCGGGCTAGCTCACAGAGTAGCTATAGCTAACTAGCCGGGCTAGCTCACAGAGTAGCTATAGCTAACTAGCCGGCATTGATCGCTACAGTAGCCTATTGGTTGGTTTTCGATTGATTAACTGATATATTGATGGGATAACTGATGTATTGATCTGATGCCCAGGTGGCGAAGGTGTACGACCATAAGCTGCAGCAGCACCTGGCGCTGAAGATGGTCCGTAACGAGAAGCGCTTCCACCGCCAGGCCCAGGAAGAGATACGTATCCTAGAGCATCTCCGTAAGCAGGACCGCTCCGGAACCATGAACGCCGTCCACATGCTAGAACACTTCACCTTCAGAAACCACATCTGCATGACCTTCGAACTGCTCAGCATGAACCTGTACGAGCTGATCAAGAGGAATAAGTTCCAGGGATTCAGTCTGCCGCTGGTCAGGAAGTTTGCCCACAGTATCCTGCAGTGTCTGGAGGCTCTGAACCGACACCGGATCATCCACTGTGACCTGAAGCCGGAGAATATACTGCTGAAACAGCAGGGACGTAGTGGGATCAAGGTGGGGGGAGACGAACACACACACACACACACACACACAGGAACACACACACACACAGGAACACACACACACACGCACACACAGGAACACACGCACACACAGGAACACACACACACACACGCACACACAGGAACACACACACACACACACACAGGAACAGACACACACAGGAACAGACACAGGAACAGACACAGGAACACACACACACACACACACACACACACACACACACAGGAACAGACACAGGAACACACACACACAGGAACACACACACACACACACACACAGGAACACACACACACACACACACAGGAACACACACAGGAACACACACACACACACACACACAGGAACAGACACACACACACAGGAACACACACACAGACACACAGGAACAGACACAGGAACACACACACACACACACACACACAGGAACACACACACACACACACAGGAACACACGAACACAGGAACAGACACACACACACAGGAACAGACACACACACACAGGAACACACACACACACAGGAACACAGGAGCACACACACAGGAACACACACACAGGAACACACACACACACAGGAACACAGGAGCACACACACAGGAACACACACACACACACACACAGGAACACACACACACACACACACAAACAGGAACACACACACTACACACAGACACACAGGATTTGCTCCTTGCCTTGCTTTTTCTGTGTCTGGCTCGCTCTGTGTCTGGCTCGCTCTGTGTCTGGCTCGCTCTGTGTCTGGCTCGCTCTGTGTCTGGCTCGCTCTGTGTCTGGCCTGCTCTGTGTCTGGCCTGCTCTGTGTCTGGCCTGCTCTGTGTCTGGCTCGCTCTGTGTCTGGCCTGCTCTGTTTCTGGCTCGCTCTCCATTCAGGTGATAGACTTTGGTTCGTCATGTTTCCATCACCAGATCCCTAACACCCTCTCTCGGTCTCTCTCTCGGTCTCTCTCTCTCTCCAGGTGATAGACTTTGGTTCGTCATGTTTCCATCACCAGCGTGTCTACACGTACATCCAGTCCCGCTTCTACCGTGCCCCTGAGGTCATCCTGGGGTCACGCTACGGTCTCCCTATTGACATGTGGTCATTTGGCTGTATCCTGGCTGAGCTGCTGACAGGTTACCCCATGTTCCCGGGGGAGGACGAAGGGGATCAGCTGGCCTGTGTCATGGAGCTCCTGGGCATGCCCCCTACCAAGCTGCTGGAGCAAGCCAAAAGGGCTAAGAACTTCATCTCTTCCAAGGGCCACCCGCGCTACTGCGGCGCTAACACCTTGCCCAGTGGGGCCACGGTGTTCACAGGCTCCCGCTCGCGCAGGGGGAAGCTCCGGGGTCCCCCGGCCAGTAAGGAGTGGAGCGCGGCCCTGAAGGGATGTGAAGACCTCACCTTCACAGACTTTATTAAGAGGTGTCTAGACTGGGACCCTTCCAGCAGATTGACCCCCAGTCAGGCCCTCAGACACCCCTGGCTGTACCGACGCCTGCCCAAGCCCCTGGCCCCCGCCGCTTTGGAGAAGAAGGGAGCGACAGAACACCACTCGACCTCCTTCCCATCCATCCTGCCGCCTAAAGGAGGGAGCGGCACAGCGAATCACAACAAACTGAGAGCCAACATGATGGGAGACTCAGCGGGGTCCGTACCCCTCCGCACCGTGCTGCCCAAACTGGTCTCATAGACCGACGGAGAGAGGGACAGAACCGGAAGGTTTTTCATTTAGTTGGTTTGTTTTTTTTCTCTTTTAGGTTTTCTGTGTTTTTAATCATTTTTTAACGTTGATTTAGAATTGTGAAGGTGCGCGGGGTGAACGGCCGTTGGACAGACGGTATAAAAAGGTTTCTACAGCAGGTTGACTGTCTGGTGGCCGACTCTGTGATTACTACATAGACACCCTAAGAGCAGCTGTGACCCTGCTGCTCTCCTACCTGATCATTCATTACAGGTCTAGATCAGTCCCTGATGAGAGGGGGAATCATCCACCTGGTGTCCCAGGTCTAGATCAGTCCCTGATGAGAGGGGGAATCATCCACCTGGTGTCCCAGGTCTAGATCAGTCCCTGATGAGAGGGGGAATCATCCACCTGGTGTCCCAGGTCTAGATCAGTCCCTGATGAGAGGGGGAATCACCCACCTGGTGTCCCAGGTCTAGATCAGTCCCTGATGAGAGGGGGAATCACCCACCTGGTGTCCCAGGTCTAGATCAGTCCCTGATGAGAGGGGGAATCACCCACCTGGTGTCCCAGGTCTAGATCAGTCCCTGATGAGAGGGGGAATCACCCACCTGGTGTCCCAGGTCTAGATCAGCCCCTGATGAGAGGGGGAATCACCCACCTGGCGTCCCAGGTCTAGATCAGTCCCTGATGAGAGGGGGAATCACCCACCTGGCGTCCCAGGTCTAGATCAGTCCCTGATGAGAGGGGGAATCACCCACCTGGCGTCCCAGGTCTAGATCAGTCCCTGATGAGAGGGGGAATCACCCACCTGGCGTCCCAGGTCTAGATCAGTCCCTGATGAGAGGGGGAACAGTGGCTTGGAGCGCCAGGGTCCTAGAGATCATAGCTGTTCTACATGTTATTAACCAGCCAGGATCAGCTGTTTTTTTTTTTATATCTCCAGTGTGTTTTGTTGTACAGCAGGTTTCACAAAGTCGGTCCCGGGGCCCCTCTTGGGTACACGTTTTGCTTGTTGTCCTAGCACGACACAGCTGACTCAAATAATCAAAGCTTGACGATGAGTTGGTTATTTGAATCGGCTGTGTAGTGCTAGGACAACAACTAAAACATGTACACACGTCACACACTCGCACACGGGTCTGCCCTTGTTTGGGCGCTGTAGTGTCTATATCTAAGGGCTAAAAGAGATCTGTTTGGTCATGTAGCAACAAACAGCTTATACAATCAATGAATCCTTCCTGGAGAGACACGGACCTCTGCACCTACACTCCATGCTGATGGTACAGGTCCTTCCTGGAGAGACACGGGCCACTCTGCACCTACACTCCATGCTGATGGTACAGGTCCTTCCTGGAGAGACACGGGCCTCTCTGCACCTACACTCCATGCTGATGGTACAGGTCCTTCCTGGAGAGACACGGGCCTCTCTGCACCTACACTCCATGCTGATGGTACAGGTCCTTCCTGGAGAGACACGGGCCACTCTGCACCTACACTCCATGCTGATGGTACAGGTCCTTCCTGGAGAGACACGGGCCACTCTGCACCTACACTCCATGCTGATGGTACAGGTCCTTCCTGGAGAGACACGGGCCTCTCTGCACCTACACTCCATGCTGATGGTACAGGTCCTTCCTGGAGAGACACGGGCCACTCTGCACCTACACTCCTGCACAGAAAAATAGCTTTCATCACAGATCACCTCATTAGATCATTGAGCTGAGCCAGAGACTGGGCTATCTGTCTGCTAAATCACAATGTTTATGAAGCCTGGGGAGGGAGGGAGCGAGGGAGGGAGCGAGCGAGGGAGGAATGTTAAATGTTGGAAGGCGAGAGGAAAGAAGTAGCACATGCCACACCTCCCTGTCACTCAGTGGTGGCTATGCAGACTGCCGTGGTTGCCACGGTGTTGTCAGGGAGGGGCAGTAGGAGAGGTTAAAGGAGACAGAAGAGTGACATCATACTCTCTTGTCAGCTCCAGGGCTTTATCATTGAGGTGAAGCTTTCAGAACGTTGCAGATAGAAATAGATTAACTAGAGCTGGAACGATTACCTGTTCTACATAACAGACATCCATGTTTGTTCTACACAATACATTTCTCCTCTCTCTCTCTCTCTCTCTCTCTCTCTCTCTCTCTCTCTCTCTCTCTCTCTCTCTCTCTCTCTCTCTCTCTCTCTCTCTCTCTCTCTCTCTCTCTCTCTCTCTCTCTCTCCTCTCTTTCAAGGGGCTTGTTTCCCGTGCCAATAAGAAGGCAAAACATCAACAAAAACAATTAGAATTTAACAGTAAACATTGAACAGTAAACATTGCACTCAAAAGGGTTTAAAAAAAATATATCAACATTTCAAGTAGTCACATTTTTTTTTTTTTTTTCAAGTTCTTTGTGGGTCTGTGTGAAATATGTGTCTCTAATGTGGTCATACATTTATCAGGAGGTCAGGAAGTGCAGCTCAGTCTCTCACTCTCTCCAGAGATCGCTAACACCGCTGATACTCTTAGACACACACATTGTGTTTAACGGTGCTGTCACTACACACACACACACACACACACACACACGTGCGCACAAAGACGCCGTGCGTGCATCAGGTGCATGTTGTATGGACCAGGCCACAGAGGTTCTAGTTCAGGGTTCAACCTCCTTTCTGTTTCTCCTTCACTCAATGACACTGTCAGGGTTTTCTTTTTTTATCTTGTATTTCTTCCTTCTTTTATTTTATATATATAGAAATGGGTTTTTATAGCTTTTTGCTACTCAAGACGAGAGGTTTTAAAAGCATAAATAAAAGGCGACGGTGTGTATAACGTCACGGTAGCGATGTGTGTTTGTAGGCTGTTTCAGCACCATGGAATCACATGAAACTTGTTTCAACACTGAGATGAAGATATGCTGTTCAACCCAATGAGCTGTGATAATAAAATACCAACTGAACGGGTCATGTTCCTCACATTTCTGTCCCGGTGTGTCCCCTACACACCGCATTCCCCTTCCTGTCCCGGTGTGTCCCCTACACACCGCATTCCCCTTCCTGTCCCGGTGTGTCCCCTACACACCGCATTCCCCTTTCTGTCCCGGTGTGTCCCCTACACACCGTGATTCTTCCTGTCCCGGTGTGTCCCCTACACACCGTGATTCTTCTGTCCCGGTGTGTCCCTACACACCGTGATTCTTCTCCTGTCCCGGTGTGTCCCCTACACACCGCATTCCTTCCTGTCCCGGTGTGTCCCCTACACACGCATTCTCTGTCCCGGTGTGTCCCTACACACCATTCCCCTTCTGTCCCGGTGTGTCCCTACACACCGCATTCCTTCCTGTCGGTGTGTCCCCTACACACGCATTCCCTTTCTGTCCCGGTGTGTCCCCTACACACCGCAGATTCCCTTTCCTGTCCCGTGTGTCCCCTACACACCGTGATTCCCCTTTCTGTCCCGGTGTGTCCCCTACACACCGATTCCCCCTTTCTGTCCCGGTGTGTCCCCTACACACCGTGATTCCCCTTTCCTGTCCCGGTGTGTCCCCTACACACCGCATTCCCCTTCTGTCCCGTGTGTCCCCTACACAATCGTGATTCCCCTTCTGTCCCGGTGTGTCCCCTACACACCGCATTCCCCTTTCTGTCCCGGTGTGTCCCCTACACACCGCATTCCCCTTCCTGTCCCGGTGTGTCCCCTACACACCGCATTCCCCTTCCTGTCCCGGTGTGTCCCCTACACACCGCATTCCCCTTCCTGTCCCGGTGTGTCCCCTACACACCGCATTCCTTCTCCTCAGCAGTGTGTGTGTTTGTGTGGCATGTGGTATGGTGGGTTGGGTGGGCAACTGACCCTCACAGCCCCTCCTTTTATAACCCGTGAAGGCACGTGCTCAGCTGTGTGCATCTTGAGATCCTGTTGAGTCTCCATATGGGCAGCAAGATAAAGCTTATTACAGAGTTCCCCGACACGGACACGTCTTGCCAAAGCGCCTCGTAGAACATTACGGTGGTCAGAGGTAGGGCTGTTACGGTGACTGTATTAACGCCACACTGGCGGTCACGAGTCATGAAGGCAGTCAAATTCCACGTGACCATTTAGTTACGGTAATTAGGCATCTCCAAGCTCTGATGCTGCCCACGGTCATTAGTAGCCTACCAAACTAGCCGACTGCCTGGTACTCAGCACTCTATTGTCCCTCTAATCACTCTGACATCAATGCAAATGTAATGGAGAATCTTATCAAACACTTCATGAGAGCCCATGAGCTCATGTTGCGCAACATTTCTATAGGCTATGGAATTGCGGTAGAAAACAGAGTGATGGCCTCTACTAAAAAGAGGAGGATCCCATCAGCTTTCTATAGACTTTGCCTACTGTATTTATTCCTCAATTTACCTCATATTTAACACATTTGCTTCTCTTTACAACAGGAGTACAGCCTACCTGGCTGGCATGAAAATGAACCACGGGAAAAGTGTCCTCCAGTTGCTATTTAAGTGCATAGATGACATGTATTTGTCCCCCGTTTCTATACAGCTGGTCCATTCTAACACACATATTATTTAGTATATGTAAAGACAATATTAAATCAACAATAGTCTGTGGGTGACCAATATTAGCCTATCACTTGTGAACAATGTTCCCTCTAAACTGAGCGTGTACGGGCATGCGTGCAGTAGCCCGAAGACTACAGCTCAGCTCCCAAATATCAGCCCACAGCTCACTCCACTTTCTAGAGCAGTGGGCACCAACCGGTCAATCACCATCCACTGGTCCATCTCCAAGGCATTCCTAGTCGATCGCCATCCACTGGTCCATCTCCAAGGCATTCCTAGTCGATCGCCATCCACTGGTCCATCTCCAAGGCATTCCTAGTCGATCGCCATCCACTGGTCCATCTCCAAGGCATTCCTAGTCGATCGCCATCCACTGGTCCATCTCCAAGGCATTCCTAGTCGATCGCCATCCACTGGTCCATCTCCAAGGCATTCCTAGTCGATCGCCATCCACTAGTCCATCTCCAAGGCATTCCTAGTCGATCGCCATCCACTGGTCCATCTCCAAGGCATTCCTAGTCGATCACCATCCACTGGTCCATCTCCAAGGCATTCCTAGTCGATCACCATCCACTGGTCCATCTCCAAGGCATTCCTAGTCGATCATTTCTGTAAACCCCAACGGTGAAGTCTTGTCTTGCTCTTTTTATTATTATTCATGGGCTGTTGGCGGTAGGGTGCACCCGATTCTGCCGTCCTGCGTGCCGGGTAGGCAACTGTTGACATTTTGAACCATTTCATGTGACTGAAGGTACAAACTCTGCCTTCCCTGCGGGCCCAGAGAGTAAATCAAGTGCACTACAGGCCTACCGCTGGCAATTCGGATGGCTCAGATGACCGTGTCTGCAGGAACGTAGCAGGCGTGAAAGAAAGCTACAGCAAACTTGACACTGTGAGATTTCAAAACGTTTAAAACCACGACTAGAGACAGACTGTCAACAAATACAGCAAAGAGCTGCTGTGTTTATGACTGAGTTCATGTTTGTTTTTACTCCGCTCTGTCAACACTGTGCAGAAAAGATGTTGAAGATTCTTCCTATTTCCACTCAGTGCTACAACCAGCAGTGCAGCAGTAATGAATGAGGAGGAAAGTGTATCGTTAGGCTTGTGCTATTATTGACGGCTTGGGTCTTTATTAATATCGAGGAATATTTCACTTGTTCATAGGAGTATCAACTACAATTTGTGCACGAGGCAGAAATAATCCGGTGCGACTCGAGTTTCGCCATCAGCTGGAAGACGGTGTCCCTTTTTGGTCAGTGTCAGCGGAGGAAAGGGAGAGCGGAGGGATGTTGAGAGACGGACCCTCAGTCTGCTGCTCTGTCCCTCTGCTGAGACTGACCATCAGATACAGGCACCATCAGCCCAGTAAAATAACAAGCTAATTATTTACATGTATGCTCACTCAGCTGTGCTTCACATAAATAAAACAATGGATCTATTATCTTTGTTATCGTATAGCCTACCTCAAATTTTGAAATATAATTTTTTTAAATTACGAAGTGATTTTGACTCAGAAAAGGTTGGTGACCACTGTTCTGGAGTTTTCCCTGTTAACACTATCAACGTTTCACTTTACTGTGGCAATTGTGATCGAATCAATGCATTATTAGCCACTTTCAATGCAACATACTGAAACAAAACGAACTATGCAAGAGATTTTGTTGTAGGCAGAAGGCATCGGAGTAGGATTCCATTGCATTGACCAGGCACTACTCAGCTCATACTTTACACAGACCGGCGAGGCATAAACCATCAGAGCTGCAGTAGGCCTATATGCAAATACACCATTGCCATATATGGATCTGTGCTATTTATTTGGAACTGGACTGTGTTTAGAGCATGAGCGGTCATCAGTAGATGGGCTTGTTTTGAGATCAAAGCGAGAGCTGCATGTAGCCACGAGTGCACATGTTGTTCACATCCTTTCCATGTTAGTGAGTTATTAGCCCAGTTATAGATCATTTGTAGTCAACATCGGGGGAAGGGGTTTCTTCCTACAAGAGCACAAAACGTGTACATTTCTAGACATCTTTGAAAAGTGAGTTGGGTAGAGAGCTTTTTTTTATGTCTTAAAGGGGCAGTGTTGTATTTTGAGAAAGGCATTAATAAGCTAAGTAGCCAATAGGCTGAAGGTAGCATCATTTGACTGATTCCTTGTAATAATAATGCATTTTATTTTGTGACGTGGTTTCTTACATCCAACAACACATTTTAAGATAAATGTTATGATCTGTTTTTTTTTTTTTTTATGCTAGTGGTTGTATTAATTTGGGATCTATCGCATCCCACAACTGTCCCAGACTATGTTTGGAATATTTATTTCTCGCACAGGTTAGAATAACTTTTTTTGGAGAGAGCATGGGTGGAATGGGCAGAGGAGGGGAGGGATGGGTAGAGGAGGGGAGGGATGGGCAGAGGAGGGATGGGGAGGGAGGGATGGGCAGGGAGGGAGGGATGGGCAGAGGAGGGGAGGGATGGGCAGAGGAGGGGAGGGATGGGCAGAGGAGGGGAGGGATGGGGAGGAGGGATGGGCAGAGGAGGGGAGGGATGGGGAGGGGAGGGATGGGTAGAGGAGGGGAGAGGAGAAAAGGGGAGGGAAACCTAGAGGTAAGTCGGTAGTCATCTATTCAGTAGGTCCTATGATCGAATGTAGTCTGGCTCACTGAACATCTTGAAGAACGATCTGGCCTTAATGGCCATGTACTCTTATAATCTCCACCCGGCACAGCCAGAAGAGGACTGGCCCACCCCTCAGAGCCTGGTTCCTCTAGGTGTTTCCGTAGGTTCCTGCCTTTCTAGCGTAATAATAATAATAATAATAGTAGTAATAAGAAGCTTGAATTGTTTGGGTACGGACCTGGATACTAAGACAGAACTCTGCAGGCAGTAGATTGCAAAACCGCCCCCCTTTGGCAGTTCTATCTTGTCGGAAAATGTTATAGTTAAGGATGGAAATTTCAGGGTTTTTGGTGGTCTTCCTAAGCCAGTAGCTCCACTCCCATAGAGTTGTCTCAGTACCCTGACTAAGGGCCAGGTGGGTCGCGTCTCAGGAGCTCCACTCCATAGAGTTGTCTCAGTACCCTGACTAAGGGCCAGGTGGGTCACGTCTCAGGAGCTCCACTCCATAGAGTTGTCTCAGTACCCTGACTAAGGGCCAGGTGGGTCACGTCTCAGGAGCTCCACTACATAGAGTTGTCTCGGTACCCTGACTAAGGGCCAGGTGGGTCACGTCTCAGGAGCTCCACTACATAGAGTTGTCTCGGTACCCTGACTAAGGGCCAGGTGGGTCACGTCTCAGGAGCTCCACTCCATAGAGTTGTCTCAGTACCCTGACTAAGGGCCAGGTGGAGTCACGTCTCTGGAGCTCCACTACATAGAGTTGTCTCAGTACCCTGACTAAGGGCCAGGTGGAGTCACGTCTCAGGAGCTCCACTCCATAGAGTTGTCTCAGTACCCTGACTAAGGGCCAGGTGGAGTCACGTCTCAGGAGCTCCACTACATAGAGTTGTCTCAGTACCCTGACTAAGGGCCAGGTGGAGTCACGTCTCAGGAGCTCCACTACATAGAGTTGTCTCAGTACCTGACTAAGGGCCAGGTGGAGTCACGTCTCAGGAGCTCCACTACATAGAGTTGTCTCAGTACCCTGACTAAGGGCCAGGTGGGTCACGTCTCAGGAGCTCCACTACATAGAGTTGTCTCGGTACCCTGACTAAGGGCCAGGTGGGTCACGTCTCAGGAGCTCCACTCCATAGAGTTGTCTCAGTACCCTGACTAAGGGCCAGGTGGGTCACGTCTCTGGAGCTCCACTCCATAGAGTTGTCTCAGTACCCTGACTAAGGGCCAGGTGGGTCACGTCTCAGGAGCTCCACTCCATAGAGTTGTCTCAGTACCCTGACTAAGGGCCAGGTGGGTCACGTCTCAGGAGCTCCACTACATAGAGTTGTCTCAGTACCCTGACTAAGGGCCAGGTGGGTCACGTCTCAGGAGCTCCACTCACGTCATGATACTATCATTTGTAGACAGATCGACTGTGTATTTAAAGGATTCACCCTGACTGAGTGAAACTATGATATACACATATGATAACACCCGTGCGCACCTATGCACACACAGACAGTTGAGTGATGTGACCAAACTGGTTCATCCTCTCCCTCTCTTACCACTCTTCTCTCTTTCTTTCTCTCTCTCTCTCTCCACTCCTCTCTCTCTCTCTCCCCCTCTCTCCTCATTTGCTCTCTCTCCTCTCTCTCTTTCTCTCCTCTCTCTCCCTCGCTGTATGAGGGTGGCAGCCTGTAGCCAACCGTTAAGTTATGTTGTGGGCAGTAGAGCTACCCTCACTGATCTGTAGTTATGTTGTGTGAATGTTTTACCCCTGGGCAGTATAGCCACTCCCACTGCTCTCCCCCTCTCTCATCCTTAGCAGAAGTACAATAGGGCCATCTCTCCTCTCCTCTCTCGCCTTTGCTCTCTCTCTTCTCCTCACCTCTCCTCTCCTCCACCCTCCTTCCCTCTACTTTCTACTTCCTAGCAGCAGCTGTGGGTGTGTGTTTTTGTCCTGAGTGGTCACCCAGAAAGGCTCTGAGAGTCTGAAGGAGCGCTAGGATCCGTCTGCTGCTGACAGCAGCCAGGAACACACGCACGCACACGCGCACACACACACACACACACACACTGTTATTACTTAATATTGATATTCAAGATAATTTACTGATGAATTAATTGATCTGATTGATGTGCTGAATATGTTTATCCAGATTAAGAGGGGCACCATTAAGGGTTAGATATAGAGAAACCCTTCAGCACTAGTCGTTATTAATCACTATATCAACAGTCGGGCGTTATGTTCTCTTTCCGAATAGGCTCTGGAATGGCTCAAACCCAGTCTCTCACTAGTCGTTATTAATCACCATATCAACAGTCGGGTGTTATGTTCTCTTTCCGAATAGGCTCTGGAATGGCTCAAACCCAGTCTCTCACTAGTCGTTATTAATCACTATATCAACAGTCGGGCGTTATGTTCTCTTTCCGAATAGGCTCTGGAATGGCTCAAACCCAGTCTCTCACTAGTCGTTATTAATCACCATATCAACAGTCGGGCGTTATGTTCTCTTTCCGAATAGGCTCTGGAATGGCTCAAACCCAGTCTCTCACTAGTCACTTCAAAACCACAAACACTTCATTCAAGGTTTTATTTTTACATTACTAAATAAGATGGGAAATGTGGTAATTAAAATATACGATATGAAGACAGGGTATGCTGAGATTTTACAACCCAGTTGTTGAGAATCTCCACAAGTCAGTGGGCTGCGTACTCCACAGGCAAATACGACAACACGTTATAACGGGACTTTTGAGAACGATGTGATCTTATTCATTGAAAGACAAAATATGAGGGGACTACATCGACATAGGCTTTCACAACCGTGAAACTATAGAGAGGTCTCCAACCAGGAGTAGACATGGACATGGTGTTGATCATTGATTTGTACATCTGACCTGCTGTCTTACGCTCACAAGTGAAGAATGCAAAAAGGATAACTCTCTCTCAACAGATAGGATGAGGCCAGCAGGTTGAAGTAGCTCACAGCTGAATGAGCTATACTCTCTGTCTCTCTCTCTCTGTCTCTCTGTCTCTGTCTCTGTCTCTCCTCTGTCTCTGTCTCTCTCTGTCTCTCTCTCTGTCTCTCTCTCTCTCTCTCTCTCTCTCTCTCTGTCTCTCCTCTGTCTCTGTCTCTCTCTCTCTCTCTCTCTCTGTCTCTCTGTCTCTCTCTCTCTGTCTCTCTCTCTCTCTGTCTCTCTCTCTGTCTCTGTCTCTGTCTCTCTCTCTGTCTCTCTCTCTCTCTGTCTCTGTCTCTCTCTGTCTCTCTCTCTCTCTCTCTCTCTCTCTCTCTCTCTGTCTCTCTCTCTCTCTCTCTCTCTCTGTCTCTCTCTCTGTCTCTGTCTCTCCTCTGTCTCTCTCTCTCTCTCTCTCTCTCTCTCTCTCTCTCTCTCTCTCTCTGTCTCTCTGTCTCTCTCTCTCTCTCTGTCTCTCTCTCTCTCTCTCTGTCTCTGTCTCTCCTCTGTCTCTGTCTCTCTCTCTCTCTCTCTCTCTCTCTCTCTCTCTCTCTCTCTCTCTGTCTCTCTCTCTGTGTCTCTGTCTCTGTCTCTGTCTCTGTCTCTGTCTCTCTCTCTCTCTCTCTCTGTCTCTGTCTCTGTCTCTGTCTCTGTCTCTGTCTTTGTCTCTCTCTCTCTCTCTCTCTCTCTCTCTCTCTCTCTCTCTCTCTCTCTCTGTCTCTGTCTCTGTCTCTCTCTCTCTGTCTCTCTCTCTCTCTCTCTCTCTGTCTCTCAGCCCTCTGTGAGAAGCCCTATAACTACAGGACTTGCTAATAGAGGAGTAGATCAAGTTTCTTCGCTGTGCACAGCGTGTCTCTGTCACACCAGTTGAACGAATAATCCACTTCTCCAAAACACCTATCGACGAGACCTATCATAACTCAAAAGCAATCATCCCAGAGGTGACCCTGCGGAACTGTTTGTTCATTCAAGACTGACTAAGTTTACAATCCGTCCATCCTGGTAGTTATAGGCCTTCTTACAGTGGGCTGATAGGCCAAACTCGGTGTCACGGGACACTTCTGTATATCCAATGAGATAAATCTGAGATTTCCTCATAAGTGTCCACAGTATTTTCCTACGGTACAGAAAACGGAACACATCACAGAAACCATCTACGGTCAGTGCTTGCGCCTGTTACGTCGCTAAAGACCACAGCCACAACTTCCGGACTTGTGCTGTTTGTTGCTACTTGGCTATCTGACAAATTTGTTGTTTTAAAAAAAATCAAAAATATTAATAACTTTTTAATAACCGTTTAATCAAAATCTGCATTAGACACACCAACCTTACTTTGCTACCTGCCAGCTTTACGGTTTTCATATTAATTACCGTTATATATTTAAAAAATTTCCTGTAGGAATGCTCAACCGGTGTCGCTCATTCAGCCGACAGAAACTTTCAACCGGTTTTCCCCATTAAGCAGCGGGTCGGAGTCAGAGGCCGAGCCTTCTCTGGTCTCCACTCCTCCCGTTACGGGGTCTGAGATGCCGAGGCCTCCCACCATTAGCTCTGACAAATTGAAAACTCTAGTCATTGGCGACTCCATTACTCGCAGTATTAGACTTGAAGCGAATCACCCAGCGATCATACACTGTTTACCAGGGGGCAGGGCTACCGACGTTAAGGCTAACCTGAAGATGGTGCTGGCTAAGGCTAAATCTGGCGAGTGTAGAGAGTATAGAGATATTGTTATCCACGTCGGCACCAATGTTAGGATGAAACAGTCAGAGGTCACCAAGCGCAACATAGCTTCAGTGTGTAAATCAGCTAGAAAGATGTGTCGGCATCGAGTAATTGTCTCTGGCCCCCTCCCCGTTAGGGGGAGTGATGAGCTCTACAGCAGAGTCTCACAACTCAATCGCTGGTTGAAAACTGTTTTCTGCCCCTCCCAAAAGATAGAATTTGTAGATAATTGGCCCTCTTTCTGGGACTCACCCACAAACAGGACCAAGCCTGGCCTGCTGAGGAGTGACGGACTCCATCCTAGCTGGAGGGGTGCTCTCATCTTATCTACGAACATAGACAGGGCTCTAACTCCTCTAGCTCCACAATGAGGTAGGGTGCAGGCCAGGCAGCAAGCTGTTAGCCAGCCTGCCAGCTTAGTGGAGTCTGCCACTAGCACAGTCAGTGTAGTCAGCTCAGCTATCCCCATTGTGACCCTCATCTCAAAATAGGACTGCTTAATGTTAGATCCCTCACTTCCAAGGCAGTTATAGTCAATGAACTAATCACTGATCATAACAATCACATTGATCCAGCCGGCGTCCGGGTTCAGCGAAGCTTAATGGAAAATAGCTAATGGGGATCCATCCATAGTAATAAAATACAGCCCGCTGGGATTTTGCCAAAAGGCACCTAGAGGACTCTCAGACCATGAGAAACTAGATTCTCTGGTCTGATGAAACCAAGATTGAACTCTTTGGCCTGAATGCCAAATGTCACGTCTGGAGGAAACCTAGTCCTGTTAGCAGGAGACTGGACCTGGAGAGAGATTAGTCCTGTTAACAGGAGTCTGGACCCAGAGAGAGATTAGTCCTGTTAACAGGAGACTGGACCTGGAGAGAGATTAGTCCTGTTAACAGGAGACTGGACCTGGAGAGAGATTAGTCCTGTTAACAGGAGTCTGGACCCGGAGAGAGATTAGTCCTGTTAACAGGAGACTGGACCCGGAGAGAGATTAGTCCTGTTAACAGGAGACTGGACCTGGAGAGAGATTAGTCCTGTTAACAGGAGTCTGGACCCAGAGAGAGATTAGTCCTGTTAACAGGAGACTGGACCTGGAGAGAGATTAGTCCTGTTAACAGGAGACTGGACCTGGAGAGAGATTAGTCCTGTTAACAGGAGTCTGGACCCGGAGAGAGATTAGTCCTGTTAACAGGAGTCTGGACCTGGAGAGAGATTAGTCCTGTTAACAGGAGTCTGGACCTGGAGAGAGATTAGTCCTGTTAACAGGAGTCTGGACCCGGAGAGAGATTAGTCCTGTTAACAGGAGACTTGACCCGGAGAGAGATTAGTCCTGTTAACAGGAGACTGGACCTGGAGAGAGATTAGTCCTGTTAACAGGAGACTGGACCTGGCCCTGGAGAGAGATTAGTCCTGTTAACAGGAGACTGGACCTGGAGAGAGATTAGTCCTGTTAACAGGAGACTGGACCTGGAGAGAGATTAGTCCTTTTAACAGGAGACTAGACCCGGAGAGAGATTAGTCCTGTTAACAGGAGACTGGACCCGGAGAGAGATTAGTCCTGTTAACAGGAGACTGGACCTGGCCCTGGAGAGAGATTAGTCCTGTTAACAGGAGACTGGACCCGGAGAGAGATTAGTCCTGTTAACAGGAGACTGGACCTGGAGAGAGATTAGTCCTGTTAACAGGAGACTGGACCTGGAGAGAGATTAGTCCTGTTAACAGGAGACTGGACCTGGAGAGAGATTAGTCCTGTTAACAGGAGACTGGACCCGAGAGAGATTAGTCCTGTTAACAGGAGACTGGACCCGGAGAGAGATTAGTCCTGTTAACAGGAGACTGGACCCGGAGAGAGATTAGTCCTGTTAACAGGAGACTGGACCCGGAGAGAGATTAGTCCTGTTAACAGGAGTCTGGACCCGGAGAGAGATTAGTCCTGTTAACAGGAGACTTGACCCGGAGAGAGATTAGTCCTGTTAACAGGAGACTGGACCCGGAGAGAGATTAGTCCAGTTAACATGAGACTGGACCCGGAGAGAGATTAGTCGTGTTAACAGGAGACTGGACCTGGAGAGAGATTACCGGTACAGAGTCAATGTGGAGGCTATATACAGTGGGGTACCAGTACAGAGTCAATGTGGAGGCTATATACAGGGGGTACCGGTACAGAGTCAATGTGGAGACTATATACAGGGGGTACCGGTACAGAGTCAATGTGGAGGCTATATACAGGGGGTACCGGTACAGAGTCAATGTGGAGGCTATATACAGGGGGTACCGGTACAGAGTCAATGTGGAGGCTATATACAGTGGTACCGGTACAGAGTCAATGTGGAGGCTATATACAGGGGGAGTACAGGTACAGAGTCAATGTGGAGGCTATATACAGGGGGTACCAGTACAGAGTCAATGTGGAGGCTATATACAGGGAGTACGGTACAGAGTCAATGTGGAGGCTATATACAGGGGGTACCGGTACAGAGTCAATGTGGAGACTATATACAGGGGGTACTGTACAGAGTCAATGTGGAGGCTATATACAGGGGGAGTGCAGTACAGAGTCAATGTGGAGGCTATATTCAGGGGTACTGCACAGAGTCAATGTGGAGGCTATATACAGGGGGTACCGGTACAGAGTCAATGTGGAGGCTATATACAGGGGTACTGCAGTACAGAGTCAATGTGGAGGCTATATACAGGGTACGGTACAGAGTCAATGTGGAGGCTATATACAGGGGGTACTGCACAGAGTCAATGTGGAGACTATATACAGGGGGTACTGCACAGAGTCAATGTGGAGACTATATACAGGGGGTACTGTACAGAGTCAATGTGGAGGCTATATACAGGGGGTACCGGTACAGAGTCAATGTGGAGGCTATATACAGGGGGTACTGCACAGAGTCAATGTGGAGAGGCTATATACAGGGGGTACTGCACAGAGTCAATGTGGAGGCTATATACAGGGGGTACCGGTACAGAGTCAATGTGGAGGCTATATACAGGGGGTACCGGTACAGAGTCAATGTGGAGGCTATATACAGGGGGTACCGGTACAGAGTCAATGTGGAGGCTATATACAGGGGGTACTGTACAGAGTCAATGTGGAGGCTATAGGGGCACTGCACAGAGTCAATGTGGAGACTATATACAGGGGATACCGGTACAGAGTCAATGTGGAGGCTATATACAGGGGTACCGGTACAGAGTCAATGTGGAGCGCTATATACAGGGGTACTGCACAGAGTCAATGTGGAGGCTATATACAGGGGGTACCTGCACAGAGTCAATGTGGAGACTATATACAGGGGGTACCGGTACAGAGTCAATGTGGAGGCTAGGGGTACCGGTACAGAGTCAATGTGGAGGCTATATACAGGGGGTACCGGTACTAACCACTGGGCCACACACTGTGTGTGTGTTACAATGTGTGTGTTACAGTGTGTGTGTGTTACAGTGTGTGTGTTAAGGACATAGTGAGGGACAGCCTGTATGTGGACATAGTGAGGGACAGCCTGTACAAGGACATAGAGAGGGACAGCCTGTATGTGGACATATTGAGGGAGAGCCTGTATAAGGACATAGAGAGGGACAGCCTGTATAAGGACATAGAGAGGGAGAGTCTGTATGTGGACATATTGAGGGACAGCCTGTATGTGGACATATTGAGGGACAGCCTGTATAAGGACATAGAGAGGGACAGCCTGTATAAAGACATAGAGAGGGACAGCCTGTATGTGGACGTAGTGAGGGACAGCCTGTATAAGGACATAGTGAGGGACAGCCTGTATGAGGACATAGAGAGGGACAGCCTGTATGAGGACATAGAGAGGGACAGCCTGTATAAGGACATAGAGAGGGACAGCCTGTATGAGGACATAGTGAGGGACAGCCTGTACAAGGACATAGTGAGGGACAGCCTGTATGTGGACGTAGTGAGGGACAGCCTGTATAAGGACATAGTGAGGGACAGCCTGTATAAGGACATAGTGAGGGACATCCTATATAAGGACATAGAGAGGGACAGCCTGTATGAGGACGTAGAGAGGGAGAGCCTGTACGAGGACGTAGTGAGGGACAGCCTGTATGAGGACGTAGTGAGGGACAACCTGTATGAGGACATAGTGAGGGACAGCCTGTATGAGGACGTAGTGAGGGACAGCCTGTGAGGACGTAGTGAGGGACAGCCTGTATGAGGACGTGAGGGACAGCCTGTACGAGGACGTAGAGAGGGACAGCCTGTACAAGGACATAGTGAGGGACAGCCTGTACGAGGACGTAGAGAGGGACAGCCTGTACAAGGACATAGTGAGGGACAGCCTGTACAAGGACATAGTGAGGGACAGCCTGTATAAGGACGTAGTGAGGGACAGCCTGTACAAGGACGTAGAGAGGGACAGCCTGTATGAGGACGTAGTGAGGGACAGCCTGTATAAGGACGTAGAGAGGGACAGCCTGTATAAGGACATAGAGAGGGACAGCCTGTATAAGGACATAGAGAGGGACAGCCTGTACAAGGACGTAGAGAGGGACAGCCTGTACGAGGACGTAGAGAGGGACAGCCTGTACAAGGACATAGTGAGGGACAGCCTGTACGAGGACGTAGAGAGGGACAGCCTGTACAAGGACATAGTGAGGGACAGCCTGTACAAGGACATAGTGAGGGACAGCCTGTACAAGGACATAGTGAGGGACAGCCTGTACAAGGACATAGTGAGGGACAGCCTGTACAAGGACATAGTGAGGGACAGCCTGTATAAGGACGTAGTGAGGGACAGCCTGTATAAGGACGTAGTGAGGGACAGCCTGTATAAGGACGTAGTGAGGGACAGCCTGTATAAGGACGTAGTGAGGGACAGTCTGTACATTTCTGTTTTTATAATCATCCCAGCTGGGCAGAATATAAATAGTGTGGAGCATTCACGGAACTTGAGGAACACACTACCCTTTACCGACACACGCGCACGCAGACAGACAGACAGACAGACAGACACACTACCCTTTACCGACACATGCACACGCAGACAGACAGACAGACAGACAGACAGACAGACACACTACCCTTTACCGACACATGCACACGCCAGACAGACAGACAGACAGACAGACACACTACCCTTTACCGACACATGCACACGCAGACAGACAGACAGACAGACACACTACCCTTTACCGACACACGCGCACGCAGACAGACAGACAGACAGACAGACAGACACACACTACCCTTTACCGACACATGCACACGCAGACAGACAGACAGACAGACAGACACACTACCCTTTACCGACACACGCGCACGCAGACAGACAGACACACACTACCCTTTACTGAGGCAAGGCAGGTTCAGTTGAGTTCTACTATTTACTAAGAGAGTTTTCATGAATATTTTTTGTATCTGTGTAGACCTACTGTTAGTCTACTGTAGTTCTACCAACATGTACTGTCAGTCTACTGTAGTTCTACCAACATGTAGTCTACTGTAGTTCTACCAACATGTACTGTCAGTCTACTGTAGTTCTAACAACATGTACTGTCAGTCTACTGTAGTTCTACCAACATGTACTGTCAGTTTTACTGTAGTTCTAACAACATGTACTGTCAGTCTACTGTAGTTCTAACAACATGTACTGTCAGTCTACTGTAGTTCTACCAACATGTACTGTCAGTCTACCGTAGTTCTAACAACATGTACTGTTGGTCTACTGTAGTTCTAACAACATGTACTGTCAGTCTACTGTAGTTCTACCAACATGTACTGTCAGTCTACTGTAGTTCTACCAACATGTACTGTCAGTCTACTGTAGTTCTACCAACATGTACTGTCAGTCTACTGTAGTTCTACCAACATGTACTGTCAGTCTACTGTAGTTCTACCAACATGTAGTCTACTGTAGTTCTAACAACATGTACTGTCAGTCTACTGTAGTTCTAACAACATGTAGTCTACTGTAGTTCTAACTACATGTACTGTCAGTCTACTGTAGTTCTACCAACATGTACTGTCAGTCTACTGTAGTTCTACCAACATGTACTGTTAGTCTACTGTAGTTCTACCAACATGTACTGTCAGTCTACTGTAGTTCTACTCAACATGTAGTCTACTGTAGTTCTAACAACATGTACTGTCAGTCTACTGTAGTTCTAACAACATGTAGTCTACTGTAGTTCTAACAACATGTACTGTCAGTCTACTGTAGTTCTAACTACATGTACTGTCAGTCTACTGTAGTTCTAACAACATGTACTGTCAGTCTACTGTAGTTCTACCAACATGTACTGTCAGTCTACTGTAGTTCTAACAACATGTACTGTCAGTCTACTGTAGTTCTACCAACATGTACTGTCAGTCTACTGTAGTTCTACCAACATGTACTGTCAGTCTACACAACATGTACTGTTAGTCTACTGTAGTTCTACCAACATGTACTGTCAGTCTACTGTAGTTCTACCAACATGTACTGTTAGTCTACTGTAGTTCTACCAACATGTACTGTCAGTCTACTGTAGTTCTACCAGCATGTACTGTCAGTCTACTGTAGTTCTACCAGCATGTACTGTCAGTCTACTGTAGTTCTACCAACATGTACTGTCAGTCTACTGTAGTTCTACCAACATGTACTGTCAGTCTACTGTAGTTCTACCAACATGTAGTCTACTGTAGTTCTACCAACATGTACTGTCAGTCTACTGTAGTTCTACCAACATGTACTGTCAGTCTACTGTAGTTCTACCAACATGTAGTCTACTGTAGTTCTACCAACATGTACTGTCAGTCTACTGTAGTTCTACCAACATGTACTGTCAGTCTACTGTAGTTCTACCAACATGTACTGTCAGTCTACTGTAGTTCTACCACATGTACTGTCAGTCTACTGTAGTTCTACCAACATGTACTGTCAGTCTACTGTAGTTCTACCAACATGTACTGTCAGTCTACTGTAGTTCTACCAACATGTACTGTCAGTCTACTGTAGTTCTACCAGCATGTACTGTCAGTCTACTGTAGTTCTACCAACATGTACTGTCAGTCTACTGTAGTTCTACCAACATGTACTACTGTAGTTCTACCAACATGTAGTCTACTGTAGTTCTACCAACATGTACTGTCAGTCTACTGTAGTTCTACCAACATGTACTGTCAGTCTACTGTAGTTCTACCAACATGTACTGTCAGTCTACTGTAGTTCTACCAACATGTACTGTCAGTCTACTGTAGTTCTACCAACATGTACTTTTAGTCTACTGTAGTTCTACCAACATGTACTGTTAGTCTACTGTAGTTCTAACAACATGTACTGTTGGTCTACTGTAGTTCTAACAACATGTACTGTCAGTCTACTGTAGTTCTATCAACATGTACTGTTAGTCTACTGTAGTTCTACCAACATGTAGTCTACTGTAGTTCTAACAACATGTACTGTCAGTCTACTGTAGTTCTAACAACATGTAGTCTACTGTAGTTCTAACAACATGTACTGTCAGTCTACTGTAGTTCTAACTACATGTACTGTCAGTCTACTGTAGTTCTACCAACATGTACTGTCAGTCTACTGTAGTTCTACCAACATGTACTGTCAGTCTACTGTAGTTCTACCAACATGTAGTCTACTGTAGTTCTAACAACATGTACTGTCAGTCTACTGTAGTTCTAACAACATGTAGTCTACTGTAGTTCTAACAACATGTACTGTCAGTCTACTGTAGTTCTAACAACATGTACTGTCAGTCTACTGTAGTTCTAACAACATGTACTGTCAGTCTACTGTAGTTCTACCAACATGTACTGTCAGTCTACTGTAGTTCTACCAACATGTATTCTACTGTAGTTCTACCAACATGTACTGTCAGTCTACTGTAGTTCTACCAACATGTACTGTCAGTCTACTGTAGTTCTACCAACATGTAGTCTACTGTAGTTCTACCAACATGTACTGTTAGTCTACTGTAGTTCTACCAACATGTACTGTCAGTCTACTGTAGTTCTACCAACATGTACTGTCAGTCTACTGTAGTTCTACCAACATGTACTTTTAGTCTACTGTAGTTCTACCAACATGTACTGTTAGTCTACTGTAGTTCTAACAACATGTACTGTCAGTCTACTGTAGTTCTAACAACATGTACTGTCAGTCTACTGTAGTTCTACCAACATGTACTGTCAGTTTTACTGTAGTTCTAACAACATGTACTGTCAGTCTACTGTAGTTCTAACAACATGTACTGTCAGTCTACTGTAGTTCTAACAACATGTACTGTCAGTCTACTGTAGTTCTAACAACATGTACTGTCAGTCTACTGTAGTTCTAACAACATGTACTGTCAGTCTACTGTAGTTCTACCAACATGTACTGTTAGTCTACCGTAGTTCTAACAACATGTACTGTTGGTCTACTGTAGTTCTAACAACATGTACTGTCAGTCTACTGTAGTTCTACCAACATGTACTGTTAGTCTACTGTAGTTCTACCAACATGTACTGTCAGTCTACTGTAGTTCTACCAACATGTACTGTTAGTCTACTGTAGTTCTACCAACATGTACTGTCAGTCTACTGTAGTTCTACCAACATGTAGTCTACTGTAGTTCTAACAACATGTACTGTCAGTCTACTGTAGTTCTAACAACATGTACTGTCAGTCTACTGTAGTTCTAACTACATGTACTGTCAGTCTACTGTAGTTCTACCAACATGTACTGTCAGTCTACTGTAGTTCTACCAACATGTACTGTTAGTCTACTGTAGTTCTACCAACATGTACTGTCAGTCTACTGTAGTTCTACCAACATGTAGTCTACTGTAGTTCTAACAACATGTACTGTCAGTCTACTGTAGTTCTAACAACATGTAGTCTACTGTAGTTCTAACAACATGTACTGTCAGTCTACTGTAGTTCTAACTACATGTACTGTCAGTCTACTGTAGTTCTAACAACATGTACTGTCAGTCTACTGTAGTTCTACCAACATGTACTGTCAGTCTACTGTAGTTCTAACAACATGTACTGTCAGTCTACTGTAGTTCTACACAACATGTACTGTTAGTCTACTGTAGTTCTAACAACATGTACTGTCAGTCTACTGTAGTTCTACCAACATGTACTGTCAGTCTACTGTAGTTCTACCAACATGTACTGTCAGTCTACTGTAGTTCTACCAACATGTACTGTCAGTCTACACAACATGTACTGTCAGTCTACTGTAGTTCTACCAACATGTACTGTTAGTCTACTGTAGTTCTACCAACATGTACTGTCAGTCTACTGTAGTTCTACCAACATGTACTGCCAGTCTACTGTAGTTCTACCAGCATGTACTGTCAGTCTACTGTAGTTCTACCAGCATGTACTGTCAGTCTACTGTAGTTCTACCAGCATGTACTGTCAGTCTACTGTAGTTCTAACAACATGTACTGTCAGTCTACTGTAGTTCTACCAACATGTACTGTCAGTCTACACAACATGTACTGTCAGTCTACTGTAGTTCTACCAACATGTACTGTCAGTCTACTGTAGTTCTACCAACATGTAGTCTACTGTAGTTCTACCAACATGTACTGTCAGTCTACTGTAGTTCTACCAACATGTACTGTCAGTCTACTGTAGTTATACCAACATGTAGTCTACTGTAGTTCTACCAACATGTACTGTTAGTCTACTGTAGTTCTAACAACATGTACTGTCAGTCTACTGTAGTTCTACCAACATGTACTGTCAGTCTACTGTAGTTCTACCAACATGTACATTTAGTCTACTGTAGTTCTACCAACATGTACTGTTAGTCTACTGTAGTTCTAACAACATGTACTGTCAGTCTACTGTAGTCTTAACAACATGTACTGTCAGTCTACTGTAGTTCTAACTACATGTACTGTCAGTCTACTGTAGTTCTACCAACATGTACTGTCAGTCTACTGTAGTTCTAATTACATGTACTGTAGGGATATATTTCCAGTAGTAGATAGTCTCTTTACCCAGTAGTGTTCTGCCCTTATAGTCTCTACCCAGTCTCTTTACCCAGTAGTGTTCTGCCCTATAGTCTCTACCCAGTCTCTTTACCCAGTAGTGTTCTGCCCCTATAGTCTCTACCCAGTCCCTTTACCCAGTAGTGTTCTGCCCCTATAGTCTCTACCCGGTCCCTTTACCCAGTAGTGTTCTGCCCCTATAGTCTCTATCCAGTAGTGTTCTGCCCCTATAGTCTCTACCCAGTCCCTTTACCCAGTAGTGTTCTGCCCCTGTAGTCTCTACCCAGTCCCTTTACCCAGTAGTGTTCTGCCCCTATAGTCTCTATCCAGTAGTGTTCTGCCCCTATAGTCTCTACCCAGTCCCTTTACCCAGTAGTGTTCTGCCCCTATAGTCTCTACCCAGTCCCTTTACCCAGTAGTGTTCTGCCCCTATAGTCTCTATCCAGCAGTGTTCTGCCCCTATAGTCTCTACCCAGTCCCTTTACCCAGTAGTGTTCTGCCCCTATAGTCTCTATCCAGTAGTGTTCTGCCCCTGTAGTCTCTACCCAGTCCCTTTACCCAGTAGTGTTCTGCCCCTATAGTCTCTACCCAGTCCCTTTACCCTGTAGTGTTCTGCCCCTATAGTCTCTACCCAGTCACTTTACCCAGTAGTGTTCTGCCCCTATAGTCCATGCCCAGTCCCTATACCCTGTAGTGTTCTGCCCCTATAGTCTCTACCCAGTCCCTTTACCCAGTAGTGTTCTGCCCCTACAGTCTCTACCCAGTCCCTTTAACCAGTAGTGTTCAGCCCCTATAGTCTCTACCCAGTAGTGTTCTGCCCCTATAGTCCATGCCCAGTCCCTATACCCTGTAGTGTTCTGCCCCTATAGTCTCTACCCAGTCCCTTTACCCAGTAGTGTTCTGCCCCTATAGTCTCTACCCAGTCCCTTTACCCAGTAGGGTTCTGCCCCTATAGTCTCTACCCAGTCCCTTTACCCAGTAGTGTTCTGTCCCTATAGTCTCTACCCAGTCACTTTACCCAGTAGTGTTCTGCCCCTATAGTCTCTACCCAGTCCCTTTAACCAGTAGTGTTCAGCCCCTATAGTCTCTACCCAGTAGTGTTCTGCCCCTATAGTCTCTACCCAGTCCCTTTACCCAGTGGTGTTCTGCCCCTACAGTCTCTACCCAGTCCCTTTAACCAGTAGTGTTCAGCCCCTATAGTCTCTACCCAGTAGTGTTCTGCCCCTATAGTCTCTACCCAGTCCCTTTACCCAGTAGTGTTCTGTCCCTATAGTCTCTACCCAGTAGTGTTCTGCCCCTATAGTCTCTACCCAGTAGTGTTCTGTCCCTATAGTCTCTACCCAGTAGTGTTCTGTCCCTATAGTCTCTACCCAGTAGTGTTCTGCCCCTATAGTCTCTACCCAGTAGTGTTCTGCCCCTATAGTCTCTACCCAGTAGTGTTCTGCCCCTATAGTCTCTACCCAGTAGTGTTCTGTCCCTATAGTCTCTACCCAGTAGTGTTCTGCCCCTATAGTCTCTACCCAGTAGTGTTCTGCCCCTATAGTCTCTACCCAGTAGTGTTCTGCCCCTATAGTCTCTACCCAGTAGTGTTCTGCCCCTATAGTCTCTACCCAGTAGTGTTCTGTCCCTATAGTCTCTACCCAGTCCCTTCACCCAGTAGTGTTCTGCCCCTATAGTCTCTACCCAGTAGTGTTCTGTCCCTATAGTCTCTACCCAGTAGTGTTCTGCCCCTATAGTCTCTACCCAGTAGTGTTCTGTCCCTATAGTCTCTACCCAGTAGTGTTCTGTCCCTATAGTCTCTACCCAGTAGTGTTCTGCCCCTATAGTCTCTACCCAGTAGTGTTCTGCCCCTATAGTCTCTACCCAGTAGTGTTCTGCCCCTATAGTCTCTACCCAGTAGTGTTCTGTCCCTATAGTCTCTACCCAGTAGTGTTCTGCCCCTATAGTCTCTACCCAGTAGTGTTCTGCCCCTATAGTCTCTACCCAGTCCCTTTACCCAGTAGTGTTCTGCCCCTATAGTCTCTACCCAGTAGTGTTCTGTCCCTATAGTCTCTACCCAGTAGTGTTCTGCCCCCTATAGTCTCTACCCAGTAGTGTTCTGCCCCTATAGTCTCTACCCAGTAGTGTTCTGCCCCTATAGTCTCTACCCAGTAGTGTTCTGTCCCTATAGTCTCTACCCAGTCCCTTTACCCAGTAGTGTTCTGCCCCTATAGTCTCTACCCAGTAGTGTTCTGTCCCTATAGTCTCTACCCAGTAGTGTTCTGCCCCTATAGTCTCTACCCAGTAGTGTTCTGTCCCTATAGTCTCTACCCAGCAGTAGTGTTCTGCCCTATAGTCTCTACCCAGTAGTGTTCTGCCCTATAGTCTCTACCCAGTAGTGTTCTGCCCCTATAGTCTCTACCCAGTAGTGTTCTGCCCCTATAGTCTCTACCCAGTAGTGTTCTGCCCCTATAGTCTCTACCCAGTCCCTTTACCCAGGAGTGATCTTATTATCACTACATCTTGGGCATGCATCCAAAGTGTCCAATTTCCCACTCTGCCGGCCCACTGACTTCACCATGGCAACACTACACACTAAGGACAGACACGCACACCTGTTACACCTCCCCTTCCCTGTCACCGAAACCCAGGCCAGGTGCTCTGGGGGGGAGGTTAACCCTCTTCATCTTTGCCCCCTCTCTCTCCATGTCTTCCTCTCCCTCGTCCTTCGTCTCCCTTTTCTCTTTCGATTGAATTCAATTAGTTTTATTGTCATGAATGGAAACCACCCAATGTTATGAATCAGACCTCCTGCGGCGGGAGGTTTACTTAGAGAGTTTGAGAGAATAAAGGGTTAATAAACAAGCCACCAGTAGCTCTTCCTATTCCTCTTCCTCTCCCCCTCTCAATTTTCTCTCCACCCCTCACTCTCTGCCCCCTCCCCCTCTCTCTCTGCCCCCTCCCCCTCTCTCTCATCCTTCCCCCTCTATTCTCAGGGGCAGACTTAATCCAGTAATCCATGCTAATCCAGACTCAGATTATTGCAGAGCTGAAAGAGCCAAAATTACCCTCCTGCTGGAGGTGGGGGGTGGGGCTTAAACCATGCTGGGACACTTCTAATTAACAGCTGTTCATTCCCACTCCCACCCTTATTTTGACATACTGGGGTGAGGAGGGAGGGGAGTGGAGGGCTGAGGAGGGAGAGAAGGTGGAGGAGGGGGTGAGAAGAGGGGAATCAAGCTTCTCTGTGGCGACAGTATGGGAGGGTTGTGAACGAGTCTGTGTGTGCGTGTGTGTCAATGTGTGTTTGTGTATCACTCTGTGTGTGGGCTAATTCTACATTTAACCATCAAAACCACCTCTTCCACCAACACAATTCTCCCTCTTTCCTCTCATCCTTATCCCTTGCTTCCTGGGATGGCCTCATCCGTCTCTCCTTTCAATTTCCCCTTTTAACTTCCTCACAGCAAGGAAGCTGCGACCAAGGGGGGGGGTTCTTCCTCTCCCATTCTCTTCTCCTCTTCTCTCCCCCCTTCCCTCGTCGTCTTCTCCTCTCCCCCCTCCCCTTGTTCTCGTCTCTCGTCTCTTGTCGTCTTGTCTCTTGTCGTCTCGTCTCCTCTCCTCTCCCCCCTTGTCCTCTCCTCCTCTCTCCCCTCGTTTGAAGAATCTCAAATATAAATTATATTTTGATTTGTTAAACACTTTTTTGATTTCCATATGTGTTATTTCATAGTTTTGATGTCTTCACTATTAAGTAGAAAATAGTAAAAATAAAGAAGAACCCTTGAATGAGTAGGTGTGTCCAAACATTTGACTGGTGCTGTGTATATCTTATTATATCTTATAGGCGTGAGACAGTTTCAGCCTGTTAACTTCATATCTGTCCAGAACCCATTCAGCTGATATTCTCTGGTTACACCACTGAACCCAGTCAACTCATTGACCAAGACACACCACACACCACACACCACACACACACACACACACACACACACACACACATACACACCACCCGTACTTAACAGTAGTCATCTGATGTAGAGTCCACGTGACCGTAGCAGCCAAGTGCCTGTGGAGACCTGTCTGACAATACCTAACATGTTGCTACTAGTCACTGCCTGGTACGGCAACTGCTCGGCCTCCGACCGCAAGGCTACTACAGAGGATAGTGCGAACGGCCCAGTACATCACCGGGGCCAAGCTTCCTGCCATCCAGGACCTCTATACCAGGCGGTGTCAGAGGAAGGCCCTTTAAAATTGTTAAAGACTCCAGCCACCCTAGTCATAGACTGTTCTTCCTGCTGCCGCACAGGCAAGCGGTACCGGAGCGCCAAGTCTAGGACCAAGAGGCTTCTAAACAGCTTCTACCCCCCAAGCCATAAGACTCCTGAACATCTAGTCAAATGGCTACCAGGACTATTTGCATTGCCCCCCTTCCCCTCTTTTACACCACTGCTACTCTCTGTTGTTATCATCTATCCATAGTCACTTTAATAACTCTACCTACATGTACATATTACCTCGACTAACCAGTGCCCCGGCACATTGACTCTGTACCGGTACCCCCCTGTATATAGTCTCACTATTGGTATTTTACTGCTGCTCTTTAATTACTTGTTACTTTTATTTCTTATTCTTATCCGTCATTTTTTTTAGAATGCATTGTTGGTTAAGGGCTTGTAAGTAATCATTTCACTGTAAGGTCTACACCTGTTGTATTCAGCATTTCACTGTAAGGTCTACACCTGTTGTATTCAGCATTTCACTGTAAGGTCTACACCTGTTGTATTCAGCATTTCACTGTAAGGTCTACACCTGTTGTATTCAGCATTTCCCTGTAAGGTCTACACCAGTTGTATTCAGCATTTCACTGTAAGGTCTACACCTGTTGTATTCAGCATTTCACTGTAAGGTGAAATGTTGTATTCGGCGTATTCGCGCATGTGACGAATACAGTTCTGATGGAATATATTTTTACTCAGAGCAGAACAGACACTTTAAAAAGCACTCACTCCTTCACTCACTCCTCCAATCCTTCACTCACTCCTCCACTCCATCACTCACTCCTCCAATCCTTCACTAACTCCTCCACTCCATCTCTCACTCCTCCACTCCTTCACTCACTCCTCCAATCCTTCACTCCATCACTCACTCCTCCACTCCATCACTCACTCCTCCACTCCTTCACTTTCTCCTCCACTCCATCACTCACTCCTCCACTCCTTCACTCACTCCTCCACTCCTCCACTCCATCACTCACTCCTCCACTCCTTCACTCACTCCTCCACTCCATCAGTCACTCCTCCACTCACTCCTCCAATCCTTCACTCACTCCTCCACTCCATCACTCACTCCTCCAATCCTTCACTCACTCCTCCACTCCATCACTCACTCCTCCACTCCATCACTCACTCCTCCAATCCGTCACTCACTCCTCCAATCAGTCACTCACTCCTCCACTCTTTCACTCCATCACTCACTCCTCCACTCCTTCACTTACTCCTCCACTCCATCACAAACTCCTCCACTCCTTCACTCACTCCTCCACTCCTCCACTCCATCACTCACTCCTCCACTCCTTCACTCACTCCTCCACAACATCACTCACTCCTCCACTCCTTCACTCACTCCTCCACTCCTCCACTCCTTCACTCACTCCTCCACTCCTCCACTCCTTCACTCACTCCGTCACTCACTCCTCCACTCCATCTACACCTGTTGTATTCGGAGCATGTGACGAATACAGTTCTGATGGAATATATTTTTACTCAGAGCTGAACAGACACTTTAAAAAGCACTCACTCCTTCACTCACTCCTCCACTCCATCACTCACTCCTCCAATCCTTCACTCACTCCTCCACTCCATCACTCACTCCTCCACTCCATCACTCACTCCTCCAATCCTTCACTAACTCCTCCACTCCATCTCTCACTCCTCCACTCCTTCACTCACTCCTCAAATCCTTCACTCCATCACTCACTCCTCCACTCCATCACTCACTCCTCCACTCCTTCACTCACTCCACCACTCCTTCACTCACTCCTCCACTCCATCACTCACTCCTCCACTCCATCACTCACTCCTCCACTCCTTCACTCACTCCTCCACTCCATCACTCACTCCTCCAATCCTTCACTCACTCCTCCACTCCATCACTCACTCCTCCAATCAGTCACTCACTCCTCCAATCAGTCACTCACTCCTCCAATCAGTCACTCACTCCTCCACTCCATCACTCACTCCTCCACTCCTCCACTCCTTCACTCACTCCTCCACTCCTTCACTCACTCCTCCACTCCGTCACTCACTCCTCCAATCCTTCACTAACTCCTCCACTCCATCTCTCACTCCTCCACTCCTTCACTCACTCCTCAAATCCTTCACTCCATCACTCCTCCTCCACTCCATCACTCACTCCTCCACTCCATCACTCACTCCTCCACTCCTTCACCACTCCACCACTCCTTCACTCACTCCTCCCTCCACTCCATCACTCACTCCTCCACTCCATCACTCACTCCTCCACTCCTTCACTCACTCCTCCACTCCATCACTCACTCCTCCAATCCTTCACTCACTCCTCCACTCCATCACTCACTCCTCCTCCATCACTCACTCCTCCACTCCATCACTCACTCCTCCAATCAGTCACTCACTCCTCCAATCAGTCACTCACTCCTCCACTCCATCACTCACTCCTCCACTCCTCCACTCCATCACTCACTCCTCCACTCCTTCACTCACTACTCCTCCACTCCATCACTCACTCCTCCACTCCTTCACTCACTCCTCCACTCCTCCACTCCTTCACTCACTCCTCCACTCCTTCACTCACTCCTCCACTCCTTCACTCACTCCTCCACTCCGTCACTCACTCCTCCACTCCATCGCTCACTCCTCCACTCCTTCACTCCTTCACTCACTCCTCCACTCCTTCACTCACTCCTCCACTCCGTCACTCACTCCTCCAATCCTTCACTAACTCCTCCACTCCATCTCTCACTCCTCCACTCCTTCACTCACTCCTCAAATCCTTCACTCCATCACTCACTCCTCCACTCCATCACTCACTCCTCCACTCCATCACTCACTCCTCCACTCCTTCACTCACTCCACCACTCCTTCACTCACTCCTCCACTCCATTACTCACTCCTCCACTCCATCACTCACTCCTCCACTCCTTCACTCACTCCTCCACTCCATCACTCACTCCTCCACTCCATCACTCACTCCTCCACTCCATCACTCACTCCTCCACTCCATCACTCACTCCTCCAATCAGTCACTCACTCCTCCAATCAGTCACTCACTCCTCCACTCCATCACTCACTCCTCCACTCCTCCACTCCATCACTCACTCCTCCACTCCTTCACTCACTCCTCCACTCCATCACTCACTCCTCCACTCCTTCACTCACTCCTCCACTCCTCCACTCCTTCACTCACTCCTCCACTCCTTCACTCACTCCTCCACTCTGTCACTCACTCCTCCACTCCATCACTCACTCCTCCACTCCATCACTCACTCCTCCACTCCTCCACTCCATCACTCACTCCTCCACTCCTTCATTCACTCCACCACTCCTTCACTCACTCCCCCACTCCATCACTCACTCCTCCACTCCATCACTCACTCCTCCACTCTATCAGTCACTCCTCCACTCACTCCTCCAATCCTTCACTCACTCCTCCACTCCATCACTCACTCCTCCACTCCTTCACTCACTCCTCCACTCCTTCATTCACTCCCCCACTCCATCACTCACTCCTCCACTCCATCACTCACTCCTCCACTCCTTCACTCACTCCTCCACTCCTTCACTCACTCCTCCACTCCGTCACTCACTCCTCCACTCCATCACTCACTCCTCCACTCCATCACTCACTCCTCCACTCCTCCACTCCTTCACTCACTCCTCCACTCCTTCACTCACTCCTCCACTCCGTCACTCACTCCTCCACTCCATCACTCACTCCTCCACTCCATCACTCACTCCTCCACTCCTCCACTCCTTCACTCACTCCTCCACTCCTTCATTCACTCCACCACTCCTTCACTCACTCCCCCACTCCATCACTCACTCCTCCACTCCATCACTCACTCCTCCACTCCATCACTCACTCCTCCACTCCATCAGTCACTCCTCCACTCACTCCTCCAATCCTTCACTCCTCCTCCACTCCATCACTCCTCCTCCAATCCTTCATTCACTCCTCCACTCCATCACTCACTCCTCCACTCCATCACTCACTCCTCCAATCCTTCACTCACTCCTCCAATCCTTCACTCACTCCTCCACTCCATCACTCACTCCTCCACTCCATCACTCACTCCTCCACTCCTCCACTCCATCACTCACTCCTCCACTCCTTCACTCACTCCTCCACTCCATCACTCACTCCTCCACTACTTCACTCACTCCTCCACTCCATCACTCACTCCTCCAATCCTTCATTCACTCCTCCACTCCATCACTCACTCCTCCACTCCATCACTCACTCCTCCAATCCTTCACTCACGCCTCCAATCCTTCACTCACTCCTCCAATCAGTCACTCACTCCTCCCTCCACTCACTCACTCCTCCTCCTCCTCCTCCATCACTCACTCCTCCTCCACCTCCTCCTCCACTCCATCACTCCTCCTCCACTCCTCCACCTCCTCCTCCTCCTCCTCCTCCTTCCTCACTCCTCCACTCCTTCCTCACTCCTCCACTCTGTCACTCACTCCTCCACTCCATCCTCCTCCCTCCTCCATCTCACTCCTCCACTCCTCCACTCCATCACTCACTCCTCCACTCCTTCATTCACTCCACCACTCCTTCACTCACTCCCCCACTCCATCACTCACTCCTCCACTCCATCACTCACTCCTCCACTCTATCAGTCACTCCTCCACTCACTCCTCCAATCCTTCACTCACTCCTCCACTCCATCACTCACTCCTCCACTCCATCACTCACTCCTCCAATCCTTCACTCACTCCTCCACTCCATCACTCACTCCTCCACTCCATCACTCACTCCTCCACTCCATCACTCACTCCTCCACTCCTTCACTCACCTCCACCTTCATTCACTCCCACTCCATCACTCACTCCTCCACCTCCATCACTCACCTCCACTCCTCCATCACTCCTCCACTCCTCCACTCCATCACTCCTCCTCCTCCATTCCTCCTCCTCCACTCCACTCCTCCTCCACTCCATCACTCCACTCCTCCCTCCTCCCTCCTCCTCCTTCACTCATCCTCCACTCCATCCACTCCCTCCTCCTCCCTCCACTCCTTCACTCACTCCTTCCTCACTCCTTCACTCACTCCTCCACTCCTTCACCACCCTCCACTCCATCACTCCACTCCTCCTCCACTCCTCCACTCCTCCTCCACTCCTCCTCCTCCTCCTCCTCCTCCTCACTCACTCCTCCTCCTTCACTCACCCTCCAACACTCCTCCACTCCTCCATCACTCACCTCCTCCACTCCTTCACTCCCTCCTCCTCCACTCCTCCACTCACTCCTCCACTCCTCACCACCTCCACTCCATCACTCACTCCTCCACTCCTCCTCCTCCTCACTCCTCCACTCCATCACTCCTCCTCACTCCTCACTCCTTCCTCCTCCATCACTCACTCCTCCTCCATCACTCACTCCTCACTCCATCCCTCCCACTCCTCCTCCTCCATCACTCACTCCTCCTCCTTCACTCACTCCTCCACTCCATCACTCCTCCTCCTCCTCCCTCCTCCTCCTCCTCCTCCTTCACTCCTCCTCCACCCATCACTCCTCCCTCCACTCCATCACTCACTCCTCCACTCCATCACCACTCCTCCTCCTCCTCCATCACTCACTCCTCCTCCCATCACTCCTCCTCCATCCTCCTCCTCCTCCCTCCCACTCCCTTCCTCCACTCCCTCCCTCCTCCACTCCATCACTCCACCTCCTCCTCCTCCTCACTCACTCCACTCCTCCTCCCCCTCCATCACTCCTCCTCCACTCCCTCCTCCACTCCTCCACTCCTCCTCCACTCCTCCTCCTCCAATCCTTCACTCACTCCCTCCACTCCATCACTCCTCCTCCTCCTCCCTCACTCCTCCTCCTCCTCCACTCCTCCACTCCATCACTCCACTCCTCCACTCCTCCATCACTCACTCCTCCACTCCTTCTCACTCCTCCACTCCTTCACTCCTCCCTCCACTCCATCACTCCTCCTCCACTCACTCACTCCTCTCCTCCATCACTCACCTCCCTCCACTCCTTCACTCCACTCCTCCAATCCTTCACTCACTCCTCCCACTCCTTCACTCCTCCTCCCTCCATCACTCACTCCTCCACTCCCATCACTCCTCCTCCTCCTCCACTCTCCTCCTCCTCCTCCTCCTCCTCCTCCTCCTCCTCACTCACTCCTCCTCCATCACTCCTCCTCCTCCATCACTCACTCCTCCACTCCATCACTCACTCCTCCACTCCATCAGTCACTCCTCCTCCACTCCTCCACTCCTTCCTCCACTCCTCCACTCCATCACTCACTCCTCCACTCCATCACTCACTCCTCCACTCCATCACTCCTCCTCCACTCCTCCACTCCTTCACTCACTCCTTCCCTCCTCTTCATTCCCCTTCACTCACCCTCCACTCCATCACTCACTCCCCACACTCCATCACTCACTCCTCCTCCATCCCTCCATCACCTCCTCCACTCCTTCCACTCACTCCTCCTCCATCACTCACCTCCTCCACTCACTCCTCCAACTCCTTCACTCACTCCTCCTCCCTCATCACTCCTCCACTCCATCACTCACTCCTCCACTCCATCACTCCACTCCTCCAATCCTCCCTCACTCCTCCAATCCTTCACTCACTCCTCCAATCCTTCACTCACTCCTCCTCCATCACTCCTCCTCCTCCACTCCATCACTCCTCCTCCTCCTCCTCCTCCTCCATCCTCCACTCCTCCACTCCTTCCTCCTCCTCCTCCATCACTCCTCCACTCCCTCCTCACTCACTCCTCCACTCCATCACTCCTCACTCCTCCTCCTCCTTCACTCCTCCCTCCACTCCATCACTCCTCCTCCCTCCATCCTCCTCCTCCACTCCTCACTCACCCTCCACTCCTCCTCCTCCAATCACTCCTCACTCACTCCTCCACTCCATCACTCACTCCTCCACTCCATCACTCACTCCTCCACTCCATCACTCACTCCTCCACTCTCCATCACTCACTCCTCCACTCCTCACTCCACTCCATCACTCCTCCTTCACTCCCTCCACTCCTCCTCCCCTCCACTCCATCACTCACCTCCATCCTCACTCCTCCACTCCATCACTCCACCCTCCTCCTCACTCCTCCTCCATCACTCACTCCTCCTCCATCATTCACTCCATCACTCCCATCACTCCTCCTCCTCCATCACTCACTCCTCCTCCATCACTCCACCTCCTCCATCCATCACTCCACCTCCTCCTCCATCACTCACATCACTCCACTCCTCCTCCATTCACTCCTCCACTCCTTCATTCCTCCTCCAACTCCTTCCTCCTCCCCCTCCACTCCATCACTCCTCCACTCCATCTCTCCTCCTCCACTCACTCCTCCACTCCTTCACTCACTCCTCCTCCTCCTTCACTCCTCCTCCTCCATCACTCACTCCTCCACTCCATCACTCACTCCTCCAATCCTTCACTCCTCCTCCAATCCTTCACTCCTCCTCCACTCCATCACTCCTCCTCCTCCTCCTCCATCACTCACTCCTCCACTCCTTCACTCACTCCTCCACAACATCACTCCTCCCTCCACTCCATCACTCACTCCTCCACTCCTTCACTCACTCCTCCACTCCTTCACTCACTCCTCCACTCCATCACTCACTCCTCCACTCCATCACTCACTCCTCCACTCCATCACTCACTCCTCCACTCCTCCACTCCTTCACTCACTCCTCCACTCCTTCATTCACTCCACCACTCCTTCACTCACTCCCCCACTCCATCACTCACTCCTCCATCCATCACTCCTCCCTCCACTCCATCACTCCTCCCTCCACTCCTCCACTCCATCCTCCTCCTCCTCCTCCATCACTCCTCCAATCCTTCACTCCTCCTCCTCCATCACTCACTCCTCCAATCCTTCATTCACTCCTCCTCCACTCACTCCACTCCTCCACTCCATCACTCCTCCTCCATCACTCCTCCTCCTCCAATCCTCCTCCTCCCTCCTCCATCCCTCCCTCCTCCTCCTTCACTCCACTCCATCACTCCATCACTCCACTCCTCCACTCCATCACTCCTCCACTCCATCACTCACTCCTCCACTCCTCCACTCCTTCACTCACTCCTCCACTCCTTCATTCACTCCACCACTCCTTCACTCACTCCCCCACTCCATCACTCACTCCTCCACTCCATCACTCACTCCTCCATCACTCATTCCTCCACTCCATCACTCACTCCTCACTCCTCCAATCCACTCCATCACTCACTCCTCCACTCACTCCTCCAATCCTTCACTCACTCCTCCACTCCATCACTCACTCCTCCACTCATCACTCACTCCTCCAATCCTTCACTCACTCCTCCACTCCATCACTCACTCCTCCACTCCACTCCACTCCACTCCTCCCTCCCATCCTCACCCATCACTCACCTCCACTCCTTCACTCACTCCACCACTCCTTCACTCACTCCACTCCATCACTCACTCCTCCATTCCATCACTCACCCTCCACTCCATCACTCACTCCTCCACTCCTCCACACCTTCACTCACTCCTCCAATCCTTCACTCACCCTCCACTCCATCACTCACCTCCAATCCTTCACTCACCCTCCACTCCATAACTCACTCCTCCACTCCATAACTCCTTCACTCACTCCTCCACTCCTCCAATCCATCACTCACTCCTCCACTCCTTCACTCACTCCTCCACTCCTTCACTCTATCACTCACTCCTCCACTCCTTCACTCACTCCTCCAATCCTTCACTCCTTCACTCACTCCTCCACTCCATCACTCACTCCTCCACTCCTCCACTGCATCACTCATTCCTCCACTACATCACTCACTCCTCCACTCCTTCACTCACTCCTCCACTCCTCCACTCCATCACTCACTCCTCCACTCACTCCACTCCTTCACTCACTCCTGCACAACATCACTCACTCCTCCACTCCTCCACTCCATCACTCACTCCTCCACTCCTTCACTCACTCCTCCACTCCATCACTCACTCCTCCACTCCATCACTCACTCCTCCACTCCTCCACACCTTCACTCACTCCTCCACACCTTCACTCACTCCTCCACTCCATCACTCACTCCTCCACTCCTCCACACCTTCACTCACTCCTCCAATCCTTCACTCACTCCTCCACTCCATCACTCACTCCTCCAATCCTTCACTCACTCCTCCACTCCATAACTCACTCCTCCACTCCATAACTCCTTCACTCACTCCTCCACTCCTCCAATCCATCACTCACTCCTCCACTCCTTCACTCACTCCTCCACTCCTTCACTCTATCACTCACTCCTCCACTCCTTCACTCACTCCTCCAATCCTTCACTCCTTCACTCACTCCTCCACTCCATCACTCACTCCTCCACTCCTCCACTGCATCACTCATTCCTCCACTACATCACTCACTCCTCCACTCCTTCACTCACTCCTCCACTCCTCCACTCCATCACTCACTCCTCCACTCACTCCACTCCTTCACTCACTCCTGCACAACATCACTCACTCCTCCACTCCTCCACTCCATCACTCACTCCTCCACTCCTTCACTCACTCCTCCACTCCATCACTCACCTCCACTCCATCACTCACCTCCACTCCTCCACACCTTCACTCACTCCTCCACACCTTCACTCACTCCTCCACTCCATCACTCACTCCTCCACTCCTCCACACCTTCACTCACTCCTCCACACCTTCACTCACTCCTCCACTCCTTCACTCACTCCTCCACTCCTCCACTCCATCACTCACTCCTCCACTCCATCACTCACTCCTGAAGGGGCAGTCTCTACCAAGGGACTGGGTAGAGACTATAGGGGCAGAACACTACTGGGTAAAGGGACTGGGTAGAGACTATAGGGCCAGAACACTAATGGGACTGGGTAGAGACTATAGGGACAGAACACTACTGGGTAGAGACTATAGGGGCATATAACTACTGGGTAAAGGGACTGGGGAGAGACTATAGGGCAGAACACTACTGGTTGAGACTATAGGGGCAGAACACTACTGGGTAGAGACTATAGGGGCAGAACACTACTGGGTAGAGACTATAGCGGCAGAACACTACTGGGTAAAGGGACTGGGTAGAGACTATAGGGGCAGAACACTACTGGGTAGAGACTATAGGGGCAGAACACTACTGGGTAGAGACTATAGGGGCAGAACACTACAGGGAAAAGGGACTGGGTAGAGACTATAGGGGCAGAACACTACTTGGTAAAGGGACTGGGTAGAGACTATAGGAGCAGAACACTACTGGGTAGAGACTATAGGGGCAGAACACTACTGGGTAAAGGGACTGGGTAGAGACTATAGGGGCAGAACACTACTGGGTAAAGGGACTGGGTAGAGACTATAGGGGCAGAACACTACTTGGTAAAGGGACTGGGTAGAGACTATAGGGGCAGAACACTACTGGGTAGAGACTATAGGGACAGAACACTACTGGGTAGAGACTATAGGGGCAGAACACTACTGGGTAAAGTGACTGGGTAGAGACTATAGGGGCAGAACACTACTGGGTAGAGACTATAGGGGCAGAACACTACTGGGTAAAGGGACTGGGTAGAGACTATAGGGGCAGAACACTACTGGGTAGAGACTATAGGGGCAGAACACTACTGGGTAGAGACTATAGGGGCAGAACACTACTGGGTAGAGACTATAGGGGCAGAACACTACTGGGTAAAGGGACTGGGTAGAGACTATAGGGCAGAACACTACTGGGTAGAGACTATAGGGGCAGAACACTACTGAAGGGACTGGGTAGAGACTATAGGGCAGAACACTACTGGGTAAAGGGACTGGGTAGAGACTATAGGGCAGAACACTACTGGGTAGAGACTATAGGGCAGAACACTACTGGGTGAAGGGACTGGGTAGAGACTATAGGGGCAGAACACTACTGGGTGAAGGGACTGGAGACTATAGGGCAGAACACTACTGGCAGAGGGACTGGGTAGAGACTATAGGGGCAGAACACTACTGGGTAAAGGGACTGGGTAGAGACTATAGGGCAGAACACTACTGGGTAGAGACTATAGGGCAGAACACTACTGGGTAGAGACTATAGGGGCAGAACACTACTGGGTAAAGGGACTGGGTAGAGACTATAGGGCAGAACACTACTGGGTAGAGACTATAGGGCAGAGAACACTACTGGGTAAAGGGACTGGGTAGAGACTATAGGGGCAGAACACTACTGGGTGACTGGGTAGAGACTATAGGGGCAGAAACACTACTGGGTAGAGACTATAGGGGCAGAACACTACTGGGTAGAGACTATAGGGCAGAACACTACTGGGTAAAGGGACTGGGTAGAGACTATAGGGCAGAACACTACTGGGTAAAGGGACTGGGTAGAGACTATAGGAGCAGAACACTACTGGGTAAAGGGACTGGGTAGAGACTATAGGGGCAGAACACTACTGGGTAGAGACTATAGGGGCAATAAGATCACTACTGGGTAGAGACTATAGGGGCAGAACACTACTGGGTAGAGACTATAGGGGCAGAACACTACTGGGTAGAGACTATAGGGACAGAACACTACTGGGTAGAGACTATAGGGGCAGAACACTACTGGGTAAAGGGACTGGGTAGAGACTATAGGGGCAGAACACTACTGGGTAGAGACTATAGGGGCAGATCACTACTGGATAGAGACTAAAGGGGCAGAACACTACTGGGTAAAGGGACTGGGTAGAGACTATAGGGGCAGAACACTACTGGGTAGAGACTATAGGGGCAGAACACTACTGGGTGAAGGGACTGGGTAGAGACTATAGGGGCAGAACACTACTGGGTAAAGGGACTGGGTAGAGACTATAGGGGCAGAACACTACTGGGTAGAGACTATAGGGGCAGAACACTACTGGGTAGAGACTATAGGGGCAGAACACTACTGGGTAGAGACTATAGGGGTAGAACACTACTGGGTAAAGGGACTGGGTAGAGACTATAGGGGCAGAACACTACTGGGTGAAGGGACTGGGTAGAGACTATAGGGGCAGAACACTACTGGGTAAAGGGACTGGGTAGAGACTATAGGGGCAGATCACTACTGGGTAGAGACTATAGGGGCAGATCACTACTGGGTGAAGGGACTGGGTAGAGACTATAGGGGCAGAACACTACTGGCTAGAGACTATAGGGGCAGAACACTACTGGGTGAAGGGACTGGCTAGAGACTATAGGGGCAGAACACTACTGGGTGAAGGGACTGGCTAGAGACTATAGGGTCAGAACACTACTGGGTAGAGACTATAGGGGCAGAACACTACTGGGTAAAGGGACTGGGTAGAGACTATAGGGGCAGAACACTACTGGGTGAAGGGACTGGGTAGAGACTATAGGGACAGAACACTACTGGGTAGAGACTATAGGGGCAGAACACTACTGGGTAAAGGGACTGGGTAGAGACTATAGGGGCAGAACACTACTGGGTGAAGGGACTGGGTAGAGACTATAGGGACAGAACACTACTGGGTAAAGGGACTGGGTAGAGACTATAGGGGCAGAACACTACTGGGTAGAGACTATAGGGGCAGAACACTACTGGGTAGAGACTATAGGGGCAGAACACTACTGGGTAGAGACTATAGGGGCAATAAGATCACTACTGGGTAGAGGCTATAGGGGCAGAACCCTACTGGGTAAAAGGACTGGGTAGAGACTATAGGGGCAGAACACTACTGGGTAGAGACTATAGGGGCAGAACACTACTGGGTAGAGACTATAGGGCAGAACACTACTGGGTAAAGTGACTGGGTAGAGACTATAGGGCAGAACACTACTGGGTAGAGACTATAGGGCAGAACACTACTGCAAAGGGACTGGGTAGAGACTATAGGGGCAGAACACTACTGGGTAGAGACTATAGGGGCAGAACACTACTGGGTAGAGACTATAGGGGCAGAACACTACTGGGTAGAGACTATAGGGGCAGAACACTACTGGGTAAAGGGACTGGGTAGAGACTATAGGGGCAGATCACTACTGGGTAAAGGGACTGGGTAGAGACTATAGGAGCAGAACACTACTGGGTAAAGGGACTGGGTAGAGACTATAGGGGCAGAACACTACTGGGTAGAGACTATAGGGGCAATAAGATCACTACTGGGTAGAGACTATAGGGGCAGAACACTACTGGGTAGAGACTATAGGGGCAGAACACTACTGGGTAGAGACTATAGGGACAGAACACTACTGGGTAGACACTATAGGGGCAGAACACTACTGGGTAAAGGGACTGGGTAGAGACTATAGGGGCAGAACACTACTGGGTAGAGACTATAGGGGCTGAACACTACTGGGTAAAGGGACTGGGTAGAGACTATAGGGGCAGAACACTACTGGGTAGAGACTATAGGGGCAGAACACTTCTGGGTAGAGACTATAGGGACAGAACACTACTGGGTAAAGGGACTGGGTAGAGACTATAGGGGCAGAACACTACTGGGTAGAGACTATAGGGGCAGAACACTACTGGGTAGAGACTATAGGGACAGAACACTACTGGGTATAGACTATAGGGGCAGAACACTACTGGGTAGAGACTATAGGGGCAGAACACTACTGGGTAGAGACTATAGGGGCAGAACACTACTGGGTAAAGGGACTGGGTAGAGACTATAGGGGCAGAACACTACTGGGTAAAGGGACTGGGTAGAGACTATAGGGACAGAACACTACTGGGTAAAGGGACTGGGTAGAGACTATAGGGGCAGATCACTACTGGGTAGAGACTATAGGGGCAGAACACTACTGGGTAGAGACTATAGGGGCAGAACACTACTGGGTAGAGACTATAGGGGCAGAACACTACTGGGTAGAGACTATAGGGGCAGAACACTACTGGGTAGAGACTATAGGGGCAGAACACTACTGGGTAAAGGGACTGGGTAGAGACTTTAGGGGCAGATCACTACTGGGTAAAGGGACTGGGTAGAGACTATAGGAGCAGTAGAGTTCCTGACCTCACCCCTCCTATCTCCTACCTCCTACACCTTTCCTCACCCCTCTTATTACCTCCCCCACCCCTCCTCCCCCACCCCACCTCACCCCTCAAACAAAAAACATTTGTCACAAGAAATTTGCTCCCTGGTTTACAGAAAATACCCGAGCTTCCAGAAAATTGGAAAAGCTGTTGCACAGCAACTCACTGCCTTCTTGAAGACAAATAATGGAGGGGCCCCAGTGTTGAGGATCAGCGTGGCAGACGTGTTGTTGCCTACCCTTACCATCTGTGGGTGTCCCGTCAGGAAGTTCAGGATCCAGTTGCAGAGTTAGGTGTTTAGTCCCAGGGTCCTTAGTTTAGTGATGAGCTTTGTGGGCACTATGGTGCTGACCGCTGAGCTGTAGTCAATGAACAGCATTCTCACATAGGTGTTCCTTTTGTCCAGGTGGGAAAGGGCAGTGTGGAGTGCAATAGGGACTTCTGTCATCTGTGGATCTGTTGGGGCGGTATGCAAATTGGAATAGGTCTAGGGTATCCGGGAGTATGCAAATGATATGAGCCACGACCAGCCTTTCAGAACACTTCATGTCTACCGACGTGTGTACTACGGGGCGGTAATCATTTAGGCAGGTTACCTTCGCTTCCTTGGGCACAGGGACTGTGATGGTCTGCTTGAAACGTGGGTATTACAGACTCGGTCAGGGAGAGGTTGAAAATGTCAGTGAAGACACTTGCCAGTTGGTCCGCACATGCTTTGAGTACACGTCCCGGTAATCCGTCTGGCCCCGCGGCTTTGTGAATGTTGACCTGTCTTGTTCACATCGGCTACGTTATCACACAGTCATCCAGAACAGCTGGTGCTCTCATGCATGCTTCAGTGTTGCTGCCTTGAAGCGAGCATAAAAGGCATTTAGCTTGTCTGGCAGGCTTGCGTCACCGGGCAGCTCGCATCTGGGTTTCCCTTTGTAGTCCGTATTAGTTTTCATGCCCTGCAACATCTGACGAGCGTCAGAGCCGGTGCAAGCCTTTAGCTTGATGCGGATGTTGCCTGTAATCCATGGCTTTTGGTTGGAACATGTACGTATGGTCACTGTGGGGACGACGTCGTCGATGCACTTATTGATGAAGCCGATTACTGACGTGGTATACTCCTCAATGCCATCGGGTGAATCCCGGAACATATTCCAGTCTGGAACATATTCCAACAGTCCTGTAGCGTAGCGTCCGCGTCATCTGACCAGTTCCGTATTGAGCGAGTCACTGGTACTTCCTGCTTTAGTTTTTGCTTGTAAGCAGGAATCAGGAGGATAGAGTTATGGTCAGATTTGCCAAATGGAGGGCGAGGGAGAGCTTTGTATCTGTCTCTGTGAGTGGAGTAAAGGAGGTCTATTCCTCTGGCTGCACATGTAACATGCTGGTAGAAATGATGTCAAATTGATTTCAGTTTCCCTGCATTAAAGTCCCCGGCCACTAGGTGCGCCCCTTCTGGATGAGCATTTTCTTGTTTGCTTATGGCCTTATAGAGCTGGTTGAGTGTGGTCTTAGTGCCAGCATCGGTCTGGGGTGGTAAATAGACGGCTATGAATAATATAGATGAGAACTCTCTTGGTAGATAGTGTGGTCTACAGCTTATCATAAGATGCTCTACCTCAGGCGAGCAATACCTCAAGACTTCTTTAATATTAGACATCCTGCTCCAGCTGTTATTGACAAATAGACACACACCCTCGCCGCTCTTCTTACCAGAGGTAACTTCTCTGTTCTGCCGGTGCATGGAACATCCCTCCAGCTCTATATTATCCGTGTCGTCGTTCAGCCACGGTGAAACATAAGATATTACAGTTTTTAATGTCCCGTTGGACATGTTGGCCAATAGAACACATGTTGGCCAATAGAACACATGTTGGCCAATAGAACACACGTTGCCAATGTTCCCCTCAGCAGCCTCCACTGGTGTAAATCTGTAGTTTACGAAACGTAACAAATAAAACTTGATTTCATTTGAGTTTGGGTAAAATGCCATTTTATCTTACGGTCCCATTCTCATTTGCTTCTAACAATACCAGAAATGAGAACAGGTCATGGTAGAAATAGTTTTAGTTAGTTTGACGATCTAGTTTCGTTGGTGGAGTTTAAACACTTGATCGATGTAAATATCACAGGAAGAGTGTAATTGTCTTTAGGACAGCTGTTTTTTTTTTTGTTGTCAAGACTTTTTGTGTTTTTTTTTAACGTAATATGTAATTGTTGTACTGTGTGTGTGTGTGTCTAATAGTTTTGTTTAATGTTGTGTTAGTGTGTGTCAGTTGTTTTGTCTGAAACGTTGTTCCCCCTGCTGCTATTGGACCAGGTCTCTCTTGGTAAAGAGATGTTATCTCAATGAGAAAATAAAATAAAAAAAAAAAAAAAAAATCCCCAAAAGTTACCTTAATACAATTTTAATGGTTTACATTCATAAAGTATCCTATCAAACCCTGGTGTGGTGTATTTTATTTTCTCTGTTATCCAACTGGCAGCATAATTACAGTGTCCAACAAAATCTAGAGGGGAAAGACCTCACTTTATTTGCACGCACACGCTCACACGCACACACACACTAACCCTGTAGTGTAGGCCCAGTTCTTCCTTGGTGAGTGCTCCCACCTGCTGGTGGCATGAAGGTAGTGCAGGTGGGGAATAACTAGTGGTGGGGGGGGAAACTGAGCTTCCTGGATCATTGTTTTGTTTTCCAGCCAATTATGTCGAAAATATGTTCATTGCTTGAGGCTTTCAGCAACACAGTGTACACTAGTTGCACCTGCTGGTCAAATGAATTTAGAGAAGCCAAATTATTATAGATAATGTCCCACATCCCAAAGCGTAGCCTTTTTGTCTTCTACCAAACCATCAAATGTTTGGCATCAAACGTAACATAACTAAGAATCACGTTAAAGGAGAATTTCACTGTTAAGGAACATAATCTGTATTTCTGATGTAAGGTCAAGACACTTATTTTTTTTGCAATTTCACTTGATTTTGAGGAACTTACTCCACAAATTTTCAGTCTCTGGATAATAAAATAGACAAGCTCAGGGCGAGGATCTTCTTCCAGAGAGACATCAGGGATTGTAACATACTCTTTTTTCACGGAAACGTGTGGGTTGTGTTTGGGAACTAATTTTAGCTCACAACAAGCTTGTAGCATGGCTAACACTAGAAAGAAAAACACTGCAAAGCTCAAGGGGAAGAGGAGCTTGTGTCAACACTACACTCCATGAACTACTGGGTCAACACTACACTCCATGAACTACTGGATCAACACTACACTCCATGAACTACTGGGTCAACACTACACTCCATGAACTACTGGGTCAACACTACACTCCATGAACTACTGGGTCAACACTACACTCCATGAACTACTGGGTCAACACTACACTCCATGAACTACTGGGTCAACACTACACTCTATGAACTACTGGGTCAACACTACACTCCATGAACTACTGGGTCAACACTACACTCCATGAACTACTGGGTCAACACTACACTCCATGAACTACTGGGTCAACACTACACTCCATGAACTACTGGGTCAACACTACACTCCATGAACTACTGGGTCAACACTACACTCCATGAACTACTGGGTCAACACTACACTCCATGAACTACTGGGTCAACACTACACCCATGAACTACTGGGTCAACACTACTCTCCATGAACTACTGGGTCAACACTACACTCCATGAACTACTGGGTCAACACTACACTCCATGAACTACTGGGTCAACACTACACTCCATGAACTACTGGGTCAACACTACACTCCATGAACTACTGGGTCAACACTACACTCCATGAACTACTGGGTCAACACTACACTCCATGAACTACTGGGTCAACACTACACTCCATGAACTACTGGATCAACACTACACTCCATGGACTACTGGGTCAACACTACACTCCATGGACTACTGGGTCAACAGTACACTCCATGAACTACTGGATCAACACTACACTCCATTAACTACTGGGTCAACACCAACAGTTATATGAAGATCTGATTGATCTGCAGGAAACTAACTTAAAGTCCTTCCTGCAACTCTTTATGGATTCCACCAACAAAATGGTTGATGATCTGTTCATGGATATAATGGAATTTAAACACAGTTTGGAATTTACGCAGTCTGAGGTGGAGGAACTAAAGGGCGTGAATGTCACCAGCCAGACGTCATTCAAAACCATGTCTGAGGATTTCACAATTTTCCAAACAACACTTGACAAGCACTCTTCCAAAGGAGACTGCCTCGAAAACCAATCGAGAAGCAATAGAATTTTAATCAATGGAATTGAGGACGTAAAGACTGAAAATTGGCATGACACAGAAGTCGAGGCCAAGAAACTTCTGGCAGATCAACTCAAACTGGACCCTAAACTCATCGAGATGGAGAGGGCACATGGCACCTTCTTCCCTGATGGACGGCCCAGATCTATAGTGGTGAAACTGCCCTGATGGACGGCCCAGATCTATAGTGGTGAAACTGCCCTGATGGACGGCCCAGATCTATAGTGGTGAAACTGCTCAGGCTCAAAGACAAGGAGGGACCCAACATCTTCATAGATGAAGACTTCTCTGAAAAGGTACGCCTCAAAAGAAAGGAACAGCGCATACTTGAAGTATATTCCGCTGGTCGTTCACCCCCCCCACTCGTAGGCCTATGACAAGTGACTCCGTCATAGTCAACTGATTTGACACACACGTACACATAAAGTGCATTTGGAAAGTATTCAGACCCCTTCCCTTTTTCCACATTTTGATACGTTACAGCCTTATTCTAAAATGGATTCAATAGTTTTTTCGTCTGAGATCCCCAAAGATTGGAAAGTTGCCGCGGTCATCCCCCTCTTCAAAGAGGGAGACACTCTAGACCCAAACGGTTATAGACCTATATCCATCCTGCCCTGCCTTTCTAAAATCTTTGAAAGCCATGTTAAAAAACAGATCACTGACCATTTCGAATCCCACCGTACGTTCTCCACTATGCAATCTGGTTTCCAAGCTGGTCATGGGTGCACCTCAGCCACGCTCAATTTCCTAAACGATATCATAACCGTCATCGATAAAAGACAATACTGTGCAACCGCCTTCATCGACCTGGCCAAGGCCTCTGGCAGTCTCTATGGGGGTGCCACAGGGTTCAATTCTCAGGCCGACTCTTTTCTCTGTATATGTCAACGATGTCGCTCTTGCTGCCGGTGATTCTCTGATCCACCTCTACGCAGACGACCCCATTCTGTGTACTTCTGGCCCTTCTTTGGACACTGTGTTAACAAACCTCCAAACGAGCTTCAACGCCTTACAACACTCCTTCCGTGGCCTCCAACTGCTTTTAAATGCTAGTAAAACTAAATGCATGCTCTTCAATCAATCGCTGCCCGCACCCGCCCGCCCGACTAGCATCACTACTCTGGATGGTTCTGACTTAGAATATGTGGACAACTACAAATACCTAGGTGTCTGATTAGACTGTAAACTCTCCTTCCAGACTCACATTAAGCATCTCCAATCCAAAATTAAATCTAGAATCAGCTTCCTATTTCACAACAAAGCCTCCCAAAGATTCCCTCGTAAAACGGACTATCCTACTGATCCTCGACTTCGACGATGTCATTTACAAAATAGCCTCCAACACTCTACTCAGCAAATTGGATGCAGTCTATCACAGTGCCATCCGTTTTGTCACCAAAGCCCCATATACTACCCACCACTGCGACCTGTACGCTCTCGTTGGCTGGCCCTCACTACATATCCGTCACCAAACCCACTGGCTCCAGGTCATCTATAAGTCTTTGCTAGGTAAAGCCCCGCCTTATCTCACTGGTCACCATAGCAACACCCACCCGTTTCATGCGCTCCAGCAGGTATTTAACATGTCCTCTACTCTCCAGCCGTCTAGTGGTGGGGATAGAGATATTTAACATGTCCTCTACTCTACAGCCATCTAGTGGTGGGGATAGAGATATTTAACATGTCCTCTACTCTACAGCCATCTAGTGGTGGGGATAGAGATATTTAACATGTCCTCTACTCTACAGCCATCTAGTGGTGGGGATAGAGATATTTAACATGTCCTCTACTCTACAGCCATCTAGTGGTGGGATAGAGATATTTAACATGTCCTCTACTCTACAGCCATCTAGTGGTGGGGATAGAGATATTTAACATGTCCTCTACTCTACAGCCATCTAGTGGTGGGGATAGAGATATTTAACATGTCCTCTACTCTCCAGCCATCTAGTGGTGGGGATAGAGATATTTAACATGTCCTCTACTCTACAGCCATCTAGTGGTGGGGATAGAGATATTTAACATGTCCTCTACTCTCCAGCCATCTAGTGGTGGGGATAGAGATATTTAACATGTCCTCTACTCTACAGCCATCTAGTGGTGGGGATAGAGATATTTAACATGTCCTCTACTCTACAGCCATCTAGTGGTGGGGATAGAGATATTTAACATGTCCTCTACTCTACAGCCATCTAGTGGTGGGGATAGAGATATTTAACATGTCCTCTACTCTACAGCCATCTAGTGGTGGGGATAGAGATATTTAACGTCCTCTACTCTACAGCCATCTAGTGGTGGGGATAGAGATATTTAACGTCCTCTACTCTACAGTCATCTAGTGGTGGGGATAGAGATATTTAACATGTCCTCTACTCTACAGCCATCTAGTGGTGGGGATAGAGATATTTAACATGTCCTCTACTCTACAGCCATCTAGTGGTGGGGATAGAGATATTTAACGTCCTCTACTCTACAGCCATCTAGTGGTGGGGATAGAGATATTTAACATGTCCTCTACTCTCCAGCCGTCTAGTGGTGGGGATAGAGATATTTAACATGTCCTCTACTCTACAGCCATCTAGTGGTGGGGATAGAGATATTTAACATGTCCTCTACTCTACAGCCATCTAGTGGTGGGGATAGAGATATTTAACATGTCCTCTACTCTACAGCCATCTAGTGGTGGGGATAGAGATATTTAACATGTCCTCTACTCTCCAGCCGTCTAGTGGTGGGGATAGAGATATTTAACATGTCCTCTACTCTACAGCCATCTAGTGGTGGGGATAGAGATATTTAACATGTCCTCTACTCTCCAGCCATCTAGTGGTGGGGATAGAGATATTTAACATGTCCTCTACTCTACAGCCATCTAGTGGTGGGGATAGAGATATTTAACATGTCCTCTACTCTCCAGCCATCTAGTGGTGGGGATAGAGATATTTAACATGTCCTCTACTCTACAGCCATCTAGTGGTGGGGATAGAGATATTTAACGTCCTCTACTCTACAGCCGTCTAGTGGTGGGGATAGAGATATTTAACATGTCCTCTACTCTACAGCCATCTAGTGGTGGGGATAGAGATATTTAACATGTCCTCTACTCTACAGCCATCGCCTCTACTCTACAGCCATCTAGTGGTGAGGATAGAGATATTTAACATGTCCTCTACTCTACAGCCATCTAGTGGTGGGGATAGAGATATTTAACGTCCTCTACTCTCCAGCCATCTAGTGGTGGGGATAGAGATATTTAACGTCCTCTACTCTCCAGCCATCTAGTGGTGGGGATAGAGATATTTAACATGTCCTCTACTCTACAGCCATCTAGTGGTGGGGATAGAGATATTTAACATGTCCTCTACTCTACAGCCATCTAGTGGTGGGGATAGAGATATTTAACATGTCCTCTACTCTACAGCCATCTAGTGGTGGGGATAGAGATATTTAACGTCCTCTACTCTACAGCCATCTAGTGGTGGGGATAGAGATATTTAACATGTCCTCTACTCTCCAGCCATCTAGTGGTGGGGATAGAGATATTTAACATGTCCTCTACTCTACAGCCATCTAGTGGTGGGGATAGAGATATTTAACATGTCCTCTACTCTACAGCCATCTAGTGGTGGGGATAGAGATATTTAACATGTCCTCTACTCTACAGCCATCTAGTGGTGGGGATAGAGATATTTAACATGTCCTCTACTCTACAGCCATCTAGTGGTGGGGATAGAGATATTTAACATGTCCTCTACTCTACAGCCATCTAGTGGTGGGGATAGAGATATTTAACATGTCCTCTACTCTACAGCCATCTAGTGGTGGGGATAGAGATATTTAACATGTCCTCTACTCTACAGCCATCTAGTGGTGGGGATAGAGATATTTAACATGTCCTCTACTCTCCAGCCATCTAGTGGTGGGGATAGAGATATTTAACATGTCCTCTACTCTACAGCCATCTAGTGGTGGGGATAGAGATATTTAACATGTCCTCTACTCTACAGCCGTCTAGTGGTGGGGATAGAGATATTTAACATGTCCTCTACTCTACAGCCGTCTAGTGGTGGGGATAGAGATATTTAACGTCCTCTACTCTACAGCCATCTAGTGGTGGGGATAGAGATATTTAACATGTCCTCTACTCTACAGCCATCTAGTGGTGGGGATAGAGATATTTAACGTCCTCTACTCTACAGCCATCTAGTGGTGGGGATAGAGATATTTAACATGTCCTCTACTCTACAGCCATCTAGTGGTGGGGATAGAGATATTTAACATGTCCTCTACTCTACAGCCATCTAGTGGTGGGGATAGAGGTATTTAACATGTCCTCTACTCTACAGCCATCTAGTGGTGGGGATAGAGATATTTAACATGTCCTCTACTCTACAGCCATCTAGTGGTGGGGATAGAGATATTTAACATGTCCTCTACTCTCCAGCCATCTAGTGGTGGGGATAGAGATATTTAACATGTCCTCTACTCTACAGCCATCTAGTGGTGGGGATAGAGATATTTAACATGTCCTCTACTCTACAGCCATCTAGTGGTGGGGATAGAGATATTTAACATGTCCTCTACTCTACAGCCATCTAGTGGTGGGGATAGAGATATTTAACGTCCTCTACTCTCCAGCCATCTAGTGGTGGGGATAGAGATATTTAACATGTCCTCTACTCTACAGCCATCTAGTGGTGGGGATAGAGATATTTAACATGTCCTCTACTCTACAGCCATCTAGTGGTGGGGATAGAGATATTTAACATGTCCTCTACTCTACAGCCATCTAGTGGTGGGGATAGAGATATTTAACATGTCCTCTACTCTACAGCCATCTAGTGGTGGGGATAGAGATATTTAACGTCCTCTACTCTCCAGCCATCTAGTGGTGGGGATAGAGATATTTAACATGTCCTCTACTCTACAGCCATCTAGTGGTGGGGATAGAGATATTTAACATGTCCTCTACTCTACAGCCATCTAGTGGTGGGGATAGAGATATTTAACATGTCCTCTACTCTACAGCCATCTAGTGGTGGGGATGAAGTTATACATCACATTAACTCCTTTCTCTTAAGCCCTTAATGTCATTCAGCGTATGGCTACCTTATGACTTTATAGTGCAGTACTTTTGGCTAGGACCATAGGACCCGTAGGACCCATAAGACCCATAGGACCCATAGGACCCATAAGACCCATAGGACCCATAGGACCCATAATACCCATAAGACCCATAGGACCCATAGGACCCATAAGACCCATAGGACCCATAGGACCCATAGGACCCATAAGACCCATAGGACCCATAAGACCCATAGGACCCATAGGACCCATAAGACCCATAGGACCCATAAGATCCATAGGACCCATTAGACCCATAGGACCCATAGGACCCATAGGACCCATAGGACCCATTAGACCTATAGGACCCATAAGACCCATAGGACCCATAGGACCCATAGGACCCATAAGACCCATAGGACCCATAAGACCCATAGGACCCATAGGACCCATAAGACCCATAGGACCCATAAGATCCATAGGACCCATTAGACCCATAAGACCCATAAGACCCATAAGACCCATAGGACCCATAGGACCCATAAGACCCATTGGACCCATAAGACCCATAGGACCCATAAGACCCATAAGACCCATAAGACCCATAGGACCCATAAGACCCATTGGACCCATAAGACCCATTGGACCCATAAGACCCATAAGACCCATAAGACCCATAGGACCCATAGGACCCATAAGACCCATTGGACCCATAAGACCCATAGGACCCATAAGACCCATAAGACCCATAAGACCCATAGGACCCATAGGACCCATAAGACCCATTGGACCCATAAGACCCATAGGACCCATAAGACCCATAAGACCCATAGGACCATAGGACCATAGGGCTCTGGTAAAAAATAATGCACTAGTCTGTAAGGAATAGAGTGTCATTTTTTATGCACATTCTTGCCAGATGGTGTTGTCTGGCTACCCAACCACATTGCCAGATGGTGTTGTCTGGCTACCCAACCACATTGCCAGATGGTGTTGTCTGGCTACCCAACCGCATTGCCAGATGGTGTTGTCTGGCTACCCAACTACATTGCCAGATGGTGTTGTCTGGCTACCCAACCGCATTGCCAGATGGTGTTGTCTGGCTACCCAACCGCATTGCCAGATGGTGTTGTCTGGCTACCCAACCGCATTGCCAGATGGTGTTGTCTGGCTACCCAACCGCATTGCCAGATGGTGTTGTCTGGCTACCCAACCGCATTGCCAGATGGTGTTGTCTGGCTACCCAACCGCATTGCCAGATGGTGTTGTCTGGCTACCCAACCGCATTGCCAGATGGTGTTGTCTGGCTACCCAACCGCATTGCCAGATGGTGTTGTCTGGCTACCCAACCGCATTGCCAGATGGTGTTGTCTGGCTACCCAACCGCATTGCCAGATGGTGTTGTCTGGCTACCCAACCACATTGCCAAACGCCCAGCCTTGGCCACAAATATTTCTTCCCAGCCTTATGGAAAAATGTGTAGAATAGCATGAGATTAGCTATAAAACAGAATTTTGTCTCTTTGCCAAATGGCAAAATGTGTAGAATTGCAGGAAGTTACAGTGGGGAAAAAAAGTATTTAGTCAGCCACCAATTGTGCAAGTTCTCTCACTTAAAAAGATGAGAGAGGCCTGTAATTTTCATCATAGGTACACTTCAACTATGACAGACAAAATGAGGGAAAAAAAATCCAGAAAATCACATTGTAGGATTTTTTATGAATTTATTTGCAAATTATGGTGGAAAATAAGTATTTGGTCAATAACAAAAGTTTATCACAATACTTTGTTATATACACTTTGTTGGCAATGACAGAGGTCAAATGTTTTCTGTAAGTCTTCACAAGGTTTTCACACACTGTTGCTGGTATTTTGGCCCATTCCTCCATGCAGATCTCCTCTAGAGCAGTGATGTTTTGGGCAACACGGACTTTCAACTCCCTCCAAAGATTTTCTATGGGGTTGAGATCTGGAGACTGGCTATGCCACTCCAGGACCTTGAAATGCTTCTTACAAAGCCACTCCTTCGTTGCCCGGGCGGTGTGTTTGGGATCATTGTCATGCTGAAAGACCCAGCCACGTTTCATCTTCAATGCCCTTGCTGATGGAAGGAGGTTTTCACTCAAAATCTCACGATACATGGCCCCATTCATTCTTTCCTTTACACGGATCAGTCGTCCTGGTCCCTTTGCAGGAAAACAGCCCCAAAGCATGATGTTTCCACCCCCATGCTTCACAGTAGGTATGGTGTTCTTTGGATGCAACTCAGCATTCTTTGTCCTCCAAACACGACGAGTTGAGTTTTTACCAAAAAGTTATATTTTGGTTTCATCTGACATTCTCCCAATCCTCATCTGGATCATCCAAATGCTCTCTAGCAAACTTTAGACGGGCCTGAACATGTACTGGCTTAAGCAGGGGGACACGTCTGGCACTGCAGGATTTGAGTCTCCTGGCGGCGTAGTGTGTTACTGATGGTAGGCTTTGTTACTTTGGTCCCAGCTCTCTGCAGGTCATTCACTAGGTCCCCGTGTGGTTCTGGGATTTTTGCTCACCGTTCTTGTGATCAATTTGACCCCACGGGGTGAGATCTTGCGTTGAGCCCCAGATCGAGGAAGATTATCAGTGGTCTTGTATGTCTTCCATTTCCTAATAATTGCTCCCACAGTTGATTTCTTCAAACCAAGATGCTTACCTATTGCAGATTCAGTCTTCCCAACCTGGTGCAGGTCTACAATTTTGTTTCTGGTGTCCTTTGACAGCTCTTTGGTCTTGGCCATAGTGGAGTTTGGAGTGTGACTGTTTGAGGTTGTGGACAGGTGTCTTTTATACTGATAACAAGTTCAAACAGGTGCCATTAATACAGGTAATGAGTGGAGGACAGAGGAGCCTCTTAAAGAAGAAGTTACAGGTCTGTGAGAGCCAGAAATCTTGTTTGTTTGTATGTGACCAAATACTTATTTTCCACCATAATTTGCAAATAAATTCATAAAATATCCTACAATGTGATTTTCTGGATTTTTTTTCCTCATTTTGTCTGTCATAGTTGAAGTGTACCTATGATGAAAATTACAGGCCTCTCTCATCTTTTTAAGTGAGAGAACTTGCACAATTGGTGGCTGACTAAATACTTTTTTGCCCCACTGTAGCTGTTTTCCCTATTTATGCATTTTTTGGGCCCACCCAAACTTCTGCCAGCCAACCCGCACAACAAATGTTTAGCTACTGTTTGATACTCTGAGATGATCCAATCACACATTTCACACCCCTCATTTTGATATCACCACAAATGACTTCAATGGAAGAAGTCTCAGACTGAAGTACACTACCGTTCAAAAGTTTGGAGTCACTTAGAAATGTCCTAATTTTTTTGTCAATTTTGGTCCATTAAAATAACTTCAAATTATTCCGAAATACAGTATAGACATTGTTAATGTTGTAAATGACTATTGTAGCTGGAAATGGCAGTTTTCTTTAATGGAATATCTACATAGGCGTACAGAGGCCCATTATCAGCAACCATCACTCCTGTGTTCCAATGGCACGTTGTGTTAGCTAATCCAAGTTATAATTTTAAAAAGGCTAATTGATCATTAGAAAACCCTTTTGCAATTATGTTAGCACAGCTGGAAACTGTTGTTCTAATTAAAGAAGCAATAAAACTGGCCTTCTTTAGACTAGTTGAGTATCTGGAGCATCAGCATTTGTGGGTTCGATTACAGGCTCAAAATGGCCAGAAACAAATAACTTTCTTCTGAAACTCGTCAGTCTATTCTTGTTCTGAGAAATGAAGGCTATTCCATGCGAGAAATTGCCAAGAAACTGAAGATCTCATACAACGCTGTGTACTACTGCCTTCACAGAACAGCTGTGTTGTTACCTACCCTTACCACCTGGGGGCGGCCCATCAGGAAGTCCAGGATCCAGTTGCAGAGGAAGGTGTTTAGTCCCAGGGTCCTTAGCTTAGTGATGAGCTTTGAGGGCACTATGGTGTTGAACGCTGAGCTGTAGTCAATGAATAGCATTCTCACATAGGTGTTCCTTTTGTCCAGGTGGGAAAGGGCAGTGTGGAGTGCAATAGAGATTGCATCATCTGTGGATCTGTTGGGGCGGTATGCAAATTGGAGTGGGTTTAGGGTTTCTTGGATGATGGTGTTGATGTGAGCCATGACCAGCCTTTCAAAGCACTTCATGGATAATGTGGCTTATGGCCTTTCAAGGCACTTCATGGTTACAGACGTGAGTGCTACGGGTCGGTAGTCATTTAGGCAGGTTACCTTAGTGTTCTTGGGCACAAGGACTATGGCGGTCTGCTTAAAACATGTTGGCATTACAGACTCGGACAGGGAGAGGTTGAAAATGTCGGTGAAGACACTTGCCAGTTGGTCAGCGCATGCTCGAAGTACACGTCCTGGTAATCTGTCTGGCCCTGCGGCCTTGTGAATGTTGACCTGTTTAAAGGTCTTACTCCCATCGGCTGCGGAGAGCGTGATCACATAGTCGTCCGGAACAGCTGCATGTTTCAGTGTTATGTGCCTTGAAGCGAGCATAGAAGTAGTTTAGCTCGTCTGGTAGACTCACGTCACTGGGCAGCTCTCGGCTGTGCTTCCCCATGTAGTCTATAATGGTTTGCAAGCCCTGCCACATCCGACGAGCGTCAGAGCCGGTGTGGTACGATTCGATCTTAGTCCTGTATTGACGCTTTGCCTGTTTGATGGTTCGTCAGAGGGCATAGCAGTATTTCTTATAAGCTTTTGAGTCCCGCTCCTTGAAAGCGGCAGCTCTAGCCTTTAGCTCAGTGCCAATGCTGCCTGTAATCCATGGCTTCTGGTTTGGGTATGTACGTATGGTCACTGTGGGGACGACGTCATTGAAGCAGTTATTGATGAAGGCAATGACAGATGTGGTGTACTCCTCAATGCCATCAGATGAATCCCGGAACATGGAATGAATCTCCTTCAGTATTTACACTCATTTATTAGATATGATCAGTAAACCACTGGTGTCTGGGGAGAGAAGAGAGGAGAGGAGAACAGGAGAGGAGAGGAGAAGAGAAGAGAAGAAGAGGGGAGAGGAGAGGAGAACAAGAGAGGAGAGGAGAAGAGAGGGGAGGGGAGAGGAGCCCCTACATCAGCAGTAGATTAGGTCTGATCTGCAGTACATCTGGTAAACAGGGATTTACAGAAAGTGATTTAGCATTGATTACCCTGCCTACTGCAACCACAGCCTAACTGCATTATGCAGGCATTATTGATAGGCTGAAGTGTCTGTACTGTACTGTAGTGTACAATCATGTACTATACTGTACTATAGTGTACTGTACTGTACTATAGTGTACTGTAGTGTACTATACTGTACTATAGTGTACTATACTGTACTATAGTGTACTATACTGTAGTGTACTATACTGTACTATAGTGTACAATCATGTACTATAGTGTACTATACTGTACTATAGTGTACAATCATGTACTATAGTGTACTATACTGTACTGTAGTGTACGATACTGTACTATAGTCTACAATCATGTACTATAGTGTACTATACTGTACTGTAGTGTACGATACTGTACTATAGTCTACAATCATGTACTATAGTGTACTATACTGTACTGTACAATCATGTACTATAGTGTACTATACTGTACTATAGTGTACTATACTGTACTGTAGTGTACAATAATGTACTATAGTGTACTATACTGTACGGTAGTGTACTATACTGTACTATAGTGTACAATCATGTACTATAGTGTATTATACTGTACTGTAGTGTACGATACTGTACTGTAGTCTACAATCATGTACTATAGTGTACTATACTGTACTGTACAATCATGTACTATAGTGTACTATACTGTACTGTACAATCATGTACTATAGTGTACTATACTGTACTGTAGTGTACAATAATGTACTATAGTGTACTATACTGTACGGTAGTGTACTATACTGTACTATAAAGTACAATCATGTACTGTAGTGTACTATACTGTACTCTATTGTACAATCATGCACTATAGTGCACTATACTTTACTGTAGTGTACTATACTGTAGTGTACAATCATGTACTATAGTGTACTATACTGTACTGTAGTGTACTATACTGTAGTGTAGTGTACTATACTTTACTATAGTGTACTATACTGTACTGTAGTGCACTATACTGTACTGTAGTGTACTATACTGTACTGTAGTGTACTATACTGTAGTGTAGTGTACTATACTGTACTGTAGTGCACTATACTGTAGTGTAGTGTACTATACTGTACTATAGTGTACTATACTGTACTGTAGTGCATTATACTGTAGTGTAGCGTAGTGGAGTGTCTAGAAAACTAAAACAATGAATGATGATCTTCTAGCTGTGTGGGATTTGTTCTGCTGATACATCAGGTGTAACCTATCCAAGTCTAAGCTGTTGGGGGACCTTGTAGATATACAAATAAAATATAGAATTTGGCTTTACTACTATAGCCCATAGAAACTCACTGTATAACACATCCCTATAGCCCATAGAAACTCACTGTATAACACATCCCTATAGCCCTTAGAAACTCACTGTATAACACATCCCTATAGCCCTTAGAAACTCACTGTATAACACATCCCTATAGCCCATAGAAACTCACTGTATAACACATCCCTATAGCCCTTAGAAACTCACTGTATAACACATCCCTATAGCCCATAGAAACTCACTGTATAACACATCCCTATAGCCCATAGAAACTCACTGTATAACACATCCCTATAGCCCATAGAACCTCACTGTATAACACATCCCTATAGCCCTTAGAAACTCACTGTATAACACATCCCTATAGCCCATAGAAACTCACTGTATAACACATCCCTATAGCCCATAGAAACTCACTGTATAACACATCCCTATAGCCCATAGAAACTCACTGTATAACACATCCCTATAGCCCTTAGAAACTCACTGTATAACACATCCCTATAGCCCATAGAAACTCACTGTATAACACATCCCTATAGCCCATAGAAACTCACTGTATAACACATCCCTATAGCCCATAGAAACTCACTGTATAACACATCCCTATAGCCCATAGAAACTCACTGTATAACACATCCCTATAGCCCATAGAAACTCACTGTATAACACATCCCTATAGCCCTTAGAAACTCACTGTATAACACATCCCTATAGCCCATAGAAACTCACTGTATAACACATCCCTATAGCCCATAGAAACTCACTGTATAACACATCCCTATAGCCCATAGAAACTCACTGTATAACACATCCCTATAGCCCATAGAAACTCACTGTATAACACATCCCTATAGCCCATAGAAACTCACTGTATAACACATCCCTATAGCCCATAGAAACTCACTGTATAACACATCCCTATAGCCCTTAGAAACTCACTGTATAACACATCCCTATAGCCCATAGAAACTCACTGTATAACACATCCCTATAGCCCATAGAAACTCACTGTATAACACATCCCTATAGCCCCTAGAAACTCACTGTATAACACATCCCTATAGCCCATAGAAACTCACTGTATAACACATCCCTATAGCCCATAGAAACTCACTGTATAACACATCCCTATAGCCCATAGAAACTCACTGTATAACACATCCCTATAGCCCATAGAAACTCACTGTATAACACATCCCTATAGCCCTTAGAAACTCACTGTATAACACATCCCTATAGCCCATAGAAACTCACTGTATAACACATCCCTATAGCCCATAGAAACTCACTGTATAACACATCCCTATAGCCCTTAGAAACTCACTGTATAACACATCCCTATAGCCCATAGAAACTCACTGTATAACACATCCCTATAGCCCTTAGAAACTCACTGTATAACACATCCCTATAGCCCATAGAAACTCACTGTATAACACATCCCTATAGCCCTTAGAAACTCACTGTATAACACATCCCTATAGCCCATAGAAACTCACTGTATAACACATCCCTATAGCCCTTAGAAACTCACTGTATAACACATCCCTATAGCCCTTAGAAACTCACTGTATAACACATCCCTATAGCCCATAGAAACTCACTGTATAACACATCCCTATAGCCCTTAGAAACTCACTGTATAACACATCCCTATAGCCCTTAGAAACTCACTGTATAACACATCCCTATAGCCCATAGAAACTCACTGTATAACACATCCTTAAATGGCAAAATAGACAGTCCATAAAATAACATAATGAATAACGTTTTGAAGTGTCTAATCAAATCAAATTTTATTGGTCACATGGTTAGCAGATGTTAATGCGGGTGTATGTCACGTCCTGGCCTGGGATAGCAGGCTGGCGTGTCATTTTGGTGTTTTGGTTAGGAGGGGTTTTATGTTCTAGGGGTTGTATTTCTATGTTGGGTTGATGGTTACCAATTAGAGGCAGCTGATTGTCGTTACCTCTAATTGGGAACCATATACATGTTTGCGCTTTTTACACTGGGGTTTGTGGGTCGTTATTTACATTTATATTTGAAGTTGTATTTGTGTGTATTTGTGTGTGTGTGTGTGTGTGTGTGTGTGTGTGTGTGTGTGTGTGTGTGTGTGTGTGTGTGTGTGTGTGTGTGTGTGTGTGTGTGTGTGTGTGTTGAGCCACACCTGTGTTGCGATCTTTATTTGTTTATTGTTTTGCCAGTTGAAATACGTAAATAAAGTATGTATACTGGAACCCTCGCTGTATCTTGGTCCGTCCCGTACGAAGATCGTGACAGAATGACCCACCACGAAAGGACCAAGCAGCGGGATAATCGGGAATTCTGGACATGGGAAGAGATCCTGGCTGGTAAGGGACCCTGGAGGAAGGCTGGGGAGTATCGCCGTCCCAGGGAAGAGTTGGAGGTAGCTATGGCAGAGCGGCAGAAGTACGAGGGAACACGGCTGGCGAGGAAGCCCGAGAGGCACACGGAGAGGTTGGCTGAGCCAGGTTGGAGACCTGAGCCAACTCCCCGTGCTTACCGGAGGGAGCGTCGCACTGGTCAGGCACCGTGTTATGCAGTGAAGCGCACGGTGTCTCCAGTGCGCGTTCAGAGACCGGTACGGCCAGTTCCTGCTCCACGCACCAGGCCCCCTGTGCGCATTGCGAGCCCAGCACGCCAAAGGCGAAGACCCACCCGAAAGACCCCCCCAGTGACTTTTGGTCGCGGTCGGAGTCCGCGCCTTTGGGGGGGGGGGGGTACTGTCACGTTCTGGTCATAGTTAGCCCTTTTTGGCTGCTTTATGTTTGGTTTTGGTCAGGACGTGATCAGGGGTTGTTTGTTCTATGTTGTGTATTTCTTTGTTTTGTTTCGTTGATGGTTCCCAATTAGAGGCAGCTGAGTTTCGTTACCTCTAATTGGGGACCATATTTAAGTTAGTTTATTTATATTTGAATTCGTATGTTGTATTATGTGTTATGTGTGTGCCTGTGTTGTGCCACACCTGTATTTATTAAAGTGGCCAATGATTTGAGTCTGTATGTAGGCAGCAGCCTCTCTGTGTTGGTGATGGCTGTCCTATATCTAGAGGGTATAAGAAAGTTCAGGAATAAAAAATAATAATAATTCGGACACACAGTATTTAACCCCTTTTTTTTACGTTGGCCCAAAACTACAGTACCTCCATTCTTCCATAAATGTTTTTAACTGGTACCGGGTTACCTTTGGATGGATCCCGTGAGAGTCTCATCATTTCCATAGAGTGGTCATATTTGTTTGTAGCCCAAATGGTTCGGAAGCTACAGATGTTTTTCGCGAGAAGACGGATTTTCGGGATGTATCATGGTCTCACAAAGTTCGCTCTGGCTTTGCCACCTTTCAGCTCAGATGCTGAAGGGCCGCCATCTCTAGTTTAAACTGACGGAGTTTGATGGGGATTTGATGGGGAGTTTGATGGGGAGTTTGATGGGGAGTTTGACGGGTGCATCAATAGACTCTCAAACTACATGGAGAAGTCTACTGAGGCCCATAGGGCCCTGGTCAAAAATGAGTGCACTATATAGGGAATAGGGCCCTGGTCTAAAGTAGTGCACTATATAGGGAATAGGGCCCTGGTCAAAATGAGTGCACTATATAGGGAATAGGGCCCTGGTCTAAAGTAGTGCACTATATAGGGAAAAGGGCCCTGGTCTAAAGTAGTGCACTATATAGGGAACAGGGCTCTGGTCTAAAGTAGTGCACTTGATAGGAAATAGGGTGCCATTTTGAACACAGCAATGGACACTGTCCTGCCCCTTTGTATCATAACAATTAAATACCTCAAATGTCTCTTGATTTGTCTGAAATTGTATATGTCTGCATTTCTTTTTCATTAAATTAGCAAAAATGTATAAAAACATGTTTTCCCTTTGTCATTCTGGGGTTTTGTTTGTAGATGAGTGCGAATTATTATAATTTTTTATCCATTTTGATTTCAGGCTGTAACACAACAAAATGTGGAATAAGTCCAGGGGGTGTGAATACTATCTGAAGGCGCTGTCCGTTTCATTAACTTGAATTACAGTATATTATTCCAGTGTGAATTACCAAATAAAAATATGTCAAAACTCCCAGTTACTAATGCATCTTAAATGTTATGGATGTTGACTGGCATCTGGTCCATGTGGCTGAGAGGGGCGGGGCAGGCAGATTGGAGCAGCAGTGGGCTTGTAGTAGGTTGTTGGGGGATGATGTAGCAGACTGCGTTACGCGGTGGAATACACAGCCTCGTCTTCTTGGGACTGACTGATTCTGCTGAGTACGTTGCCTGTTGGCTCTGTGACGAGGGTCCTCTGACTGCCCTCTCCGTTCCTTTCTTCCTGTGACGACGGTACAGGATTCACTCAGTCCTCCGACTGTCCTCTGCTCTCCGTTCCTCTCCGATCCTCTCCTCTCTTCCAGTGACGAGGGTACAGGATTAACTCAGTCCTCTGACTGCCCTCTCCATTCCTCTCTTTTCCTCTTCTCTGTTCCTCTCTTCCAGTGAAGAGGGTACAGGATTTCATATATTTTTTTTGGGGACCTTTATTTAACTAGGCAAGTCAGTTAGGAACAAATACTTATTTTCAATGACGGCCTAGGAACAGTGGGTTAACTGCCTTGTTCAGGATTAACTCAGTCCTCTGACTACAGACTAGACCCTGTCCTCTTCTATTCATCGGACTGATTGGAAGGTACAGTATATGTAGGTATATGAGTGCCTATTGTGTGTAATGTCTTATCTAGGTTAGGTGTTGGATTGTAAAGATGTGTTAAGTAGCCAGTCTGGCCGGCCAGGGAATGCATTGCAGTGTGTTTATCATATTTCAGAGAGAGAGGGAGAGGGAGATAAGGAGAAGGAGGGAGAGAGGGAGAGGGAGGGAGGGGAGGGAGAGGGAGAGGTAGGATGGAGAGAGAGAGAGAGAGAGAGAGAGAGAGAGAGAGAGAGAGAGAGAGAGAGAGAGAGAGAGAGAGAGAGATCTAAATGAGTCCCACGAGGCTGATTCAGTGTCTGGTAATGCGCTTGTCAATGGAGATGTGATAACTGCAAAGTATTGGAAGTGTGTGTGTGTTGTTTTTGTCGCTGCGTATGTGTTGTTTTTGTCACTGTATGTGTGTGTGTGTGTGTATTGCTTTTGTCACTGTCAGTGTGTGTGGGTTGTTTGTGTTTGCATGATATTGCTGTTAACTGCAAAGTAGTCTGGGTAATGCTGGCCTATAAAATAGGCCTAGGTATCTTTACATGTCACAGGCCTGTCATTCCATTCCTCCTTCTACAACTAATGCAACTAACTGAAACTCAACAGTCAGACATCTTCCTTCCTCTAGGGAAACCCAACAGTCAGACATCTTCCTTCCTCTAGGGAAACCCAACAGTCAGACATCTTCCTTCCTCTAGGGAAACCCAACAGTCAGACATCTCCCTTCCTCTAGTGAAACCCAACAGTCAGACATCTTCCTTCCTCTAGTGAAACCCAACAGTCAGACATCTCCCTTCCTCTAGTGAAACCCAACAGTCAGACATCTTCCTTCCTCTAGGGAAACCCAACAGTCAGACATCTTCCTTCCTCTAGTGAAACCCAACAGTCAGACATCTCCCTTCCTCTAGGGAAACCCAACAGTCAGACATCTCCCTTCCTCTAGGGAAACCCAACAGTCAGACATCTCCCTTCCTCTAGGGAAACCCAACAGTCAGACATCTCCCTTCCTCTAGGGAAACCCAACAGTCAGACATCTCCCTTCCTCTAGTGAAACCCAACAGTCAGACATCTCCCTTCCTCTAGGGAAACCCAACAGTCAGACATCTTCCTTCCTCTAGTGAAACCCAACAGTCAGACATCTTCCTTCCTCTAGGGAAACCCAACAGTCAGACATCTTCCTTCCTCTAGTGAAACCCAACAGTCAGACATCTTCCTTCCTCTAGTGAAACCCAACAGTCAGACATCTTCCTTCCTCTAGTGAAACCCAACAGTCAGACATCTTCCTTCCTCTAGTGAAACCCAACAGTCAGACATCTTCCTTCCTCTAGGGAAACCCAACAGTCAGACATCTTCCTTCCTCTAGGGAAACCCAACAGTCAGACATCTTCCTTCCTCTAGGGAAACCCAACAGTCAGACATCTCCCTTCCTCTAGTGAAACCCAACAGTCAGACATCTTCCTTCCTCTGTTCAGGCTGTCAGAAGAAAAACACATTATAGGGATTCCTCTCCTGCATAATGTATAGCCAGGCTGTGATTGGTCAATATCTGGTTGGCAACAGCAGCAGACTAGTTCCTCCTGCTTCTCATGCTGCCTGCCGTGTTTGTGTGTTTGTGTGTGTGTGCGTATGTGTGTGTGTGTGTGTGTGAGTGTGTGTGTGTGTGTGTGTATTCGTCATGCCACTGTGCTTCTCTCTGCCTGCAAGGGGCTGCCTGTGCTGCAGCATCAACAGTAGTGCTGTCACCATGGCAACAGGGAGGGCTCTGACCCCCCGGAGTGTAGTAACCATAGGAACAATGCACAGGCGTGACCTGGATTCCACACTACGACTGTTGTACTACCGTTTCAATACCTTCAAACTAGGGTGTTAGTAGTTAGTGTGCTTTAGCTAGGGCCTACCATGTCACATGACCAGGATTTTTAAAATATATTTAAAAAATGTTAAGCAATTTGTCTGAGGACGGTGCTGGACCATCTGGCACATGACAAGAAAAGTGGCCAGTTTGACTATCAGATCACGTGACAGAATCAACCAAAACACAGGTGAATACCTATAGCCCCCATTCAGACTGCCCCTGTTACTGTACTGTTATAATAACCCCCCATTCAGACTGCCCCTGTAACTGTACTGTTATAATAACCCCCATTCAGACTGCCACTGTTACTGTACTGTTATGATAACCCCCATTCAGACTGCCACTGCTACTGTACTGTTATAATAACCCCCCATTCAGACTGCCCCTGTTACAGTACTGTTATGATAACCCCCATTCAGACTGCCACTGTTACTGTACTGTTATAATAACCCCCCATTCAGACAGCCCCTGTTACTGTACTGTTATGATAACCCCCATTCAGACTGCCGCTGTTACTGTACTGTTATAATAACCCCCCATTCAGACTGCCCCTGTTACTGTACTGTTATGATAACCCCCCATTCAGACTGCCACTGTTACTGTACTGTTATAATAACCCCCATTCAGACTGCCCCTGTTACTGTACTGTTATGATAACCCCCATTCAGACTGCCACTGTTACTGTACTGTTATAATAACCCCCATTCAGACTGCCCCTGTTACTGTACTGTTATGATAACCCCCCATTCAGACTGCCCCTGTTACTGTACTGTTATAATAACCCCCATTCAGACTGCCACTGTTACTGTACTGTTATAATAACCCCCATTCAGACTGCCCCTGTTACTGTACTGTTATAATAACCCCCATTCAGACTGCCCCTGTTACTGTACTGTTATAATAACCCCCATTCAGACTGCCCCTGTTACTGTACTGTTATAATAGCCCCCATTCAGACTGCCCCTGTTACTGTACTGTTATAATAACCCCCATTCAGACTGCCCCTGTTACTGTACTGTTATGATAGCCCCCATTCCGACTGCCCCTGTTACTGTACTGTTATAATAACCCCCATTCAGACTGCCCCTGTTACTGTACTGTTATGATAGCCCCCATTCAGACTGCCACTGTTACTGTACTGTTATGATAGCCCCCATTCAGACTGCCCCTGTTACTGTACTGTTATAATAACCCCCATTCAGACTGCCCCTGTTACTGTACTGTTATGATAACCCCCATTCAGACTGCCACTGTTACTGTACTGTTATAATAACCCCCCATTCAGACTGCCACTGTTACTGTACTGTTATAATAGCCCCCATTCAGACTGCCACTGTTACTGTACTGTTATTATAACCCCCCATTCAGACTGCCCCTGTTACTGTACTGTTATGATAACCCCCCATTCAGACTGCCACTGTTACTGTACTGTTATGATAACCCCCATTCAGACTGCCCCTGTTACTGTACTGTTATGATAACCCCCATTCAGACTGCCACTGTTACTGTACTGTTATAATAACCCCCATTCAGACTGCCCCTGTTACTGTACTGTTATGATAACCCCCATTCAGACTGCCCCTGTTACTGTACTGTTATAATAACCCCCCATTCAGACTGCCACTGTTACTGTACTGTTATAATAACCCCCATTCAGACTGCCCTGTTACTGTACTGTTATAATAACCCCCATTCAGACTGCCCCTGTTACTGTACTGTTATAATAACCCCCATTCAGACTGCCCTGTTACTGTACTGTTATAATAACCCCCATTCAGACTGGCCCTTTTACTGTACTGTTATAATAACCCCCCATTCAGACTGCCACTGTTACTGTACTGTTATAATAAACCCCATTCAGACTGCCCTGTTACTGTACTGTTATAATAACCCCATTCAGACTGCCCTGTTACTGTACTGTTATAATAACCCCCATTCAGACTGCCCTGTTACTGTACTGTTATAATAACCCCCATTCAGACTGCCCCTGTTACTGTACTGTTATAATAACCCCCATTCAGACTGCCCCTGTTACTGTACTGTTATAATAACCCCCATTCAGACTGCCCTGTTACTGTACTGTTATAATAACCCCATTCAGACTGCCCCTGTTACTGTACTGTTATAATAACCCCCATTCAGACTGCCCCTGTTACTGTACTGTTATAATAACCCCATTCAGACTGCCCCTGTTACTGTACTGTTATAATAACCCCCCATTCAGACTGCCCCTGTTACTGTACTGTTATGATAGCCCCCATTCAGACTGCCCCTGTTACTGTACTGTTATAATAACCCCCATTCAGACTGCCCCTGTTACTGTACTGTTATAATAACCCCCATTCAGACTGCCCCTGTTACTGTACTGTTATAATAACCCCCATTCAGACTGCCACTGTTACTGTACTGTTATAATAGCCCCCATTCAGACTGCCCCTGTTACTGTACTGTTATAATAACCCCCCATTCAGACTGCCCCTGTTACTGTACTGTTATGATAGCCCCCATTCAGACTGCCCCTGTTACTGTACTGTTATAATAACCCCCATTCAGACTGCCCCTGTTACTGTACTGTTATGATAGCCCCCATTCAGACTGCCACTGTTACTGTACTGTTATGATAGCCCCCATTCAGACTGCCCCTGTTACTGTACTGTTATAATAACCCCCATTCAGACTGCCCCTGTTACTGTACTGTTATGATAACCCCCATTCAGACTGCCACTGTTACTGTACTGTTATAATAACCCCCCATTCAGACTGCCACTGTTACTGTACTGTTATAATAGCCCTCATTCAGACTGCCACTGTTACTGTACTGTTATAATAACCCCCCATTCAGACTGCCACTGTTACTGTACTGTTATAATAACCCCCATTCAGACTGCCCCTGTTACTGTACTGTTATAATAACCCCCATTCAGACTGCCACTGTTACTGTACTGTTATAATAACCCCCATTCAGACTGCCACTGTTACTGTACTGTTATAATAACCCCCATTCAGACTGCCACTGTTACTGTACTGTTATAATAACCCCATTCAGACTGCCCCTGTTACTGTACTGTTATAATAACCCCCATTCAGACTGCCCCTGTTACTGTACTGTTATAATAACCCCCATTCAGACTGCCCTGTTACTGTACTGTTATAATAACCCCCATTCAGACTGACTACTGCCCTGTTACTGTACTGTTATAATAACCCCATTCAGACTGCCCCTGTTACTGTACTGTTATAATAACCCCATTCAGACTGCCACTGTTACTGTACTGTTATAATAGCCCCATTCAGACTGCCCCTGTTACTGTACTGTTACTGTTACTGTACTGTTATAATAACCCCCATTCAGACTGCCCTGTTACTGTACTGTTATAATAACCCCCATTCAGACTGCCCCCTGTTACTGTACTGTTATAATAACCCCCATTCAGACTGCCACTGTTACTGTACTGTTATAATAACCCCAATTCAGACTGCCACTGTTACTGTACTGTTATAATAACCCCCATTCAGACTGCCCCTGTTACTGTACTGTTATAATAACCCCATTCATTCAGACTGCCCTGTTACTGTACTGTTATAATAACCCCCATTCAGACTGCCCTGTTACTGTACTGTTATAATAACCCCCATTCAGACTGCCACTGTTACTGTACTGTTATAATAACCCCCCATTCAGACTGCCACTGTTACTGTACTGTTATAATAACCCCCATTCAGACTGCCCCTGTTACTGTACTGTTATAATAACCCCATTCAGACTGCCACTGTTACTGTACTGTTATAATAACCCCATTCAGACTGCCACTGTTACTGTACTGTTATAATAACCCCCATTCAGACTGCCACTGTTACTGTACTGTTATAATAACCCCATTCAGACTGCCACTGTTACTGTACTGTTATAATAACCCCCCATTCAGACTGCCACTGTTACTGTACTGTTATAATAACCCCCATTCAGACTGCCACTGTTACTGTACTGTTATAATAACCCCCATTCAGACTGCCCCTGTTACTGTACTGTTATAATAACCCCCATTCAGACTGCCACTGTTACTGTACTGTTATAATAACCCCCATTCAGACTGCCCCTGTTACTGTACTGTTATAATAACCCCCATTCAGACTGCCCCTGTTACTGTACTGTTATAATAACCCCCATTCAGACTGCCCCTGTTACTGTACTGTTATAATAACCCCCATTCAGACTGCCCTGTTACTGTACTGTTATAATAACCCCCATTCAGACTGCCCCTGTTACTGTACTGTTATAATAACCCCCATTCAGACTGCCACTGTTACTGTACTGTTATAATAACCCCCATTCAGACTGCCCCTGTTACTGTACTGTTATAATAACCCCCATTCAGACTGCCCCTGTTACTGTACTGTTATAATAACCCCCCATTCAGACTGCCCCTGTTACTGTACTGTTATAATAACCCCCATTCAGACTGCCCCTGTTACTGTACTGTTATAATAACCCCCATTCAGACTGCCCCTGTTACTGTACTGTTATAATAACCCCCCATTCAGACTGCCCCTGTTACTGTACTGTTATAATAACCCCCATTCAGACTGCCCCTGTTACTGTACTGTTATGATAACCCCCATTCAGACTGCCGCTGTTACTGTACTGTTATAATAACCCCCATTCCAGACTGCCACTGTTACTGTACTGTATATCAGACTGTGTTACTGTACTGTATTCAGACTGCCACTGTTACTGTACTGTTATAATAACCCCCATTCAGACTGCCCCTGTTACTGTACTGTTATAATAACCCCCATTCAGACTGCCCCTGTTACTGTACTGTTATAATAACCCCCATTCAGACTGCCCCTGTTACTGTACTGTTATAATAACCCCCATTCAGACTGCCCTGTTACTGTACTGTTATAATAACCCCCATTCAGACTGCCCCTGTTACTGTACTGTTATAATAACCCCCCATTCAGATCTACTGTACTGTCCATTCAGACTGCCCTGTTACTGTACTGTTATAATAACCCCCATTCAGACTGCCCTGTTACTGTACTGTTATAATAACCCCCATTCAGACTGCCCCTGTTACTGTACTGTTATAATAACCCCCATTCAGACTGCCCCTGTTACTGTACTGTTATAATAACCCCCATTCAGACTGCCCCTGTTACTGTACTGTTATAATAACCCCCATTCAGACTGCCCCTGTTACTGTACTGTTATAATAACCCCCATTCAGACTGCCCTGTTACTGTACTGTTATAATAACCCCATTCAGACTGCCCTGTTACTGTACTGTTATAATAACCCCCATTCAGACTGCCCTGTTACTGTACTGTTATAATAACCCCATTCAGACTGCCCCTGTTACTGTACTGTTATAATAACCCCATTCAGACTGCCCTGTTACTGTACTGTTATAATAACCCCATTCAGACTGCCACTGTTACTGTACTGTTATAATAACCCCCATTCAGACTGCCCTGTTACTGTACTGTTATAATAACCCCCATTCAGACTGCCACTGTTACTGTACTGTTATAATAACCCCCATTCAGACTGCCCCTGTTACTGTACTGTTATAATAACCCCATTCAGACTGCCCTGTTACTGTACTGTTATAATAACCCCATTCAGACTGCCACTGTTACTGTACTGTTATAATAACCCCCATTCAGACTGCCACTGTTACTGTACTGTTATAATAACCCCATTCAGACTGCCCCTGTTACTGTACTGTTATAATAACCCCCATTCAGACTGCCACTGTTACTGTACTGTTATGATAACCCCCATTCAGACTGCCCCTGTTACTGTACTGTTATAATAACCCCATTCAGACTGCCCCTGTTACTGTACTGTTATAATAACCCCCATTCAGACTGCCCTGTTACTGTACTGTTATAATAACCCCCATTCAGACTGCCACTGTTACTGTACTGTTATAATAACCCCCATTCAGACTGTTACTGTACTGTTATAATAACCCCATTCAGACTGCCCTGTTACTGTACTGTACTAATACTGTTATAACCCCCATTCAGACTGCCCCTGTTACTGTACTGTTATAATAACCCCCATTCAGACTGCCCCTGTTACTGTACTGTTATAATAACCCCATTCAGACTGCCCTGTTACTGTACTGTTATAATAACCCCCATTCAGACTGCCACTGTTACTGTACTGTTATAATAACCCCCATTCAGACTGCCCCTGTTACTGTACTGTTATAATAACCCCCATTCAGACTGCCCCTGTTACTGTACTGTTATAATAACCCCCATTCAGACTGCCCCTGTTACTGTACTGTTATAATAACCCCCATTCAGACTGCCCCCTGTTACTGTACTGTTATAATAACTCCCCATTCAGACTGCCCCTGTTACTGTACTGTTATAATAACCCCATTCAGACTGCCCCTGTTACTGTACTGTTATAATAACCCCCATTCAGACTGCCCTGTTACTGTACTGTTATGATAGCCCCCATTCAGACTGCCCCTGTTACTGTACTGTTATAATAACCCCCATTCAGACTGCCCTGTTACTGTACTGTTATAATAACCCCATTCAGACTGCCCCTGTTACTGTACTGTTATAATAACCCCATTCAGACTGCCACTGTTACTGTACTGTTATAATAACCCCCATTCAGACTGCCACTGTTACTGTACTGTTATAATAGCCCCATTCAGACTGCCACTGTTACTGTACTGTTATTATAACCCCCATTCAGACTGCCCCTGTTACTGTACTGTTATGATAACCCCCATTCAGACTGCCACTGTTACTGTACTGTTATATAACCCCATTCAGACTGCCCTGTTACTGTACTGTTATGATAGCCCCCATTCAGACTGCCACTGTTACTGTACTGTTATAATAACCCCCATTCAGACTGCCCCTGTTACTGTACTGTTATAATAACCCCCATTCAGACTGCCACTGTTACTGTACTGTTATAATAACCCCCATTCAGACTGCCACTGTTACTGTACTGTTATAATAACCCCCCATTCAGACTGCCACTGTTACTGTACTGTTATAATAACCCCCATTCAGACTGCCCCTGTTACTGTACTGTTATAATAACCCCCATTCAGACTGCCCCTGTTACTGTACTGTTATAATAACCCCATTCAGACTGCCCCTGTTACTGTACTGTTATAATAACCCCCATTCAGACTGCCCTGTTACTGTACTGTTATAATAACCCCCATTCAGACTGCCCCTGTTACTGTACTGTTATAATAACCCCCATTCAGACTGCCCCTGTTACTGTACTGTTATAATAACCCCCATTCAGACTGCCCCTGTTACTGTACTGTTATAATAACCCCATTCAGACTGCCCCTGTTACTGTACTGTTATAATAACCCCCATTCAGACTGCCACTGTTACTGTACTGTTATAATAACCCCCATTCAGACTGCCCCTGTTACTGTACTGTTATAATAACCCCCATTCAGACTGCCCCCTGTTACTGTACTGTTATAATAACCCCCATTCAGACTGCCCCTGTTACTGTACTGTTATAATAACCCCATTCAGACTGCTCCCTGTTACTGTACTGTTATAATAACCCCCATTCAGACTGCCCCTGTTACTGTACTGTTATAATAACCCCATTCAGACTGCCCTGTTACTGTACTGTTATAATAGCCCCATTCAGACTGCCCCTGTTACTGTACTGTTATAGCCCCCATTCAGACTGCCCTGTTACTGTACTGTTATAATAGCCCCCATTCAGACTGCCCCTGTTACTGTACTGTTATAATAACCCCATTCAGACTGCCCCTGTTACTGTACTGTTATAATAACCCCATTCAGACTGCCCCTGTTACTGTACTGTTATAATAACCCCCATTCAGACTGCCACTGTTACTGTACTGTTATAATAGCCCCCATTCAGACTGCCCCTGTTACTGTACTGTTATAATAACCCCATTCAGACTGCCCCTGTTACTGTACTGTTATAATAACCCCATTCAGACTGCCCTGTTACTGTACTGTTATAATAACCCCCATTCAGACTGCCCCTGTTACTGTACTGTTATAATAACCCCATTCAGACTGCCACTGTTACTGTACTGTTATAATAGCCCCCATTCAGACTGCCACTGTTACTGTACTGTTATATAACCCCCATTCAGACTGCCCCTGTTACTGTACTGTTATAATAACCCCATTCAGACTGCCACTGTTACTGTACTGTTATAATAACCCCCATTCAGACTGCCACTGTTACTGTACTGTTATAATAAATACTGTTATCCCCATTCAGACTGCCCCTGTTACTGTACTGTTATAATAACATTCAGACTGCTACTGTTACTGTACTGTTATAATAACCCCCATTCAGACTGCCACTGTTACTGTACTGTTATAATAACCCCCATTCAGACTGCCACTGTTACTGTACTGTTATAATAACCCCATTCAGACTGCCACTGTTACTGTACTGTTATAATAACCCCCATTCAGACTGCCACTGTTACTGTACTGTTATAATAACCCCCATTCAGACTGCCACTGTTACTGTACTGTTATATAACCCCCATTCAGACTGCCCTGTTACTGTACTGTTATGATAACCCCCATTCCAGACTGCCACTGTTACTGTACTGTTATAATAACCCCCATTCAGACTGCCCTGTTACTGTACTGTTATAATAACCCCATTCAGACTGCCCTGTTACTGTACTGTTATGATAACCCCCATTCAGACTGCCCCTGTTACTGTACTGTTATAATAACCCCATTCAGACTGCCCTGTTACTGTACTGTTATAATAACCCCCATTCAGACTGCCACTGTTACTGTACTGTTATAATAACCCCCATTCAGACTGCCCCTGTTACTGTACTGTTATAATAACCCCCATTCAGACTGCCACTACTGTTACTGTACTGCCCCATTCAGACTGCCCTGTTACTGTACTGTTATAATAACCCCCATTCAGACTGCCCCTGTTACTGTACTGTTATAATAACCCCCATTCAGACTGCCCCTGTTACTGTACTGTTATGATAACAGACTGCCACTGTTACTGTACTGTTATAATAACCCCCATTCAGACTGCCCTGTTACTGTACTGTTATAATAACCCCATTCAGACTGCCCCTGTTACTGTACTGTTATAATAACCCCCATTCAGACTGCCCTGTTACTGTACTGTTATAATAACCCCCATTCAGACTGCCACTGTTACTGTACTGTTATAATAACCCCCATTCAGACTGCCACTGTTACTGTACTGTTATAATAGCCCCATTCAGACTGCCCCTGTTACTGTACTGTTATAATAACCCCCATTCAGACTGCCCTGTTACTGTACTGTTATAATAACCCCCATTCAGACTGCCCCTGTTACTGTACTGTTATAATAACCCCCATTCAGACTGCCCCTGTTACTGTACTGTTATAATAACCCCATTCAGACTGCCACTGTTACTGTACTGTTATAATAACCCCCATTCAGACTGCCCTGTTACTGTACTGTTATAATAACCCCCATTCAGACTGCCCCTGTTACTGTACTGTTATAATAAACCCCATTCAGACTGCCCCTGTTACTGTACTGTTATAATAACTCCCCATTCAGACTGCCCCTGTTACTGTACTGTTATAATAGCCCCCATTCAGACTGCCACTATTTACTGTACTGTTATAATAACCCCATTCAGACTGCCCTGTTACTGTACTGTTATAATAACCCCATTCAGACTGCCCCTGTTACTGTACTGTTATAATAACCCCCATTCAGACTGCCACTGTTACTGTACTGTTATAATAACCCCCATTCAGACTGCCCCTGTTACTGTACTGTTATAATAACCCCCATTCCAGACTGCCCCTGTTACTGTACTGTTATAATAGCCCCATTCAGACTGCCACTGTTACTGTACTGTTATAATAACCCCCATTCAGACTGCCACTGTTACTGTACCATTCAGACTGCCTGTTACTGTACTGTTATAATAACCCCCATTCAGACTGCCCCTGTTACTGTACTGTTATAATAACCCCCATTCAGACTGCCACTGTTACTGTACTGTTATAATAACCCCCATTCAGACTGCCCCTGTTACTGTACTGTTATAATAACCCCCATTCAGACTGCCACTGTTACTGTACTGTTATAATAACCCCCATTCAGACTGCCACTGTTACTGTACTGTTATAATAACCCCCCATTCAGACTGCCACTGTTACTGTACTGTTATAATAACCCCCATTCAGACTGCCACTGTTACTGTACTGTTATAATAACCCCCATTCAGACTGCCACTGTTACTGTACTGTTATAATAACCCCCCATTCAGACTGCCCCTGTTACTGTACTGTTATAATAACCCCCATTCAGACTGCCACTGTTACTGTACTGTTATAATAACCCCCATTCAGACTGCCCCTGTTACTGTACTGTTATAATAACCCCCATTCAGACTGCCCCTGTTACTGTACTGTTATAATAACCCCCATTCAGACTGCCCCTGTTACTGTACTGTTATAATAACCCCCATTCAGACTGCCCCTGTTACTGTACTGTTATGATAACCCCATTCAGACTGCCCCTGTTACTGTACTGTTATAATAACCCCATTCAGACTGCCCCTGTTACTGTACTGTTATGATAACCCCCATTCAGACTGCCCCTGTTACTGTACTGTTATAATAACCCCATTCAGACTGCCCCTGTTACTGTACTGTTATAATAACCCCCATTCAGACTGCCACTGTTACTGTACTGTTATAATAACCCCCATTCAGACTGCCCTATTTACTGTACTGTTATAATAACCCCCATTCAGACTGCCCCTGTTACTGTACTGTTATAATAACCCCCCATTCAGACTGCCCCTGTTACTGTACTGTTATAATAACCCCCCATTCAGACTGCCCCCTGTTACTGTACTGTTATAATAACCCCCATTCAGACTGCCCTGTTACTGTACTGTTATAATAACCCCATTCAGACTGCCCCTGTTACTGTACTGTTATAATAACCCCATTCAGACCTGTTACTGTACTGTTATAATAACCCCCATTCAGACTGCCCTGTTACTGTACTGTTATAATAACCCCCATTCAGACTGCCCTGTTACTGTACTGTTATAATAACCCCCATTCAGACTGCCCCTGTTACTGTACTGTTATAATAACCCCCATTCAGACTGCCCCTGTTACTGTACTGTTATAATAACCCCCATTCAGACTGCCCCTGTTACTGTACTGTTATAATAACATTCAGACTGTACTGTTACTGTACTGTTATAATAACCCCCATTCAGACTACCTGTTATACATTCAGACTGCCCCTGTTACCTTACTGTTACTGTGTACTGTTACTGTACTGCCCCATTCAGACTGCCACTGTTACTGTACTGTTATAATAACCCCCATTCAGACTGCCACTGTTACTGTACTGTTATAATAACCCCCATTCAGACTGCCCCTGTTACTGTACTGTTATAATAACCCCCATTCAGACTGCCCCTGTTACTGTACTGTTATAATAACCCCCATTCAGACTGCCCCTGTTACTGTACTGTTATAATAACCCCCATTCAGACTGCCCCTGTTACTGTACTGTTATAATAACCCCCATTCAGACTGCCCCTGTTACTGTACTGTTATAATAACCCCATTCAGACTGCCCCTGTTACTGTACTGTTATAATAACCCCATTCAGACTGCCACTGTTACTGTACTGTTATAATAACCCCCATTCAGACTGCCCCTGTTACTGTACTGTTATAATAACCCCCATTCAGACTGCCCCTGTTACTGTACTGTATAATAACCCCCATTCAGACTGCCTGTTACTGCTGTTATGCCCCCATTCAGACTGCCCCTGTTACTGTACTGTTATAATAACCCCATTCAGACTGCCCCTGTTACTGTACTGTTATGATAACCCCATTCAGACTGCCCTGTTACTGTACTGTTATATAACCCCCATTCAGACTGCCCTGTTACTGTACTGTTATAATAACCCCATTCAGACTGCCACTGTTACTGTACTGTTATAATAACCCCCATTCAGACTGCCCCTGTTACTGTACTGTTATAATAACCCCCCATTCAGACTGCCCCTGTTACTGTACTGTTATAATAACCCCCATTCAGACTGCCACTGTTACTGTACTGTTATAATAACCCCCATTCAGACTGCCCCTGTTACTGTACTGTTATAATAACCCCCCATTCAGACTGCCCTTTTACTGTACTGTTATAATAACCCCATTACTGTACTGATTCAGACTGCCTGTTACTGTACTGTTATAATAACCCCCATTCAGACTGCCCCTGTTACTGTACTGTTATAATAACCCCCATTCAGACTACTGTTACTGTACTGTTATAGCCCCCATTCAGACTGCCCCCTGTTACTGTACTGTTATGATAACCCCATTCAGACTGCCCCCTGTACTGTACTGTACTGCCCCTGCTGTAGAATAACCCCATTCCAGACTGCCACTGTTACTGTACTGCCCCCATTCAGACTGCCCTGTTACTGTACTGTTATAATAACCCCCCATTCAGACTGCCCCTGTTACTGTACTGTTATAATAACCCCCATTCAGACTGCCACTGTTACTGTACTGTTATAATAACCCCATTCAGACTGCCCCTGTTACTGTACTGTTATAATAACCCCATTCAGACTGCCACTGTTACTGTACTGTTATGTACTGTTATAATAACCCCCATTCAGACTGCCCCTGTTACTGTACTGTTATAATAACCCCCCATTCAGACTGCCCTGTTACTGTACTGTTATAATAACCCCATTCAGACTGCCACTGTTACTGTACTGTTATAATAACCCCATTACTGCCACTGTTACTGTACTGTTATAATAACCCCCATTCAGACTGCCCCTGTTACTGTACTGTTATAATAACCCCATTCAGACTGCCCCTGTTACTGTACTGTTATAATAACCCCCTGCATTCAGACTGCCCTGTTACTGTACTGTTATAATAACCCCCATTCAGACTGCCACTGTTACTGTACTGTTATAATAACCCCCATTCAGACTGCCACTGTTACTGTACTGTTATAATAGCCCCAATTCAGACTGCCACTGTTACTGTACTGTTATAATAACCCCCATTCAGACTGCCCCTGTTACTGTACTGTTATGATAACCCCCATTCAGACTGCCACTGTTACTGTACTGTTATAATAACCCCCATTCAGACTGCCCCTGTTACTGTACTGTTATAATAACCCCCATTCAGACTGCCCCTGTTACTGTACTGTTATGATAGACTGCCCCTGTACTGTTCAGACTGCCCTGTTACTGTACTGTTATAATAATAACCCCATTCAGACTGCCCTGTTACTGTACTGTTATAATAACCCCCATTCAGACTGCCCCTGTTACTGTACTGTTATAATAACCCCCATTCAGACTGCCACTGTTACTGTACTGTTATAATAACCCCCATTCAGACTGCCCCTGTTACTGTACTGTTATGATAACCCCCATTCAGACTGCCCACTGTTACTGTACTGTTATAATAACCCCCATTCAGACTGCCCCCTGTTACTGTACTGTTATAACCCCATTCAGACTGCCACTGTTACTGTACTGTTATAATAACCCCCATTCAGACTGCCACTGTTACTGTACTGTTATAATAACCCCCATTCAGACTACCCTGTTACTGTACTGTTATAATAACCCCATTCAGACTGCCTGTTACTGTACTGTTATAATAACCCCCATTCAGACTGCCACTGTTACTGTACTGTTATAATAACCCCATTCAGACTGCCACTGTTACTGTACTGTTATAATAACCCCCCATTCAGACTGCCACTGTTACTGTACTGTTATAATAACCCCATTCAGACTGCCACTGTTACTGTACTGTTATAATAACCCCCATTCAGACTGCCCTGTTACTGTACTGTTATAATAACCCCCATTCAGACTGCCCTGTTACTGTACTGTTATAATAACCCCATTCAGACTGCCCCTGTTACTGTACTGTTATAATAACCCCCATTCAGACTGCCACTGTTACTGTACTGTTATAATAACCCCCATTCAGACTGCCCCTGTTACTGTACTGTTATAATAACCCCCATTCAGACTGCCCTGTTACTGTACTGTTATAATAACCCCATTCAGACTGCCCTGTTACTGTACTGTTATGATAGCCCCCATTCAGACTGCCCCTGTTACTGTACTGTTATAATAACCCCCATTCAGACTGCCCTGTTACTGTACTGTTATAATAACCCCCATTCAGACTGCCCTGTTACTGTACTGTTATAATAACCCCATTCAGACTGCCCTGTTACTGTACTGTACTGTCATAATAACCCCCATTCAGACTGCCACTGTTACTGTACTGATAATAACCCCCATTCAGACTGCCCTGTTACTGTACTGTTATAATAACCCCCATTCAGACTGCCCTGTTACTGTACTGTTATAATAACCCCCATTCAGACTGCCCCTGTTACTGTACTGTTATAATAACCCCATTCAGACTGCCCCTGTTACTGTACTGTTATAATAACCCCCATTCAGACTGCACTGTTACTGTACTGTTATAATAACCCCCATTCAGACTGCCCTGTTACTGTGTATGCCCCATTCAGACTGCCCTGTTATTCAGATAACATTCAGACTGCCACTGTGTACTGTGCTGTCAGACTACTGTTACTGTATGTTATAACCCCATTCAGACTGCCCTGTTACAGTTACACTGCCCCTGTTACTGTACTGTTATAATAACCCCATTCAGACTGCCCATGTACTGCTTATTCAGACTGCCCTGTTACTGTACTGTTATAATAACCCCCATTCAGACTGCCCCTGTTACTGTACTGTTATAATAACCCCCATTCAGACTGCCCTGTTACTGTACTGTTATAATAGCCCCCATTCAGACTGCCACTGTTACTGTACTGTTATAATAACCCCCATTCAGACTGCCCCTGTTACTGTACTGTTATAATAACCCCCATTCAGACTGCCCCTGTTACTGTACTGTTATGATAACCCCCATTCAGACTGCCCCTGTTACTGTACTGTTATAATAACCCCATTCAGACTGCCACTGTTACTGTACTGTTATAATAACCCCATTCAGACTGCCACTGTTACTGTACTGTTATAATAACCCCCATTCAGACTGCCCTGTTACTGTACTGTTATAATAACCCCCATTCAGACTGCCCCTGTTACTGTACTGTTATAATAACCCCCATTCAGACTGCCCTGTTACTGTACTGTTATAATATAACCCCCATTCAGACTGCCCCTGTTACTGTACTGTTATAATAACCCCCATTCAGACTGCCCCTGTTACTGTACTGTTATAATAACCCCCATTCAGACTCACTGTACTGTTATAATAACCCCATTCAGACTGCCCCTGTTACTGTACTGTTATAATAACTGTTACTGTACTGATTCAAGACTGTACCACTGTTACTGTAACTATAATAACCCCCATTCAGACTGCCCCCTGTTACTGTACTGTTATAATAACCCCCATTCAGACTGCCCCTGTTACTGTACTGTTATAATAACCCCCATTCAGACTGCCCCTGTTACTGTACTGTTATAATAACCCCCATTCAGACTGCCCCTGTTACTGTACTGTTATAATAACCCCCATTCAGACTGCCCCTGTTACTGTACTGTTATAATAACCCCATTCAGACTGCCCCTGTTACTGTACTGTTATAATAACCCCCATTCAGACTGCCCCTGTTACTGTACTGTTATAATAACCCCCATTCAGACTGCCCCTGTTACTGTACTGTTATGATAGCCCCCATTCAGACTGCCCTGTTACTGTACTGTTATAATAACCCCATTCAGACTGCCCTGTTACTGTACTGTTATAATAACCCCCATTCAGACTGCCACTGTTACTGTACTGTTATAATAACCCCATTCAGACTGCCCTGTTACTGTACTGTTATAATAACCCCCATTCAGACTGCCACTGTTACTGTACTGTTATAATAACCCCCATTCAGACTGCCACTGTTACTGTACTGTTATAATAACCCCCATTCAGACTGCCCTGTTACTGTACTGTTATAATAACCCCCCATTCAGACTGCCCCTGTTACTGTACTGTTATAATAACCCCATTCAGACTGCCACTGTTACTGTACTGTTATAATAACCCCCATTCAGACTGCCCCTGTTACTGTACTGTTATAATAACCCCCATTCAGACTGCCCTGTTACTGTACTGTTATAATAACCCCCATTCAGACTGCCCCTGTTACTGTACTGTTATAATAACCCCCATTCAGACTGCCCCTGTTACTGTACTGTTATAATAACCCCCATTCAGACTGCCCTGTTACTGTACTGTTATAATAACCCCCATTCAGACTGCCCTGTTACTGTACTGTTATAATAACCCCCATTCAGACTGCCCCTGTTACTGTACTGTTATAATAACCCCCATTCAGACTGCCCCTGTTACTGTACTGTTATAATAACCCCCATTCAGACTGCCCTGTTACTGTACTGTTATGATAGCCCCCATTCAGACTGCCCCTGTTACTGTACTGTTATAATAACCCCATTCAGACTGCCCTGTTACTGTACTGTTATGATAACCCCCATTCAGACTGCCACTGTTACTGTACTGTTATAATAACCCCCATTCCAGACTGCCACTGTTACTGTACTGTTATAATAGCCCCCATTCAGACTGCCACTGTTACTTTACTGTTATAATAACCCCCATTCAGACTGCCACTGTTACTGTATTGTTATAATAACCCCATTCAGACTGCCACTGTTACTGTACTGTTATAATAACCCCATTCAGACTGCCCTGTTACTGTACTGTTATAATAACCCCCCATTCAGACTGCCCCTGTTACTGTACTGTACTGTTATGATAGCCCCCATTCAGACTGCCACTGTTACTGTACTGTTATAATAACCCCCATTCAGACTGCCCCTGTTACTGTACTGTTATAATAACCCCCATTCAGACTGCCACTGTTACTGTACTGTTATAATAACCCCCATTCAGACTGCCCCTGTTACTGTTACTGTTATAATAACCCCCATTCAGACTGCCACTGTTACTGTATAATAACCCCCATTCAGACTGCCCCTGTTACTGTACTGTACTGTTATAATAACCCCATTCAGACTGCCCCTGTTACTGTACTGTTATAATAACCCCCATTCAGACTGCCCCTGTTACTGTACTGTTATAATAACCCCCATTCAGACTGCCCCTGTTACTGTACTGTTATAATAACCCCCATTCAGACTGCCCCTATGTTACTGTACTGTTATAATAACCCCCATTCAGACTGCCCCTGTTACTGTACTGTTATAATAACCCCCATTCAGACTGCCCCTGTTACTGTACTGTTATAATAACCCCCATTCAGACTGCCCCTGTTACTGTACTGTTATAATAACCCCCATTCAGACTGCCACTGTTACTGTACTGTTATAATAACCCCATTCAGACTGCCCTGTTACTGTACTGTTATAATGCCCCATTCAGACTGCCCTGTTACTGTACTGTTATGATAACTCAGACTGCCATTACTGTACTGTTATAATAACTCCCATTCAGACTGCTGTTACTGTACTGTTATAATAACCCCATTCAGACTGCCTGTTACTGTACTGTTATAATAACCCCCCATTCAGACTGCCACTGTTACTGTACTGTTATAATAACCCCCATTCAGACTGCCCCTGTTACTGTACTGTTATAATAACCCCCATTCAGACTGCCACTGTTACTGTACTGTTATAATAACCCCCATTCAGACTGCCACTGTTACTGTACTGTTATAATAACCCCCATTCAGACTGCCCTGTTACTGTACTGTTATAATAACCCCCATTCAGACTGCCCCTGTTACTGTACTGTTATGATAACCCCCATTCAGACTGCCACTGTTACTGTACTGTTATAATAACCCCCATTCAGACTGCCCCTGTTACTGTACTGTACTGTTATGATACTGTACTGAATACACATTCAGACTGCCCCTGTTACTGTACTGTTATAATAACCCCCATTCAGACTGCCCCTGTTACTGTACTGTTATAATAACCCCATTCAGACTGCCCCTGTTACTGTACTGTTATAATAACCCCCATTCAGACTGCCCTGTTACTGTACTGTTATAATAACCCCCATTCAGACTGCCACTGTTACTGTACTGTTATAATAACCCCCATTCAGACTGCCCCTGTTACTGTACTGTTATAATAACTTCATTCAGACTGCCCCTGTTACTGTACTGTTATAATAACCCCCATTCAGACTGCCCCTGTTACTGTACTGTTATAATAGCCCCCATTCAGACTGCCCCTGTTACTGTACTGTTATAATAACCCCCATTCAGACTGCCCCTGTTACTGTACTGTTATAATAACCCCCATTCAGACTGCCCTGTTACTGCACTGTTATAATAAGCCCCCATTCAGACTGCCCTGTTACTGTACTGTTATAATAACCCCCATTCAGACTGCCCTGTTACTGTACTGTTATAATAACTGCCATGTTACTGTACTGTTATAATAACCCCCATTCAGACTGCCACTGTTACTGTACTGTTATAATAACCCCCATTCAGACTGCCCCTGTTACTGTACTGTTATAATAACCCCCATTCAGACTGCCCCTGTTACTGTACTGTTATAATAACCCCCATTCAGACTGCCACTGTTACTGTACTGTTATAATAACCCCATTCAGACTGCCCCTGTTACTGTACTGTTATAATAACCCCCATTCAGACTGCCCTGTTACTGTACTGTTATATAACCCCCATTCAGACTGCCCCTGTTACTGTACTGTTATAATAACCCCATTCAGACTGCCAGTTACTGTACTGTTATAATAACCCCCATTCAGACTGCCCCCTGTTACTGTACTGTTATAATAACCCCCATTCAGACTGCCCCTGTTACTGTACTGTTATAATAACCCCCATTCAGACTGCCACTGTTACTGTACTGTTATAATAACCCCCATTCAGACTGCCCCTGTTACTGTACTGTTATAATAACCCCCATTCAGACTGCCCCTGTTACTGTACTGTTATAATAACCCCCATTCAGACTGCCCTGTTACTGTACTGTTATAATAACCCCCATTCAGACTGCCCCTGTTACTGTACTGTTATAATAACCCCATTCAGACTGCCCCTGTTACTGTACTGTTATAATAACCCCCATTCAGACTGCCCCTGTTACTGTACTGTTATAATAACCCCATTCAGACTGCCCTGTTACTGTACTGTTATAATAACCCCCATTCAGACTGCCCTGTTACTGTACTGTTATAATAACCCCCATTCAGACTGCCACTGTTACTGTACTGTTATAATAACCCCATTCAGACTGCCACTGTTACTGTACTGTTATAATAACCCCCATTCAGACTGCCCCTGTTACTGTACTGTTATAATAACCCCCATTCAGACTGCCCCTGTTACTGTACTGTTATAATAACCCCCATTCAGACTGCCACTGTTACTGTACTGTTATAATAACCCCCATTCAGACTGCCACTGTTACTGTACTGTTATAATAACCCCCATTCAGACTGCCCTGTTACTGTACTGTTATAATAACCCCATTCAGACTGCCCTGTTACTGTACTGTTATAATAACCCCATTCAGACTGCCCCTGTTACTGTACTGTTATAATAACCCCCATTCAGACTGCCCTGTTACTGTACTGTTATAATAACCCCCATTCAGACTGCCACTGTTACTGTACTGTTATAATAACCCCCATTCAGACTGCCCCTGTTACTGTACTGTTATAATAACCCCATTCAGACTGCCCCTGTTACTGTACTGTTATAATAGCCCCCATTCAGACTGCCACTGTTACTGTACTGTTATAATAACCCCCATTCAGACTGCCCCTGTTACTGTACTGTTATAATAACCCCCATTCAGACTGCCCCTGTTACTGTACTGTTATAATAACCCCCATTCAGACTGCCACTGTTACTGTACTGTTATAATAACCCCCATTCAGACTGCCACTGTTACTGTACTGTTATAATAACCCCCATTCAGACTGCCACTGTTACTGTACTGTTATAATAACCCCCATTCAGACTGCCCTGTTACTGTACTGTTATAATAACCCCCATTCAGACTGCCACTGTTACTGTACTGTTATAATAACCCCATTCAGACTGCCCCTGTTACTGTACTGTTATAATAACCCCCATTCAGACTGCCCTGTTACTGTACTGTTATAATAACCCCCATTCAGACTGCCCCTGTTACTGTACTGTTATAATAACCCCATTCAGACTGCCCCTGTTACTGTACTGTTATAATAACCCCATTCAGACTGCCCCTGTTACTGTACTGTTATAATAACCCCCATTCAGACTGCCACTGTTACTGTACTGTTATAATAACCCCATTCAGACTGCCCCTGTTACTGTACTGTTATAATAACCCCCATTCAGACTGCCACTGTTACTGTACTGTTATAATAACCCCCATTCAGACTGCCCTGTTACTGTACTGTTATAATAACCCCCCATTCAGACTGCCCCTGTTACTGTACTGTTATAATAACCCCCATTCAGACTGCCCTGTTACTGTACTGTTATAATAACCCCATTCAGACTGCCCTGTTACTGTACTGTTATAATAACCCCCATTCAGACTGCCACTGTTACTGTACTGTTATAATAACCCCATTCAGACTGCCCTGTTACTGTACTGTTATAATAACCCCCATTCAGACTGCCCCTGTTACTGTACTGTTATAATAACCCCCATTCAGACTGCCCCTGTTACTGTACTGTTATAATAACCCCCATTCAGACTGCCCCTGTTACTGTACTGTTATAATAACCCCATTCAGACTGCCCCTGTTACTGTACTGTTATAATAACCCCCATTCAGACTGCCCCTGTTACTGTACTGTTATAATAACCCCATTCAGACTGCCCCTGTTACTGTACTGTTATAATAACCCCCATTCAGACTGCCCCTGTTACTGTACTGTTATAATAACCCCCATTCAGACTGCCACTGTTACTGTACTGTTATAATAACCCCCATTCAGACTGCCCCTGTTACTGTACTGTTATAATAACCCCCATTCAGACTGCCCTGTTACTGTACTGTTATAATAACCCCATTCAGACTGCCACTGTTACTGTACTGTTATAATAACCCCCATTCAGACTGCCCCTGTTACTGTACTGTTATAATAACCCCCATTCAGACTGCCCTGTTACTGTACTGTTATAATAACCCCCATTCAGACTGCCCCTGTTACTGTACTGTTATAATAACCCCCATTCAGACTGCCCCTGTTACTGTACTGTTATAATAACCCCCATTCAGACTGCCCCTGTTACTGTACTGTTATAATAACCCCCATTCAGACTGCCCCTGTTACTGTACTGTTATAATAACCCCCATTCAGACTGCCCCTGTTACTGTACTGTTATAATAACCCCCATTCAGACTGCCCTGTTACTGTACTGTTATAATAACCCCCATTCAGACTGCCCCTGTTACTGTACTGTACTGTTATAATAACCCCCCATTCAGACTGCCCTGTTACTGTACTGTTATAATAACCCCCATTCAGACTGCCCCTGTTACTGTACTGTTATAATAACCCCCATTCAGACTGCCCTGTTACTGTACTGTACTGTTATAATAACCCCCATTCAGACTGCCCCTGTTACTGTACTGTTATAATAACCCCATTCAGACTGCCCCTGTTACTGTACTGTTATAATAACCCCCATTCAGACTGCCCCTGTTACTGTACTGTTATAATAACCCCCATTCAGACTGCCCCTGTTACTGTACTGTTATAATAACCCCCATTCAGACTGCCCCTGTTACTGTACTGTTATAATAACCCCCATTCAGACTGCCCCTGTTACTGTACTGTTATAATAACCCCCATTCAGACTGCCCCTGTTACTGTACTGTTATAATAACCCCCATTCAGACTGCCCCTGTTACTGTACTGTTATAATAACCCCCATTCAGACTGCCCTGTTACTGTACTGTTATAATAACCCCCATTCAGACTGCCCCTGTTACTGTACTGTTATAATAACCCCCATTCAGACTGCCCCTGTTACTGTACTGTTATAATAACCCCATTCAGACTGCCCCTGTTACTGTACTGTTATAATAACCCCCATTCAGACTGCCCCTGTTACTGTACTGTTATAATAACCCCCATTCAGACTGCCCCTGTTACTGTACTGTTATAATAACCCCCCATTCAGACTGCCCCTGTTACTGTACTGTTATAATAACCCCCATTCAGACTGCCCCTGTTACTGTACTGTTATAATAACCCCATTCAGACTGCCCCTGTTACTGTACTGTTATAATAACCCCCATTCAGACTGCCCTGTTACTGTACTGTTATAATAACCCCCATTCAGACTGCCCCTGTTACTGTACTGTTATAATAACCCCCATTCAGACTGCCCCTGTTACTGTACTGTTATAATAACCCCCATTCAGACTGCCCCTGTTACTGTACTGTTATAATAACCCCCATTCAGACTGCCCCTGTTACTGTACTGTTATAATAACCCCCATTCAGACTGCCCCTGTTACTGTACTGTTATAATAACCCCATTCAGACTGCCCTGTTACTGTACTGTTATAATAACCCCATTCAGACTGCCCTGTTACTGTACTGTTATAATAACCCCCATTCAGACTGCCCCTGTTACTGTACTGTTATAATAACCCCCATTCAGACTGCCCTGTTACTGTACTGTTATAATAACCCCCATTCAGACTGCCCCTGTTACTGTACTGTTATAATAACCCCATTCAGACTGCCCCTGTTACTGTACTGTTATAATAACCCCCATTCAGACTGCCCCTGTTACTGTACTGTTATAATAACCCCCATTCAGACTGCCCCTGTTACTGTACTGTTATAATAACCCCCATTCAGACTGCCCCTGTTACTGTACTGTTATAATAACCCCATTCAGACTGCCACTGTTACTGTACTGTTATAATAACCCCCATTCAGACTGCCCCTGTTACTGTACTGTTATAATAACCCCCATTCAGACTGCCCCTGTTACTGTACTGTTATAATAACCCCCATTCAGACTGCCCCTGTTACTGTACTGTTATAATAACCCCCATTCAGACTGCCCCTGTTACTGTACTGTTATAATAACCCCCATTCAGACTGCCCTGTTACTGTACTGTTATAATAACCCCCATTCAGACTGCCCCTGTTACTGTACTGTTATAATAACCCCATTCAGACTGCCCCTGTTACTGTACTGTTATAATAACCCCCATTCAGACTGCCCTGTTACTGTACTGTTATAATAACCCCATTCAGACTGCCCCTGTTACTGTACTGTTATAATAACCCCCATTCAGACTGCCCCTGTTACTGTACTGTTATAATAACCCCCATTCAGACTGCCCCTGTTACTGTACTGTTATAATAACCCCCATTCAGACTGCCACTGTTACTGTACTGTTATAATAACCCCATTCAGACTGCCACTGTTACTGTACTGTTATAATAACCCCCATTCAGACTGCCACTGTTACTGTACTGTTATAATAACCCCCATTCAGACTGCCACTGTTACTGTACTGTTATAATAACCCCCATTCAGACTGCCACTGTTACTGTACTGTTATAATAACCCCCATTCAGACTGCCCCTGTTACTGTACTGTTATAATAACCCCCCATTCAGACTGCCCCTGTTACTGTACTGTTATAATAACCCCCATTCAGACTGCCCCTGTTACTGTACTGTTATAATAACCCCCATTCAGACTGCCCCTGTTACTGTACTGTTATAATAACCCCATTCAGACTGCCCCTGTTACTGTACTGTTATAATAACCCCCATTCAGACTGCCACTGTTACTGTACTGTTATAATAACCCCCATTCAGACTGCCCCTGTTACTGTACTGTTATAATAACCCCCATTCAGACTGCCCTGTTACTGTACTGTTATAATAACCCCCATTCAGACTGCCCCTGTTACTGTACTGTTATAATAACCCCATTCAGACTGCCCCTGTTACTGTACTGTTATAATAACCCCCATTCAGACTGCCCCTGTTACTGTACTGTTATAATAACCCCCATTCAGACTGCCCCTGTTACTGTACTGTTATAATAACCCCCATTCAGACTGCCCCTGTTACTGTACTGTTATAATAACCCCCATTCAGACTGCCCCTGTTACTGTACTGTTATAATAACCCCCATTCAGACTGCCCCTGTTACTGTACTGTTATGATAGCCCCCATTCAGACTGCCCCTGTTACTGTACTGTTATAATAACCCCCATTCAGACTGCCCCTGTTACTGTACTGTTATGATAACCCCCATTCAGACTGCCACTGTTACTGTACTGTTATAATAACCCCCCATTCAGACTGCCACTGTTACTGTACTGTTATAATAGCCCCATTCAGACTGCCACTGTTACTTTACTGTTATAATAACCCCCCATTCAGACTGCCACTGTTACTGTATTGTTATAATAACCCCCATTCAGACTGCCACTGTTACTGTACTGTTATAATAACCCCCATTCAGACTGCCACTGTTACTGTACTGTTATAATAACCCCCATTCAGACTGCCCCTGTTACTGTACTGTACTGTTATGATAGCCCCCATTCAGACTGCCACTGTTACTGTACTGTTATAATAACCCCCATTCAGACTGCCCTGTTACTGTACTGTTATAATAACCCCATTCAGACTGCCACTGTTACTGTACTGTTATAATAACCCCCATTCAGACAGCCCCCTGTTACTGTACTGTTATAATAACCCCCATTCAGACTGCCCTGTTACTGTACTGTTATAATAACCCCCCATTCAGACTGCCCCTGTTACTGTACTGTTATGATAGCCCCCATTCAGACTGCCCCTGTTACTGTACTGTTATAATAACCCCCATTCAGACTGCCCCTGTTACTGTACTGTTATGATAACCCCCATTCAGACTGCCACTGTTACTGTACTGTTATAATAGCCCCCGTTCAGACTGCCCGTGTTACTGTACTGTTATAATAACCCCCCATTCAGACTGCCACTGTTACTGTACTGTTATAATAACCCCCCATTCAGACAGCCCCTGTTACTGTACTGTTATAATAACCCCCCATTCAGACTGCCCCTGTTACTGTACTGTTATAATAACCCCCATTCAGACTGCCCCTGTTACTGTACTGTTATAATAACCCCCCATTCAGACTGCCCCTGTTACTGTACTGTTATAATAACCCCCATTCAGACTGCCCTGTTACTGTACTGTTATAATAACCCCATTCAGACTGCCACTGTTACTGTACTGTTATAATAACCCCCCATTCAGACTGCCACTGTTACTGTACTGTTATAATAGCCCCCATTCAGACTGCCACTGTTACTGTACTGTTATAATAACCCCCCATTCAGACTGCCACTGTTACTGTATTGTTATAATAACCCCCATTCAGACTGCCACTGTTACTGTACTGTTATAATAACCCCATTCAGACTGCCCCTGTTACTGTACTGTTATAATAACCCCCCATTCAGACTGCCCCTGTTACTGTACTGTACTGTTATGATAGCCCCCATTCAGACTGCCACTGTTACTGTACTGTTATAATAACCCCCATTCAGACTGCCCCTGTTACTGTACTGTTATAATAACCCCCATTCAGACTGCCACTGTTACTGTACTGTTATAATAACCCCCCATTCAGACTGCCACTGTTACTGTACTGTTATAATAGCCCCCATTCAGACTGCCACTGTTACTGTACTGTTATAATAACCCCCATTCAGACTGCCACTGTTACTGTACTGTTATAATAACCCCCATTCAGACTGCCCCTGTTACTGTACTGTTATAATAACCCCCATTCAGACTGCCCCTGTTACTGTACTGTTATGATAACCCCCATTCAGACTGCCACTGTTACTGTACTGTTATAATAACCCCCCATTCAGACTGCCCCTGTTACTGTACTGTTATAATAACCCCCATTCAGACTGCCACTGTTACTGTACTGTTATAATAACCCCCATTCAGACTGCCCCTGTTACTGTACTGTTATAATAACCCCCATTCAGACTGCCCCCTGTTACTGTACTGTTATAATAACCCCCATTCAGACTGCCACTGTTACTGTACTGTTATAATAACCCCATTCAGACTGCCCTGTTACTGTACTGTTATAATAACCCCCATTCAGACTGCCCCTGTTACTGTACTGTTATAATAACCCCCATTCAGACTGCCACTGTTACTGTACTGTTATAATAACCCCCATTCAGACTGCCCTGTTACTGTACTGTTATAATAACCCCCATTCAGACTGCCCCTGTTACTGTACTGTTATAATAACCCCCCATTCAGACTGCCCCTGTTACTGTACTGTTATGATAGCCCCCATTCAGACTGCCCCTGTTACTGTACTGTTATAATAACCCCCATTCAGACTGCCACTGTTACTGTACTGTTATAATAACCCCCCATTCAGACTGCCACTGTTACTGTACTGTTATGATAGCCACCATTCAGACTGCCCCTGTTACTGTACTGTTATAATAACCCCCATTCAGACTGCCACTGTTACTGTACTGTTATAATAACCCCCCATTCAGACTGCCACTGTTACTGTACTGTTATAATAGCCCCCATTCAGACTGCCACTGTTACTGTACTGTTATAATAACCCCCCATTCAGACTGCCACTGTTACTGTATTGTTATAATAACCCCCATTCAGACTGCCACTGTTACTGTACTGTTATAATAACCCCCATTCAGACTGCCCCTGTTACTGTACTGTACTGTTATGATAGCCCCCATTCAGACTGCCACTGTTACTGTACTGTTATAATAACCCCCATTCAGACTGCCCCTGTTACTGTACTGTTATGATAACCCCCATTCAGACTGCCCCTGTTACTGTACTGTTATGATAACCCCCATTCAGACTGCCCCTGTTACTGTACTGTTATGATAACCCCCATTCAGACTGCCACTGTTACTGTACTGTTATAATAACCCCCATTCAGACTGCCCCTGTTACTGTACTGTTATGATAGCCCCCATTCAGACTGCCCCTGTTACTGTACTGTTATAATAACCCCCATTCAGACTGCCCCTGTTACTGTACTGTTATAATAACCCCCATTCAGACTGCCCCTGTTACTGTACTGTTATAATAACCCCCATTCAGACTGCCACTGTTACTGTACTGTTATAATAGCCCCCATTCAGACTGCCACTGTTACTGTACTGTTATGATAACCCCCCATTCAGACTGCCCCTGTTACTGTACTGTTATGATAACCCCCATTCAGACTGCCACTGTTACTGTACTGTTATGATAGCCCCCATTCAGACTGCCCCTGTTACTGTACTGTTATGATAGCCCCCATTCAGACTGCCCCTGTTACTGTACTGTTATGATAGCCCCCATTCAGACTGCCCCTGTTACTGTACTGTTATAATAACCCCCATTCAGACTGCCCCTGTTACTGTACTGTTATGATAACCCCCATTCAGACTGCCACTGTTACTGTACTGTTATAATAACCCCCCATTCAGACTGCCACTGTTACTGTACTGTTATAATAGCCCCCATTCAGACTGCCACTGTTACTGTACTGTTATAATAACCCCCCATTCAGACTGCCACTGTTACTGTATTGTTATAATAACCCCCATTCAGACTGCCACTGTTACTGTACTGTTATGATAGCCCCCATTCAGACTGCCCCTGTTACTGTACTGTTATAATAACCCCCATTCAGACTGCCCCTGTTACTGTACTGTTATAATAGCCCCCATTCAGACTGCCCCTGTTACTGTACTGTTATAATAACCCCCATTCAGACTGCCACTGTTACTGTACTGTTATAATAGCCCCCATTCAGACTGCCCCTGTTACTGTACTGTTATGATAACCCCCATTCAGACTGCCCCTGTTACTGTACTGTTATAATAACCCCCATTCAGACTGCCCCTGTTACTGTACTGTTATAATAACCCCCATTCAGACTGCCCCTGTTACTGTACTGTTATAATAGCCCCCATTCAGACTGCCCCTGTTACTGTACTGTTATAATAACCCCCATTCAGACTGCCACTGTTACTGTACTGTTATAATAACCCCCATTCAGACTGCCCCTGTTACTGTACTGTTATAATAACCCCCATTCAGACTGCCCCTGTTACTGTACTGTTATAATAACCCCCATTCAGACTGCCACTGTTACTGTACTGTTATAATAGCCCCCATTCAGACTGCCACTGTTACTGTACTGTTATAATAACCCCCATTCAGACTGCCCCTGTTACTGTACTGTTATAATAGCCCCCATTCAGACTGCCCCTGTTACTGTACTGTTATAATAACCCCCATTCAGACTGCCACTGTTACTGTACTGTTATAATAACCCCCCATTCAGACTGCCACTGTTACTGTACTGTTATAATAACCCCATTCAGACTGCCACTGTTACTGTACTGTTATAATAACCCCCATTCAGACTGCCACTGTTACTGTACTGTTATAATAACCCCCCATTCAGACTGCCCCTGTTACTGTACTGTTATAATAACCCCCCATTCAATGTTACTATTTTGTTCACTACATTTTCTCTTTTAGCAAACCCCATTCTACTGTTAGTGTGTTATAGTCTCCATTCTACTGTTAGTGTGTTATAGTCTCCATTCTACTGTTAGTGTGTTATAGTCTCCATTCTACTGTTAGTGTGTTATAGTCTCCATTCTACTGTTAGTGTGTTATAGTCTCCATTCTACTGTTAGTGTGTTATAGTCTCCATTCTACTGTTAGTGTTTATAGTCCTCTTCCTCTCCTCTCTCCTCTGTCCTCCTCCCTAGCCTCATACTCCTCTCTCTCTCCTCTCAACCTGCCATGCTAATTCACCTAACCTGCCATGTTAATTATCCTAACATGCCACGCTAATCCACCTAACCTGCCACATTAATTATCCTAACCTACCATGGTAATCCACCTAACCTGCCACATTAATTATCCTAACATGCCACGCTAATCCACCTAACCTGCCACGTTAATTATCCTAACCTACCATGGTAATCCACCTAACCTGATTTGCTAATCCACCTAACCTGCCTTGCTTATCCACCTAACCTGCCATGCTAATCCACCTAACCTGCCTCGTTAATCCACCTAACCTGCCTTGCTAATCCACCTGACCTGCTACGCTAATCCACCTAACCTGCCTTGCTAATCAACCTAACCTGCCACGCTAATTCACCTATCCTGCCACGCTAATCCACCTAACCTGCCTCGTTAATCCACCTAACCTGCCTTGCTAATCCACCTGACCTGCTACGCTAATCCACCTAACCTGCCTTGCTAATCCACCTAACCTGCCTTGCTAATCTACCTAACCTGCCACGCTAATTCACCGAACCTGCCACGTTAATCATCCTAACCTACCACGCTAATCCACCTAACCTGATTTGCTAATCCACCTAACCTGCCTTGCTAATCCACCTAACCTGCCATGCTAATCCACCTAACCTGCCTCGTTAATCCACCTAACCTGCCTTGCTAATCCACCTGACCTGCTACGCTAATCCACCTAACCTGCCTTGCTAATCCACCTAACCTGCCACGCTAATTCACCTAACCTGCCACGCTAATCCACCTAACCTGCCTCGTTAATCCACCTAACCTGCCTTGCTAATCCACCTGACCTGCTACGCTAATCCACCTAACCTGCCTTGCTAATCAACCTAACCTGCCACGCTAATCCACCTAACCTGCCTTGCTAATCCACCTAACCTGCCTTGCTAATCCACCTAACCTGCCACGCTAATCCACCTAACCTGCCTTGCTAATCCACCTAACCTGCCTTGCTAATCCACCTAACCTGCCACGCTAATTCACCTAACCTGCCACGCTAATCCACCTAACCTGCCTCGTTAATCCACCTAACCTGCCTTGCTAATCCACCTGACCTGCTACGCTAATCCACCTAACCTGCCTTGCTAATCAACCTAACCTGCCACGCTAATCCACCTAACCTGCCTTGCTAATCCACCTAACCTGCCTTGCTAATCCACCTAACCTGCCTTGCTAATCCACCTAACCTGCCACGCTAATTCACCTAACCTGCCACGCTAATCCACCTAACCTGCCTCGTTAATCCACCTAACCTGCCTTGCTAATCCACCTGACCTGCTACGCTAATCCACCTAACCTGCCTTGCTAATCAACCTAACCTGCCACGCTAATCCACCTAACCTGCCTTGCTAATCCACCTAACCTGCCTTGCTAATCCACCTAACCTGCCTTGCTAATCCCCCTAACCTGCCTTGCTAATCCACCTAACCTGCCTTGCTAATCCCCCTAACCTGCCTCGCTAATCCACCTAACCTGCCTCGCTAATCCACCTAACCTGCCTTGCTAATCCACCTAACCTGCCATGTTAATCCACCTAACCTGCCATGTTAATTATCCTAACCTTCCACATAAATTAACCTGCTATGTGATCAAATCATCTGTGTCGAGAAACAATCAGTCTCGTGACATGGGAACTGACCAATGGCATGTATAAATGGGTGTTTCCTGATATCATGAAACACCCATGAATTGCGGTCTGCAATTAAACCATATTCCTTCATTTAGATGTTGACTCTATACTACAGACTCGTAGTTCGCTGTCATTCCTCTAGGTTATGCTGTGTTGTTAACTCCTCTCCTCTCCCCCTCTCTTCTCCTCTCCTCTCCTCTCCTCTCCTCTCCCCCTCTCCTCTCCTCTCCTCTCCTCTCCTCTCCTCTCCTCTCCTCTCTCTCCTCTCCTCTCCTCTCCTCTCCTCTCTTCTCCTCTCCTCTCCTCTCCTCTCCTCTCCTCTCCTCTCTTCTCTTCTCTTCTCCTCTCCTCTCCCCCTCTCTTCTCCTCTCCTCTCCTCTCTTCTCCTCTCCTCTCCTCTCCCCCTCTCTTCTCCTCTCCTCTCCTCTCCTCTCCCCCTCTCTTCTCCTCTCCTCTCCTCCTCTCCTCTCCTCTCCTCTCCTCTCCCCTCTCTTCTCCTCTCCTCTCCTCTCCTCTCCTCCCAGTGATGGAGCAGCAGCGGGGTGCAGGTGCTCCAGAGTGTGTGGTGTCGGGGGTGGGGACCCCACCAGTCAGGAGGAACAGTAAATTGGCCAGTCTGGGACAGATCTTTAAACCATGGAAATGGAGGAAAAAGAAGAATGAGAAGATCAAGCAGAACTCCACAGGTGAGAGATGAGAGTGACACTTCACTTTTACCATTTGACAGAGCCCTAGGTCTCAACATGACTTCCTGTCAAAATATTTAAAAAAGGTTAAATTAAAAATCTAATCAAATCTAAAATGACTGAGTGTATGCATTTTTGGTATGTGACCCCAGCGGGAATCGAACCCACAACCCTGCCGTTGCTCTGTGTGTTTCAGCTTTAGAGCGGAAGGCACTTGCGCGACAGACCCGGGATGAACTGGCCAATAGGGGCCTGGAGGGGATTGAACCAGGTACACACATGCGCACACACACACACACAAATACACACACACACACAGTTGCAGAGGCCAACCCATTATAATAAAACAACATATTAATTTAATGTATATATAAGTATGTAATGTTGCCGGCTTCTGTCCCTGTGTGTGTGTGTGTGTGTGTGTGTGTATGTTTGTGCATGCGCGCGTGTGTGTGTGTGTGTGTGTGTAGAGTTTTGTGAGGCGTGTGGGGGGGTAGAAGACCCTGACACTCCCAGCCAATCTGACGCAGAGGAGAGAGAAGAGGAGGAGCCTCTGGCGCCCCTGGCAACCAACTCAGAGTACCTGGTCAGCGATGAAGACAACCCATCGACAGGTAGGACCTATGACCTCTGAACCCTGACCTCTAGTCTTAGCGTATCAGAGAGCATCATATCTGTGATGCATTGTGGGTAAATTGAGACTGACTGTGTATTTATTATTGTTAACCCCTCCCCCCCTTCGGAGGACACGCAACTTTCTGGGGTTTCACAGCTTTTCTGCTACATATACACACGTTTTACATCTACATTTGACATCTACATTTGACATCTACATTTGACATCTACATTTGACATCTACATTTGACATACACATTTGACATCTACATTTGACATCTACATTTGACATCTACATTTGACATACACATTTGACATCTACATTTGACATCTACATTTGACATATATATTTGACATATACATTTGACATCTACATTTGACATCTACATTTTACATCTTCATTTGACATACACATTTTACTTACACATTTGACATATACATTTTACATATACATTTTACATACACATTTGACATCTACATTTTACATACACATTTGACATATACATTTGACATCTACATTTGACATATATATTTGACATATACATTTGACATCTACATTTGACATCTACATTTTACATACACATTTGACATACACATTTTACTTACACATTTGACATAGACAGTTGTGAAGAGGGCACGACAAAACCTATTCCCCCTCAGGACACTGAAAAGATTTGGCATGGGTCCTCAGATCCTCAAAAGGTTTTACAGCTGCACCATCGAGAGCATCCTGACGGGTTGCATCACTGCCTGGTATGGCAACTGCTCGGCCTCCGGCCGCAAGGCACTACAGAGGGTAGTGTGTACGGCCCAGTACATCACCGGGCCAAGCTTCCTGCCATCAAGGACCTCTACACCAGGCGGTGTCAGAGGAAGGCCCTAAAAATTGTCAAAGACTCCAGCCACCCCAGTCATAGACTGTTCTCTCTGCTACCGCACGGCAAGCGGTACCGGAGTGCCAAGTCTAGGTCCAAGATGCTTGTAAACAGCTTCTACCCCCCAAGTCATAAGACTCCTGAACACCTAGTCAAATGGCTACCCAGACTATTTGCATTGCCCCCACTCTTCTACACTGCTGCTACTCTCTGTTATTATCTATGCAGAGTCACTTTAATAACTCTACCTACATGTACATATTACCTCAACTAACCAGTGCCCCCGCACATTGACTCTGTACCGGTACCCCCTGTATATAGTCTCCACATTGACTCTGTACCGGTACCCCCTGTATATAGTCTCCACATTGACTCTGTACCGGTACCCCCTGTATATAGCCTCCACATTGACTCTGTGCAGTACCCCCTGTATATAGATCTCATTGACTCCCAGTACCCCCATTGAGCCTCTGTACTGCTGTGCAGTACCCCCTGTATATAGTCTCCACATTGACTCTCTGTAGCTGCAATTTACCCCTAGGCCTCCTCTGTACATTGCACTCTGTGCAGGTACCCCTGTATATAGTCTCCACATTGTCTCTGTACCAGTACCACCTGTATATAGCCTCCACATTGACTCTGTGCAGTACCCCTGTATATAGCCTCCACATTGACTCTGTGCAGTACCCCCTGTATATAGCCTCCACATTGACTCTGTGCAGTACCCCCTGTATATAGTCTCCACATTGACTCTGTACAGTACCCCCTGTATATAGCCTCCACATTGACTCTGTACCGGTACCCCCTGTATATAGCCTCCACATTGTTATTTACTGCTGCTCTTTAATTATTTGTTATTCTTATCTTTTACTTTTTGTGTTATTTTTCTTCAACTGCATTGTTGGTAAAGGGCCTGTAAGTAATCATTTCACTGTAAGGTCCACTACACCTGTTGTATTCGACGCATGTGACAAATTCAAATTGATTTGATTTGATTTGATGGAATGTTCTCTAAACCACCGCTGGGGGGTGACACAGATCATTGAAGTCCGCTGTGCTCTCTACTGCTAAGCAGCTGAAACACTGCAGTTATACCAGGAATCAGATATAAACCAGGCACAGGCTGCCTCCCAAATTGCCAGGGCCGGATTACTGAACGGGAACGCAGGGAACGTGCCCCGGGGCCCCCGACCGCCAGAAATTATAATTCAAATTTTATTTTTGGGGGGGTTGGGGGAGGGCCCCCCAGATAGTATATGATAGCAAAATGTGTAGAATTAGCTTTAAAACTGCGCCGTGGCCCCAAATGCGGTAGTCCAGGTCTGCAAATGGCACCCTATTCCCTATATGCCCGGCCCTGGTTAAAATTAGGCCACCATATAGGGAATAGGGTGCCCTTTGGGACGCAGCAGGGACAGAATGGGTTCTGACAGTAACCCAGGTAACCCACAGTAACCCACAGTAACCCAGGTAACCCACAGTAACCCACAGTAACACAGGTAACCTGATCTAATAGTTAGACAGAAAACTGTCCTAAATATTCTGAACTAACTATGTATTTCCAACAAAGGACTGTGTTTTTGATGTTGTTGTTGTTGTTTGTTTCAGCTGTTGATCTGACGGAAGACACTTTGACAGTGGCGGACCAGAGTGAGGACGGAGGGGAGGAGGACACGTCCCTCTGTGAGCCCTGTGTGGACAACTTTCTGGTACAGGCTGAGACAGGAGGGGGGCAGGAGACACCTCACCCCATGGACCCCCCATGGGACCTCCCACACTCAAACCTGCCCAAACTACTTACCAGGCTGGGCAGTCTAGAGGGTGAGTCCCAAATCAGCCCCTAGTTTCTGGTCTGTTAGCATGCTAGCTAACTATAACCAGCCTCTGTTACTGGCCTGTTGGCATGTTAGTTAAAGTTAACTTTAATGCAATGGTTCATTGGATCAGTCTAAAACTTTGCACATACACTGATGCCATCTAGTGGCCAAAATCTCAATTGCACCTGTGCTGGAATAATACATCATGGCATTTCTCTTGCATTTCAAAGATGATGGTACAAAAAATTACAAAAGAATGGTTGGTTTTACTCTGTATTACCTTTTACCAGACAGTGTTATTGTATTATATTCTACTACATTCAGCCAGCCTTGAGCTAGCCTCTAGCTAGGTTCATATACCAGCTAATTCTAGGGCTACACTACCTCGTTTGCCAATTGGCCTGGACCCCTTATTGTCGACACGGAGCCCCGCAGATCCATCACGACTGAACTGCCGACGTGATCGCCCGATGTGGTCTCAACAGGCTATTCTGTTACGATGTCATCGAATAACCATCTACTAGCCCCGGCCCGCTAGTTTTTCTGAAAGCTGTGTCCCCTGCTCGCCTAGTGTAGTAGTGACTACCGAACGGCACGCTGACTCACCTATTGCTGCTCTTTTGATCCTGTGATCACTCGGCTGCACAGCTGATGCCCCCTGGACTGTTTCGTTAACACGGTACCCCAGCCTCGAACTCAGGTCCTGTATGTACCTAACTGACCCGCTCTGCCCATTCATGGCCATTTACCCGTTGTTGTCTTAGCTCTCCTGATCAACACCTGTGGTTGCTTTATGCCTCTCTCTAATGTCAATATGCCTTGTCTACTGCCGTCTTGGCTAGTTTTAACTGTTTTTTATTTCACTGTGGAGCCTTCAGTCCCGCTCAAAATGCCTTAGATAGCTCTTTCATCCCACCCCACACACACGACCTCACCTGGCTTAACTTGTCCCTCCAGAGACAAAACTTCTCTCATCGTCACTCAACGCCTTGGTTTATATCCACTGTACTCACATCCTACCATACTTGTCTGTACATTATGCCTTGAATCTATTCTACCACGCCTAGAAATCTGATCCTTTTACTCTCTGTCCCCAACGCACTAGACGACCAGTTCTTATAGCCTTTAGCCGTACCCTTATCCTACTCCTCCTCTGTTCCTCTGGTGATGTAGAGGTTAACCCGGGCCCTGTAGCCCCCAGTTCCACTCCTATTCCTTTGGCCGCCTTTCCTTCCAGTTTTCTGCTGCCAATGACGAATTGGAACGAATTGCAAAAATCACTGAAGCTGGAGACTTATATCTCCCTCTCTAACTTTAAGCATCAGCTGTAAGAGCAGCTTACTGATCATTGCACCTGTACACAGCCCATCTGTAAATAGCCCATCCAACCAACTAACTACCTCATCCCCATATTGTTATTTATTTTTTTGCTCCTTTGCACCCCAGTATCTCTACTTGAACATTAATCTTCTGCACATCTATCACTCCAGTGTTTAATTGTTAAATTGTAATTGATTTGCCACTATGGCCTATTTATTGCCTTACCTCCCTAATCGTACTTCATTTTCACACACTGTATATAGACTTATATTGTGTTATTGACTGTACGTTTGTTTATCCCATGTGTAACTCTGTGTTGTTTGTGTCGCACTGCTTTGCTCTATCTTGGCCAGGTTGCCAGGTCGCAGAACTTGTTCTCAACTGGCCTACCTGGTTGAATAAAGGTGAAATAAAAATAAAAATAAATAAAAATTCCTTTCACATTTCCATAAACTTCAAAGTGTTTCCTTTCAAATGGTACCATGAATATGCATATCCTTGCTTCAAGGACTGAGCAACAGGCAGTTAGATTAGGGTATGTCATTTTAGGTGAAAATACTGTATGAAATTTTAAAAAAAGGGGCTAATCCTTAAGAGAGTCAGTGAACAAGACGTCACACTTGGGCTGACAGGGGGTCGCCATAGTATCAAAGACAGTATGTATGAAGACAGGCAGAAACTGTCACAGACCATTATAGTATCAAAGACAGTACCGTATGAAGACAGGCAGAAACTGTCATAGACCATCATAGTATCAAAGACAGTACCGTATGAAGACAGGCAGAAACTGTCACAGACCATCATAGTATCAAAGACAGTACCGTATGAATACAGGCAGAAACTGTCACAGACCATCATAGTATCAAAGACAGTACCGTATGAAGACAGGCAGAAAGTGTCACAGACCATCATAGTATCAAAGACAGTATAGTATGAAGACAGGCAGAAACTGTCACAGACCATCATAGTATCAAAGACAGTACAGTATGAAGACAGGCAGAAACTGTCACAGACCATTATAGTATCAAAGACAGTACAGTATGAAGACAGGCAGAAACTGTCACAGACCATTACAGTATCAAAGACAGTACTGTATGAAGACAGGCAGAAACTGTCACAGACCATTATAGTATCAAAGACAGTACCGTATGAAGACAGGCAGAAACTGTCACAGACCATCATAGTATCAAAGACAGTACTGTATGAAGACAGGCAGAAACTGTCACAGACCATCATAGTATCAAAGACAGTACTGTATGAAGACAGGCAGAAACTGTCACAGACCATCATAGTATCAAAGACAGTATAGTATGAAGACAGGCAGAAACTGTCACAGACCATTATAGTATCAAAGACAGTACCGTATGAAGACAGGCAAAAACTGTCACAGACCATCATAGTATCAAAGACAGTACCGTATGAAGACAGGCAAAAACTGTCACAGACCATCATAGTATCAAAGACAGTACCAGTTAGAAACTGCTTCTCCAAAACAAATCCCGAACACACTTATAGGTCATGCCCTTTCATCGGATCTAACGGTCGTCTCTCGCCGAACTGCGCATGTGCAGGCCGTCAAATCAATGGCACTCCTTCGATATTAAGTTGTTTTTGACGAACATGAAAACATGTCAGTTTGTCACTTTCACAAGGTTGGAGTAATACCATGTTCAACTACTTCAGATGTTGGCTCGAATCTAGGTTGTGCCTTTAGGTTTCGAGAAAATTAACTAAGGGAGACTGTTTCACTTCTCTTATTTACTTCTCCAACCCGGGGCCTGGTCTGTTTGACGTGTCTTCCCGGGGAAGTCTTGCGATGTTGCGTCTCTGGGTTTTAGAAACTCTGTGACCTTATGTCTTATAAGTAACACTAAGTCTGATAACACATTCTCACCCTATCCCGTGAAGAAGTTTACCCAGGAACTTCACCATTGCGGGTATATTAACATTTACATTATATTATTGTTCCTCCCTTTAGGGGTCCTAACCTAGAGAGGAAGAGATCTCCAGCCACTCTACCCAGGACGTTCACCATTACATTAACGAATATTAACATTATATTATTCTTCCCCTCACTACAGGTCCTCACCCCTTCCCTAAGTCAGATCCTAACCTAGAGAGGAAGAAGTCTCCAGCCACTCTACCCAGGAACTTCACGTTGCCCAGGACTACCCAGGGTTCCTTGCTGCGAGGACGGATCTCCACCCCTACCGGTTCCCCTCACCTGGGGCCGCTGCGACCGCCACCACCCCCCAGCTGTATCATAGAGGAGCTACATCGGGCCCTGGCCACCAAACACAAACAGCACAGGTAGGACACCAATCAATCAACCAATCAATCAATTACCAAACACAGACAGGTAAGGTAGGAAACCAATTAATCAACCAATCAATCAATTACCAAACACAGACAGCACAGGTAGGAGACCAATCAGTAAATCAATCAACCAATCAATCAATTACCAAACACAGACAGGACAGGTAGGACACTAATCAATCAATCAACCAATCAATTACCAATCAATCAACTACCAAACAAAGACAGGACAGGTAGGACACTAATCAATCAACCAATCAATCAATTACCAAACACAGACAGCACAGGTAGGAGACCAATCAGTAAATCAATCAATTACCAAGCACAGACAGGATAGGTAGGACACCAATCAATCAACCAACAAATGAAATAATTACCAAGCACAGGCAGGACAGGTAGGACACCAATCAGTCAATCAATTACCAAACACAGACAGGACAGGTAGGACACAAATCAGTCAATCAACTACCAAGGACAGACAGGACAGGTAGGACTCCAATCAATCAACAAATCAATCAATTACCAAGCACAGAGAGGGCAGGTAGGTAGGACATGAATCATTCAACCAATCAGTCAATCAGTCAATCAATCAGTCAAACAATCAAACAAGCCCAGCAGTTGTTACAAAAACCCCAAACCAAAGAACTTTACAGATACCCAGCCTAAAACCCCAGAGAGCTTTACAGATACCCAGCCTGAAACCCCAGAGAGCTTTACAGATACCCAGCCTGAAACACCAAAGAGCTTTAGAGAAACCCAGCCTGAAACCGCAACGAGCTTTACAGATACCCAGCCTGAAACCCCAAAGAGCTTTAGAGATACCCAGCCTGAAACCCCAGAGAGCTTTACAGATACCCAGCCTGAAACCCCAAAGAGCTTGACAGATACCCAGCCTGAAACCCCAAAGAGCTTTACAGATACCCAGCCTGAAACCCCAGAGAGCTTTACAGATACCCAGCCTGAAACCCCAAAGAGCTTTAGAGATACCCAGCCTGAAACCCCAAAGAGATTTACAGATACCCAGCCTGAAACCCCAAAGAGCTTTAGAGATACCCAGCCTGAAACCCCAAAGAGCTTTACAGATACCCAGCCTGAAACTCCAAAGAGCTTTACAGATACCCAGCCTGAAACACCAAAGAGCTTTACAGATACCCAGCCTAAAACCCCAGAGAGCTTTACAGATACCCAGCCTGAAACCCCAGAGAGCTTTAGAGATACCCAGCCTGAAACCCCAAAGAGCTTTAGAGATATCCAGCCTGAAAGCCCAAAGAGCTTTCGAGATACCCAGCCTGAAACCCCAAAGAGCTTTAGAGATACCCAGCCTGAAACCCCAGAGAGCTTTACAGATACCCAGCCTGAAACACCAAAGAGCTTTAGAGAAACCCAGCCTGAAACCGCAACGAGCTTTACAGATACCCAGCCTGAAACCCCAAAGAGCTTTAGAGATACCCAGCCTGAAACCCCAGAGAGCTTTACAGATACCCAGCCTGAAACCCCAAAGAGCTTAACAGATACCCAGCCTGAAACCCCAAAGAGCTTTACAGATACCCAGCCTGAAACCCCAAAGAGCTTTACAGATACCCAGCCTGAAACCCCAAAGAGCTTTACAGATACCCAGCCTGAAACCCCAAAGAGCTTTAGAGATACCCAGCCTGAAACCCCAGAGAGCTTTACAGATACCCAGCCTGAAACCCCAAAGAGCTTTACAGATACCCAGCCTGAAACCCCAAAGAGCTTTAGAGATACCCAGCCTGAAACCCCAGAGAGCTTTAGAGATACCCAGCATGAAACCCCAAAGAGCTTTAAAGATACCCAGCCTGAAACCCCAGAGAGCTTTACAGATACCCAGCCTGAAACCCCAAAGAGCTTTAGAGATACCCAGCCTGAAACCCCAGAGAGCTTTAGAGATACCCAGCCTGAAACCCCAAAGAGCTTTAGAGATACCCAGCCTGAAACCCCAACGAGCTTTAGAGATACCCAGCCTGAAACCCCAAAGAGCTTACAGATACCCAGACTGAAACACCAAAGAGCTTTACAGATACCCAGCCTAAAACCCCAGAGAGCTTTACAGATACCTAGCCTGAAACCCCAAAGAGCTTTACAGATACCCAGCCTGAAACCCCAAAGAGCTTTACAGATACCCAGCCTGAAACTCCAAAGAGCTTTAGAGATACCCAGCCTGAAACTCCAAAGAGCTTTACAGATACCCAGCCTGAAACCCCAAAGAGCTTTAGAGATACCCAGCCTGAAACCCCAAAGAGCTTTAGAGATACCCAGCCTGAAACCCCAAAGAGCTTTAGAGATACCCAGCCTGAAACCCCAAAGAGCTTTACAGATACCCAGCCTGAAACCCCAGAGAGCTTTAGAGATACCCAGCCTGAAACCCCAGAGAGCTTTACAGATACCCAGCCTGAAACCCCAGAGAGCTTTAGAGATACCCAGCCTGAAACCCCAAAGAGCTTTAGAGATACCCAGCCTGAAAGCCCAAAGAGGTTTAGAGATACCCAGCCTGAAACCCCAGAGAGCTTTAGAGATACCCAGCCTGAAACCCCAGAGAGCTTTAGAGATACCCAGCCTGAAACACCAAAGAGCTAGAAATGCAATTAATAACCAAGCACAGACAGGACAGGTAGAGGAATGTGAGTTAAGTGCCTTGGTGAAGGGCACAACGGTAGGGGATTCTTGTTAGCCCCGATGTTGCCAGATCAATTCCCTCTTTTATTTGAAGCTATCTATCTGCTCTGTCATCCTCCAGTTTCCAACCGAAGGAAATTAGCTCTTCTCCGAAGCGTCGGTCCGACAGTCGTCTGTTGCGTGCAGCCAGCGTGGAGAAAGTCCCAACCGGAGGGATGGAGAGAGAGAAGGAGAGAGAGAAGGAATCAGACGAGAACAAGGAGAACAGACGTCTAGACGAGTTCTACAACGACCCTGACCGCTGGAATGACTCCGTCATCTCCGGTAGGTCGCGCACACACACACACACACACACACACACACACACACACACACACACACACACACACACACACACACACACACACACACACACACACACACACACACACACACACACACTTTAATACTTTAAAACTTTATTTGAATCCACAAAGGATTCAAACATTTCAAAGGTTGTTGATATTAGAACAGAAAGTACCTTCTCCTCCATACAGCTAGACTGACCATAACAGCTGAAACAGAGCAGTACCTTCTACATACAGCTAGACTGACCATAACAGCTGAAACAGAGCAGTACTTTCTCCTCCATACAGCTAGACTGACCATAACAGCTGAAACAGAGCAGTACCTTCTCCATACAGCTAGACTGACCATAACAGCTGAAACAGAGCAGTACCTTCTCCATACAGCTAGACTGACCATAACAGCTGAAACAGAGCAGTACCTTCTCCATACAGCTAGACTGACCATAACAGCTGAAACAGAGCAGTACCTTCTCCTCCATACAGCTAGACTGACCGTAACAGCTGAAACAGAGCAGTACCTTCTCCATACAGCTAGACTGACCATAACAGCTGAAACAGAGCAGTACCTTCTCCTCTATACAGCTAGACTGACCATAACAGCTGAAACAGAGCAGTACCTTCTCCTCCATACAGCTAGACAGACCATAACAGCTGAAACAGAGCAGTACCTTCTCCTCCATACAGCTAGACTGACCATAACAGCTGAAACAGAGCAGTACCTTCTCCATACAGCTAGACTGACCATAACAGCTGAAACAGAGCAGTACTTTCTACATACAGCTAGACTGACCATAACAGCTGAAACAGAGCAGTACTTTCTCCTCCATACAGCTAGACTGACCATAACAGCTGAAACAGAGCAGTACCTTCTCCATACAGCTAGACTGACCATAACAGCTGAAACAGAGCAGTACCTTCTTCTCCATACAGCTAGACAGACCATAACAGCTGAAACAGAGCAGTACCTTCTCCTCCATTCAGCTAGACTGACCATAACAGCTGAAACAGAGCAGTACCTTCTCCATACAGCTAGACTGACCATAACAGCTGAAACAGAGCAGTACCTTCTCCTCCATACAGCTAGACTGACCATAACAGCTGAAACAGAGCAGTACCTTCTCCTCCATACAGCTAGACTGACCATAACAGCTGAAACAGAGCAGTACCTTCTCCTCCATACAGCTAGACTGACCATAACAGCTGAAACAGAGCAGTACCTACTCCTCCATACAGCTAGACTGACCATAACAGCTGAAACAGAGCAGAACCTACTCCTCCATACGGCTAGACTGACCATAACAGCTGAACAGAGCAGTACCTTCTCCTCCATACAGCTAGACTGACCATAACAGCTGAAACAGAGCAGTACCTTCTCCATACAGCTAGACTGACCATAACAGCTGAAACAGAGCAGTACCTTCTCCATACAGCTAGACTGACCATAACAGCTGAAACAGAGCAGTACCTTCTCCATACAGCTAGACTGACCATAACAGCTGAAACAGAGCAGTACCTTCTCCTCCGTACAGCTAGACTGACCATAACAGCTGAAACAGAGCAGTACCTACTCCTCCATACAGCTAGACTGACCATAACAGCTGAAACAGAGCAGTACCTTCTCCTCCATACAGCTAGACTGACCATAACAGCTGAAACAGAGCAGTACCTTCTCCTCCATACAGCTAGACTGACCATAAAAGCTGAAACAGAGCAGTACCTACTCCTCCATACAGCTAGACTGACCATAACAGCTGAAACAGAGCAGTACCTTCTCCTCCATACAGCTAGACTGCCCATAACAGCTGAAACAGAGCAGTACCTTCTCCTCCATACAGCTAGACTGACCATAACAGCTGAAACAGAGCAGTACCTTCTCCATACAGCTAGACTGACCATAAGAGCTGAAACAGAGCAGTACCTTCGCCATACAGCTAGACTGACCATAACAGCTGAAACAGAGCAGTACCTACTCCTCCATACAGCTAGACTGACCATAACAGCTGAAACAGAGCAGTACCTACTCCTCCATACAGCTAGACTGACCATAACAGCTGAAACAGAGCAGTACCTACTCCTCCATACAGCTAGACTGACCATAACAGCTGAAACAGAGCAGTACCTTCTTCTCCATACAGCTAGACTGACCATAACAGCTGAAACAGAGCAGTACCTTCTCTTCCATACAGCTAGACTGACCATAACAGCTGAAACAGAGCAGTACCTTCTCCATACAGCTAGACTGACCATAACAGCTGAAACAGAGCAGTACCTTCTCCTCCATACAGCTAGACTGACCATAACAGCTGAAACAGAGCAGTACCTTCTCCTCCATACAGCTAGACTGACCGTAACAGCTGAAACAGAGCAGTACCTTCTCCATACAGCTAGACTGACCATAACAGCTGAAACAGAGCAGTACCTTCTTCTCCATACAGCTAGACTGACCATAACAGCTGAAACAGAGCAGTACCTTCTCCATACAGCTAGACTGCCCATAACAGCTGAAACAGAGCAGTACCTTCTCCTCCATACAGCTAGACTGACCATAACAGCTGAAACAGAGCAGTACCTTCTCCATACAGCTAGACTGACCATAACAGCTGAAACAGAGCAGTTCCTTCTCCTCCATACAGCTAGACTGACCATAACAGCTGAAACAGAGCAGTACCTTCTCCTCCATACAGCTAGACTGACCATAACAGCTGAAACAGAGCAGTACCTTCTCCTCCATACAGCTAGACTGACCATAACAGCTGAAACAGAGCAGTACCTTCTCCTCCATACAGCTAGACTGACCATAACAGCTGAAACAGAGCAGTACCTTCTCCTCCATACAGCTAGACTGACCATAACAGCTGAAACAGAGCAGTACCTTCTCCATACAGCTAGACTGACCATAACAGCTGAAACAGAGCAGTACCTTCTCCTCCATACAGCTAGACTGACCATAACAGCTGAAACAGAGCAGTACCTACTCCTCCATACAGCTAGACTGACCTTAAGAGAAGACAGAGCAGAACCACCGTTTGGCTGGGTAAGGTAACCTTGTGTGTGTTTCTCACCACTTGAGCAGTTTGTTTTATCAATCTCCCTCAGAACCTTTATTGGCCAACAGATGCCACCTCTCACAGCCTCTAGCTCACGTTCTCTAGAAAACAGGGAAAAGTCAACGATATCAAGCCTGGTTGAGTACTCATTGACAAGCTCCTCAACTTGTTCCCCCCACTCACGTACACACACACACACACACACACACACACACACACACACACACACACACACACACACACACACACACACACACACACACACACACACATACACACACACAGACAAACACATGTGCGCGCACACACCCTATTAATGCATTTCATCATCAGTATCAGATATTGTTTCCATAAAGTGTATTTTAACTCCGTTAATAAGTGAATGTGATTGTTCCATCATCTTTGAAATACAAGATAAAGGCCATAGTGTATTATTCCAGCCCAGGCGCAATTGAGATTTTGGCCACTAGGTGGCAGCAGTGTATGTGCAAAGTTTTAGACTGATCCAGTCAACCATTGCATATCTATTCAAAATGTTGTATCAAGACTGCCCAAATGTGCCTAATTGGTTTATTAATAACTCTGCGCTCTCCTCAAACAATAGCATGGTATTATTTCACTGTAATAGCCACTGTAAATTGGACAGTGCAGTTAGATTAACTAGAATTTAAGCTTTCTGCCCATATCAGATATGTCCATGTCCTGGGAAATGTTCGTGTTTCTTACATTCTCATGCTAATCGCATTAGCCTATGTTAGCTCAACCGTCCCGAGGTCGGGACACGGATCCTGTAGAGGATAAGGGAAGACAGAGCAGAACCTTCTCCACACAGCTAGACTGACCATAATTATTCAAATTTGACTAATTGAATGTGTCATTGAACCAATTGCACTTTATGGCAGCGAGGTGTGGGGTCCACTTTCAAAACAAGATTTCACCAAATGGGACAAACACCCCATTGAAACCCTGCATGCTGAGTTCTGTAAGATTGTGTGTCTGTGTCTGTATGTCTGTGTGTGTGTCTGTGTGTGAGTCTGTGTGTGTGTCTGTGTGTGTCGGTCTGTCTGTGTGTGTGTGTGTGTGTGTGTAGGCACCCTGCCGCGGCGGATACGTAAGGAGTTGTTGACGGTGAAGCTTCGTAACCGGCCCAGTCAGCAGGAGCTGGAGGACAGAAACATCTTCCCCGTTCGCTCAGACCTGGAGAGACAGGAGATACGACAACACATAGAGACCAAGCTGGCCAAGTCAGTCCCATATCTATCTATCTATCTATCTATCTATCTATCTATCTATCTATCTATCTATCTATCTATCTATCTATCTGTCTATCTGTTCGCTCAGACCTGGAGAGACAGGAGATACGACAACACATAGAGACCAAGCTGGCCAAGTCAGTCCCATATCTATCTATCTATCTATCTATCTGTTCGCTCAGACCTGGAGAGACAGGAGATACGACAACACATAGAGACCAAGCTGGCCAAGTCAGTCCCATATCTATCTATCTATCTATCTATCTGTTCGCTTCAGACCTGAGAGACAGGAGATACGACAACACATAGAGACCAAGCTGGCCAAGCATATCTATCTATCTATCTATGTCTGGCCAAGCTCAGTCCCATATCTATCTATCTATCTATCTATCTATCTGTTCGCCAGACCTGAGAGACAGGAGACGACAACACATAGAGACCAAGCTGGCCAAGTGAGTCCCATATCTATCTATCTATCTATCTGTCTATCTGTTCGCTCCAGACCTGGAGAGACAGGAGATACGACAACACATAGAGACCAAGCTGGCCAAGTGAGTCCCATATCTATCTATCTATCTATCTGTTCGCTCAGACCTGGAGAGACAGGAGATACGACAACACATAGAGACCAAGCTGGCCAAGTCAGTCCCATATCTATCTATCTATCTATCTATCTGTTCGCTCAGACCTGGAGAGACAGGAGATACGACAACACATAGAGACCAAGCTGGCCAAGTGAGTCCCATATCTATCTATCTGTCTATCTATCTGTTCGCTCAGACCTGGAGAGACAGGAGATACGACAACACATAGAGACCAAGCTGGCCAAGTGAGTTATTTACACACACAGTGCACATTGCACATTCATTTCTCTAACACAAGCTGCCTCTGTCACTGTTGCCACAAAGTTGGAAGAACAGAATCGTCTAGAATGTCATTGTATGCTGTAGCGTTAAGATTGGAACTAAGAGGCCTAACCCCTTGCCAGCCCCAGACCATTATTCCTCCTCCACCAAAATGAACAGTTGGCACTATGCATTGGGGCATCTATCTATCTATCTATCTATCTATCTATCTATCTATCTATCTATCTATCTATCTATCTGTTCGCTCAGACCTGGAGAGACAGGAGATACGACAACACATAGAGACCAAGCTGGCCAAGTCAGTCCCATATCTATCTATCTATCTGTCTATCTGTTCGCTCAGACCTGGAGAGACAGGAGATACGACAACACATAGAGACCAAGCTGGCCAAGTCAGTCCCATATCTATCTATCTATCTATCTATCTATCTATCTATCTATCTATCTATCTATCTATCTATCTATCTATCTATCTATCTATCTATCTATCTGTTCGCTCAGACCTGGAGAGACAGGAGATACGACAACACATAGAGACCAAGCTGGCCAAGTCAGTCCCATATCTATCTATCTATCTATCTATCTATCTGTTCGCTCAGACCTGGAGAGACAGGAGATACGACAACACATAGAGACCAAGCTGGCCAAGTCAGTCCCATATCTATCTATCTATCTATCTATCTGTTCGCTCAGACCTGGAGAGACAGGAGATACGACAACACATAGAGACCAAGCTGGCCAAGTGAGTCCCATATCTATCTATCTGTCTATCTATCTGTTCGCTCAGACCTGGAGAGACAGGAGATACGACAACACATAGAGACCAAGCTGGCCAAGTGAGTCCCATATCTATCTATCTATCTATCTATCTATCTATCTATCTACAGACCTGGAGAGACAGGAGATACGACAACACATAGAGACCAAGCTGGCCAAGTGAGTCCCATATCTATCTATCTATCTATCTATCTATCTATCTATCTATCTATCTATCTATCTATCTATCTATCTATCTATCTATCTATCTATCTATCTATCTATCTATCTATCTATCTATCTATCTATCTATCTATCTATCTATCTATCTATCTATCTATCTATCTATCTATCTATCTATCTATCTATCTATCTATCTATCTATCTATCTATCTATCTCTCTCTCTCTCTCTCTCTCTCTCTCTCTCTCTCTCTCTCTCTCTCTCTCTCTCTCTCTCTCTCTCTCTCTCTCTCTCTCTCTCTCTCTCTCTGTCTCTCTCTGTCTCTACACACTGCTGTATTTTGCCTCAGATATGGGAGTTTATCAATGTTTGATTTGTTTTCAAATTCTTTGTGGGTCTTTCTCAATAGCAAGGCTGTGCTCACTGAGTCTGTACATAGTCAAGGATTTTTTATGTATTTATGATCAGTCACAGTGGCCTGGTATTCTCTCTGTTTAGTGCCAGATAGCGTTCCAATTTTCTCCATTTTTTGGTTGATTCTTTCCAGTGTGTCAAATAGTTATCTTTTTGCTTTCTCATAATTTGGTTGGGTCTAATTGTGTTGCTGTCCTGGGGCTCTGTGGGGTTTGTTTGTGAACAGAGCCCCAGGACCAGCTGGCTCTTCTCTAGGTTCAATCTCTCTGTAGGCGAGGGCTATGTGGTGGAATGTGTGGGGATCCCTTTCAGGTGGTTGTGGAACTGAACAGCTCTATTCTGGATGTAGATAACCAGCGGGTCCTAATTCTGCTCTGCATTGTTTGGGGGTTTGCCTTGTACACTAATTATATTTTGGTGGAATTCTGCAGAGTCTCAACTGGGTGATGGTCAATTCATTTTGTGAATTCTTGGTTGGTGAGCGGACCCCAGACGTCACAACCATAAAGGGCAATGGGTTCTATTGAGAGTAACGTGAGAGAGATCAGCTGTTTTATTGAGAGTAACGCGTGACTGATGAGCTGTTTTATTGAGAGTAACGTGAGACTGATGAGCTGTTTTATTGAGAGTAACGTGAGACAGATCAGCTGTTTTATTGAGAGTAACGTGAGACAGATCAGCTGTTTTTATGTGTGTGTGTGTGTGTACTGTAGTGTTTGTATATTCTCTGTTTTTGGCTTCCATGTAAAACCCTTTCAACAGAGGGTTCTACACGCAACCCAGAAGGTTTCTACTTGGAACCAATAAGGGTTCTCCTATGGGGACAGCCGGAGAACCCTTTTAGAACCATTTATTATGTAGGAGTGTACAGTAAAATATATCCTCTCCTCTTATGACCAGGATTCTGAACACGAAACATGTCAGCGCAGACCAGACTGTCTGCTTGATGTTTTCAGTTCAGTCATCAGGAATATTGATTTCAGTCCAGTCCTCTTTGTATAGTACACACGTCCTTAATATAGCTTCTAACAGCTAGAGTATTACAGTATTTCATAACAATTGTCTGACTGCATCCCAAATGGCTCTCTATTCCCTACACGAGCCCTATAGGGCCTTGTAGTGCACTAGTAGTGCACTGGTAGTGCAAGTAGTGCACTATATAGGAAATAGAGAGCCATTTGGGATGCAGAACAGACACTGTCATTGTTATGAAATACTGTTGTACTCTATCGGTTATTAAAAGCTATATTAAGGACGCGTGTAACGTACTGTACAAAGAGAACTGGACTGAAATCAATATTCCTGATGACTGAACTGAGCACATCAAGTAGACAGATGAACAGGCACATATAGGCCTAAATTACTGGTCGGAACATTGTGTCAGAACATTGTCCGTCTGTCTGTCTGCACGGTGTGTTCAGACAGTTGCATTCGTTCAAAACTAAACAGTTGTAACTGTCAAATAAGCCATGCTAACACTGACTACATGTGATTGTAGTCGGTGCCTGGGTCAAGTCAAATTGAAGTCGGAATTTCTATTGTCCAGTGCCTGAGGAGAGGCTCCAGTCCATAGTGTGTCCTTGTGTTATAAATGACATTTTACCAAGACAGATATGACTCTGTATGTACTGAATCGTTAAGCGGGGTCTTTCATTAACATATCATTAACATGATTAGTCACATGTCTAATACAGCCAATGAAAAGCCCAGAGCTCTGTTGACATAGCGGCTTAGGTTTCTAGTAACAAAGTTGTGGCATTTTGTGGTCTTCGTCTTCAAAGATGTTTCCGATTGGTCGCAATGAAGCCCAATTAGCACGACGCGAGCTGAATTACTGTAAATGTAAAAAAAAAAGGTTTTCAAAATAAATCAGTTGACGTTTCACAGAGATACGCAGCTTTTGTGAGAAATATTCGAAAATAGGAACAGGAATATTGAATTAATATGAAAAGCGTATACTAAAATATGAAAATGCTACATGTCATGCCTCAACATCAATATTTATCTTATCTCTATATTGTTTTATGTCCTACGGATTCGAGAAGAAAGATGACGAGATCAACGGGAAAGTGAGCCGAATGAATATTTGAATACGTTCTTTTTTGTCCTTGGGCATTCTGAAGCGCCAGCCAGAGGGAAGACTCTCGAACTGAGGGTTTACTGTAGAGGGTGGGAAGCGTCGCCAACGACAGCCAGTGCTTTCTTTTTGGTTGCCTTGTGGAACAGACTGCTCAAATGTGCCTGTGTTCGACCAATTACTTTGCTGGCTGTGTTTTACTATTCTGGTCCGTTTGATTTTGCTCCTCACGCTCAGATTACCAGACTGTCATATTGAACATGAGGATAATGTCTACTAGCTCAGATTATCATACCAGACTGTCATATTGAATGAATGTAAGGATCCTCTCCACCATCTCAGATTACCATACCAGACTGTCATATTGAACTACCAGCTAAGATTACCATACCAGACTGTCATATTGAACTACCAGCTAAGATTACCATACCAGACTGTCATATTGAATTACCAGCTAAGATTACCATACCAGACTGTCATATTGAACTACCAGCTCAGATTACCGTACAAGACTGTCATATTGAACTACCAGCTAAGATTACCATACCAGACTGTCATATTGAACTACCAGCTCAGATTACCATACCAGACTGTCATATTGAACTACCAGCTCAGATTACCATACCAGACTGTCATATTGAACTACCAGCTCAGATTACCGTACCAGACTGTCATATTGAACATGAGGATCCTCTCCACCAGCTCAGATTACCATACCAGACTGTCATATTGAACTACCAACTCAGACTACCATACCAGACTGTCATATTGAACTACCAGCTCAGATTACCGTACCAGACTGTCATATTGAACATGAGGATCCTCTCCACCAGCTCAGATTACCATACCAGACTGTCATATTGAACTACCAACTCAGACTACCATACCAGACTGTCATATTGAACTACCAGCTCAGATTACCGTACCAGACTGTCATATTGAACTACCAGCTCAGATTACCATACCAGACTGTCATATTGAACATGAGGATCCTCTCCACCATCTCAGATTACCATACCAGACTGTCATATTGAACTACCAGCTCAGATTACCATACCAGACTGTCATATTGAACTACCAGCTCAGATTACCATACCAGACTGTCATGTTGAACGTGAGGATCCTCTCCACCAGCTCAGATTACCATACCAGACTGTCATATTGAACTACCAGCTCAGATTACCATACCAGACTGTCATATTGAACATGAGGATCCTCTCCACCAGCTCAGATTACCAGACGGTCATGTTGAACGTGAGGATCCTCTCCACCAGCTCAGATTACCAGACTGTCATGTTGAACGTGAGGATCCTCTCCACCAGCTCAGATTACCATACCAGACTGTCATATTGAACTACCAGCTCAGATTACCATACCAGACTGTCATGTTGAACATGAGGATCCTCTCCACCAGCTCAGACTACCATACCAGACTGTCATATTGAACTACCAGCTCAGATTACCATACCAGACTGTCATATTGAACTACCAGCTCAGATTACCATACCAGACTGTCATATTGAACTACCAGCTCAGATTACCGTACCAGACTGTCATATTGAATGTGAGGATCCTCTCCACCAGCTCAGATTACCAGACTGTCATGTTGAACGTGAGGATCCTCTCCACCAGCTCAGATTACCATACCAGACTGTCATATTGAACTACCAGCTCAGATTACCATACCAGACTGTCATATTGAACTACCAGCTCACATTACCGTACCAGACTGTCATATTGAACATGAGGATCCTCTCTACCAGCTCAGATTACCATACCAGACTGTCATATTGAACATGAGGATCCTCTCTACCAGCTCAGATTACCGTACCAGACTGTCATATTGAACGTGAGGATCCTCTCCACCAGCTCAGATTACCATACCAGACTGTCATGTTGAACATGTGGATCCTCTCCACCAGCTCAGACTACCATACCAGACTGTCATATTGAACTACCAGCTCAGATTACCATACCAGACTGTCATATTGAACATGAGGATCCTCTCCACCAGCTCAGATTACCAGACGGTCATGTTGAACGTGAGGATCCTCTCCACCAGCTCAGATTACCAGACTGTCATGTTGAACGTGAGGATCCTCTCCACCAGCTCAGATTACCATACCAGACTGTCATATTTAACTACCAGCTCAGATTACCATACCAGACTGTCATGTTGAACATGAGGATCCTCTCCACCAGCTCAGACTACCATACCAGACTGTCATATTGAACTACCAGCTCAGATTACCATACCAGACTGTCATATTGAACTACCAGCTCAGATTACCATACCAGACTGTCATATTGAACTACCAGCTCAGATTACCGTACCAGACTGTCATATTGAATGTGAGGATCCTCTCCACCAGCTCAGATTACCAGACTGTCATGTTGAACGTGAGGATCCTCTCCACCAGCTCAGATTACCATACCAGACTGTCATATTGAACTACCAGCTCAGATTACCATACCAGACTGTCATATTGAACTACCAGCTCACATTACCGTACCAGACTGTCATATTGAACATGAGGATCCTCTCTACCAGCTCAGATTACCATACCAGACTGTCATATTGAACATGAGGATCCTCTCTACCAGCTCAGATTACCGTACCAGACTGTCATATTGAACGTGAGGATCCTCTCCACCAGCTCAGATTACCATACCAGACTGTCATGTTGAACATGTGGATCCTCTCCACCAGCTCAGACTACCATACCAGACTGTCATATTGAACTACCAGCTCAGATTACCATACCAGACTGTCATATTGAACTACCAGCTCAGATTACCGTACCAGACTGTCATATTGAACATGAGGATCCTCTCCACCAGCTCAGATTACCGTACCAGACTGTCATATTGAACGTGAGGATCCTCTCCACCAGCTCAGATTACCATACCAGACTGTCATGTTGAACATGAGGATCCTCTCCACAAGCTCAGACTACCATACCAGACTGTCATATTGCAAGGAAGGAAGAAGCCACTGCTCCAAAACCTCCACTAGCTCTGTTAGAAGAAATGGGCCAAAATTCACCCAACTTATTGTGGGAAGCTTGTGGAAGGCTACCCGAAACATTTGACCCAAGTTAAACAATTTAAAGGCAATGCTACCGAATACTAATTGAGTGTATGTAAACTTCTGACCCACTGACTGGGAATGTGATGAAAGAAATAAAAGCTGAAATAAATCATTCTCTCTACTATTATTCTGACATATCACGTTCTTAAGCCCAGAGTTTCTGGACGGAGGCTAACTACTGTTTTCAGCTAAATTACACTATAGAGGCTGGAAATACAATGACATTGGTGAAGTGGTTAGAGGTTTAGTAGGAAACTACTTGGTAATGGCAATGCTGTCAGTAGATTGCAAAGTTTGTCAAAAATAGCTAGCAATGCTAACGTTCTACTTTATCTAAAGTCAATCTGGTGACATCAAAATGATGACAAAAGGTTTTCTTACTAATTATTTGCCTCCTTTTGAATATCGTTGTATTTCCAAGCCACTGTAAAACAAAGTAGAATATTCAGTCGGGCATCAATACAAAACAAACGTTCAAAACAATATTGTCACGAAACATGCAACCCATGAATAGCTTTGAGAAAATCAATGTTCTCCAGCTCTTTATCTGTGGAGAGATTTGTAGGGTGGAGACTATTTTTAGACTGGAAGAGGTGAATAAGGCATAGCCACTCTCTCTCTCTCTCCATCTCTCTCTCTCAGTAGAATGCAGTAGAACAATATGTAAACATTTCTTAAAGTGACCACTGATTCCATGTCTATGTACATTGGGCAGCAGCATCTAAGGTGCAGGGTTGAGTAACCGGGTGGTAGCCGGCTAGTGACAGTGACTAAGTTCAGCGGAGGGTACTGGGTAGAGGGCTGAAGAGGTTGAAGAGGCACTGTTGCGCTTTCTTCACCACATTGCCTGTGTGGTTTGACCATTTGAGATTGTCAGTGATGTGTATGTGATGTGAAGCTTTTCACCTTTTCCACTGCAGTTCCATCTATGTGGATAGGGGGCGTGTCTCCTGAATTCCACGTTCAGCTCCTTCATTTTGTCTATGTTGAGGGAGAGGTTATTTTCCTGCCACCACCCCGCCAGGGCCCTCACCTCCTCCCAGTAGGCTGTCTCATCGTTGTTGGTAATCAGACCTACCACTGTCGTGTCATCACCAAAACTTGATGATTGAGTTGGAGTTGTGTGTGGCCACGGCGTCATGGGTGAACAGGGAGTACAGGAGGGGGCTGAGCACGCACCCTTGTGGGGCTCCTGTGTTGAGTATCAGCAGAGAGGAGGTGATGTTTCCTACCCTCACCACCTGGGGGCGCCCCCGTCAGGAAGTCCAGGACCCAGTTGCACAGGGTGGGGTTCTTTATAATGTGCTTGGAAGGTAGTGTTGAAGGCTGAGCTGTAGTCAATGAACAGCGTTCTTACATAGGCATTCCTCTTGTCCAGATGGGATAGGGCAGTGTGCAGAGTGATGGCGATTGCATCGTCTGTGGATCTATTGGGGCGGTAAGCAAATTGAAGTGGGTCTAGTGTGGCCGGTAAGGTAGAGGTGATATGATCCTTGACTAGTCTCTCAAAGCACTTCATGATGATAGAAGTGAGTGCTACAGGGCAGTAGTCATTTAGTTCAGTTATCTTTGCTTTCTTGGGTACAGGAACAATGACTACTTAGGGAGCAGTGGGGCGCTGATGGTACAAAATAAAATGATCTAGTATTATCTTTTACCAGATCTAATGTGTTATATTTTTCCTACAGTAATTTCACATTTCCAAAAACTTCAAAGTGTTTCCTGTAAAATGGTATCATGAATGTGCATATCCTTGCTTCAGGTCCTGAGCTACAGGAAGTTCAATTTGGGGATGTCGTTTTAGGAGAAAATTGAAAAAAAGGGTCAGATCCTTAGGCGCTCCGAAGCTTTTCATTCTTTATATTATTTAGCTTTGTTTTTTTGTTTAGTTTAGTCACATGATTTCTCACTTTACAGAACGCTTCACGATCAGCTGTGCAGACAGATTTATTTGTCAATATTTTTGCCTCGTCACTCTCAACCATACCATTTTTCAATCCCTCATCAATCCACTGTGATTTAAGAGTTTTTTACAGTCATTTTCTTAATGGGTTCTTAATAACGGAATAATCAATTATTTTATAAATGCGTCAAGTGCAGCGTCTGGTTGCTTCTCAATACATACCACAGACCAGCAGATATTCTTTATATCTTCAACATAGGGATCATTAGAACATCTCTTGAATGACCTCTTATACACTATACGAGGCCCAGTCTTTGGAACTTTGGTTTTCCTAGATATGGCTACTATGTTGTGATCACTACATCCTACGGATCTGGATACTACTTTAGAGCAGATTTCTGCAGCATTAGTAAAGATGTGATCAATACATTTGCATTGACAGCTGTCAGTCCCTCGGGAACATAAATATTAATAACGCTCCTAGAATGGTTCATTATTAAATTAAATGCTCCCAGGACGGTGATTGTAGAATGGTTGATTTCATAAAAGAACTGTTAACTGCACTCGTACTGGGACTGGGATTCTGGTACTGGGCTGGTAGGGGACACCAGGGCCTTTATCAAACCAGCATCTCTGGAATACGAGTGCTGAGCTAGGATCAGTTTAGATCAAAATGAATACAATTACACGGACAGAGGGGACCTGATCCTAGATCCTCTATCACTGCCCTAAAGGAGCTTTGTGAATACGGCCAAGTTCTCTCCATATATGGATCTGTTGGGAGTCTCCTATTACATCGTCCTGAATATTCCCAATAGGATGGCAGCAGTGCAGTAGTAGTTGCTAGGCAACAACAGTTCAATACCATCTGGTGGTGTTTTGCCATGATTCTGCAGGAGGAAAGACGCTGTAGATTCTCTCTTTCAGCTGAAATATTAATGCTGAGATCACCTGACTGAATACAACAGGTGTAGACCTTACGTCAATGTGGAGGCTATATACAGGGGGTACCGGTACAGAGTCAATGTGGAGGCTATATACAGGGGGTACCGGTACAGAGACAATGTGGAGGCTATATACAGGGGGTACCGGTACAGAGACAATGTGGAGGCTATATACAGGGGGTACCTGTACAGAGACAATGTGGAGGCTATATACAGGGGGTACCGGTACAGAGACAATGTGGAGGCTATATACAGGGGGTACCGGTACAGAGACAATGTGGAGGCTATATACAGGGGGTACCGGTACAGAGACAATGTGGAGGCTATATACAGGGGGTACTGCACAGAGTCAATGTGGAGGCTATATACAGGGGTACCAGTACAGAGTCAATGTGGAGGCTATATACAGGGGGTACCTGCACAGAGTCAATGTGGAGGCTATATACAGGGGGTACTGCACAGAGTCAATGTGGAGGCTATATACAGGGGGTACCTGTACAGAGTCAATGTGGAGGCTATATACAGGGGGTACCGGTACAGAGTCAATGTGGAGGCTATATACAGGGGGTACCTGCACAGAGTCAATGTGGAGGCTATATACAGGGTGTTACGGTACAGAGTCAATGTGGAGGCTATATACAGGGGTACCAGTACAGAGTCAATGTGGAGGCTATATACAGGGGGTACCAGTACAGAGTCAATGTGGAGGCTATATACAGGGGGTACCAGTACAGAGTCAATGTGGAGGCTATATACAGGGGTACCAGTACAGAGTCAATGTGGAGGCTATATACAGGGGTACCGGTACAGAGTCAATGTGGAGGCTATATACAGGGGGTACGGTACAGAGTCAATGTGGAGACTATATACAGGGTACCGGTACAGAGTCAATGTGGAGGCTATATACAGGGGTACCGGTACAGAGTCAATGTGGAGGCTATATACAGGGGGTACCTGCACAGAGTCAATGTGGAGGCTATATACAGGGGGTACCTGCACAGAGTCAATGTGGAGGCTATATACAGGGGTACTGCACAGAGTCAATGTGGAGGCTATATACAGGGGGTACCTGATACAGAGTCAATGTGGAGGCTATATACAGGGGGTACTGGTACAGAGTCAATGTGGAGGCTATATACAGGGTACCTGTACAGAGTCAATGTGGAGGCTATATACAGGGGGTACCGGTACAGAGTCAATGTGGAGACTATATACAGGGTGTTACGGTACAGAGTCAATGTGGAGACTATATACAGGGGGTACCGGTACAGAGTCAATGTGGAGGCTATATACAGGGGGTACTGTACAGAGTCAATGTGGAGGCTATATACAGGGGGTACTGCACAGAGTCAATGTGGAGGCTATATACAGGGGGTACTGTACAGAGTCAATGTGGAGGCTATATACAGGGGGTACTGTACAATGTGGAGGCTATATACAGGGGGTACTGCACAGAGTCAATGTGGAGGCTATATACAGGGGGTACTGCACAGAGTCAATGTGGAGGCTATATACAGGGGGTACTGCACAGAGTCAATGTGGAGACTATATACAGGGGGTACTGCACAGAGTCAATGTGGAGACTATATACAGGGGGTACTGCACAGAGTCAATGTGGAGACTATATACAGGGGGTACCAGTACAGAGTCAATGTGGAGACTATATACAGGGGGTACCAGTACAGAGTCAATGTGGAGACTATATACAGGGGGTACCAGTACAGAGTCAATGTGGAGACTATATACAGGGGGTACCAGTACAGAGTCAATGTGGAGACTATATACAGGGGGTACTGCACAGAGTCAATGTGGAGACTATATACAGGGGGTACTGCACAGAGTCAATGTGGAGACTATATACAGGGGGTACCAGTACAGAGTCAATGTGGAGACTATATACAGGGGGTACCAGTACAGAGTCAATGTGGAGACTATATACAGGGGTACCAGTACAGAGTCAATGTGGAGACTATATACAGGGGGTACCAGTACAGAGTCAATGTGGAGACTATATACAGGGGGTACTGTACAGAGTCAATGTGGAGACTATATACAGGGGGTACTGCACAGAGTCAATGTGGAGACTATATACAGGGGGTACTGTACAGAGTCAATGTGGAGACTATATACAGGGGTACCAGTACAGAGTCAATGTGGAGACTATATACAGGGGGTACCAGTACAGAGTCAATGTGGAGACTATATACAGGGGGTACCAGTACAGAGTCAATGTGGAGACTATATACAGGGGTACTGCACAGAGTCAATGTGGAGACTATATACAGGGGGTACTGCACAGAGTCAATGTGGAGGCTATATACAGGGGGTACTGTACAGAGTCAATGTGGAGGCTATATACAGGGGGTACTGTACAGAGTCAATGTGGAGGCTATATACAGGGGGTACTGCACAGAGTCAATGTGGAGGCTATATACAGGGGGTACTGCACAGAGTCAATGTGGAGGCTATATACAGGGGGTACTGCACAGAGTCAATGTGGAGGCTATATACAGGGGGTACAAGAACAGAGTCAATGTGGAGGCTATATACAGGGGGTACTGTACAGAGTCAATGTGGAGACTATATACAGGGGGTACCAGTACAGAGTCAATGTGGAGACTATATACAGGGGGTACCAGTACAGAGTCAATGTGGAGACTATATACAGGGGGTACCAGTACAGAGTCAATGTGGAGACTATATACAGGGGGTACTGCACAGAGTCAATGTGGAGACTATATACAGGGGGTACTGCACAGAGTCAATGTGGAGGCTATATACAGGGGGTACCGGTACAGAGTCAATGTGGAGGCTATATACAGGGGGTACCTGTACAGAGTCAATGTGGAGGCTATATACAGGGGGTACTGCACAGAGTCAATGTGGAGGCTATATACAGGGGGTACTGTACAGAGTCAATGTGGAGGCTATATACAGGGGGGGTACTGCACAGAGTCAATGTGGAGCCTATATACAGGAGGTACTGTACAGAGTCAATGTGGAGGCTATATACAGGGGGTACTGCACAGAGTCAATGTGGAGGCTATATACAGGGGGTACTGTACAGAGTCAATGTGGAGGCTATATACAGGGGGTACCGGTACAGAGTCAATGTGGAGGCTATATACAGGGGGTACTGCACAGAGTCAATGTGGAGGCTATATACAGGGGGTACTGTACAATGTGGAGGCTATATACAGGGGGTACCTGTACAGAGTCAATGTGGAGGCTATATACAGGGGTACCGTACAGAGTCAATGTGGAGGCTATATACAGGGGGTACTGCACAGAGTCAATGTGGAGACTATATACAGGGGTACTGCACAGAGTCAATGTGGAGACTATATACAGGGGGTACTGCACAGAGTCAATGTGGAGACTATATACAGGGGTACCGGTACAGAGTCAATGTGGAGACTATATACAGGGGGTACCAGTACAGAGTCAATGTGGAGACTATATACAGGGGGTACCAGTACAGAGTCAATGTGGAGACTATATACAGGGGGTACCAGTACAGAGTCAATGTGGAGACTATATACAGGGGGTACCGGTACAGAGTCAATGTGGAGGCTATATACAGGGGGTACTGCACAGAGTCAATGTGGAGACTATATACAGGGGGTACCAGTACAGAGTCAATGTGGAGACTATATACAGGGGGTACCAGTACAGAGTCAATGTGGAGACTATATACAGGGGGTACCAGTACAGAGTCAATGTGGAGACTATATACAGGGGGTACCAGTACAGAGTCAATGTGGAGACTATATACAGGGGGTACTGCACAGAGTCAATGTGGAGACTATATACAGGGGGTACTGCACAGAGTCAATGTGGAGACTATATACAGGGGGTACCAGTACAGAGTCAATGTGGAGACTATATACAGGGGGTACCAGTACAGAGTCAATGTGGAGACTATATACAGGTGGTACCAGTACAGAGTCAATGTGGAGACTATATACAGGGGGTACCTGTACAGAGTCAATGTGGAGACTATATACAGGGGGTACCGGTACAGAGTCAATGTGGAGGCTATATACAGGGGGTACTGCACAGAGTCAATGTGGAGGCTATATACAGGGGGTACCTGCACAGAGTCAATGTGGAGGCTATATACAGGGGGTACTGCACAGAGTCAATGTGGAGGCTATATACAGGGGGTACCTGCACAGAGTCAATGTGGAGGCTGTATACAGGGGGTACCTGCACAGAGTCAATGTGGAGGCTATATACAGGGGGTACTGCACAGAGTCAATGTGGAGACTATATACAGGGGTACCAGTACAGAGTCAATGTGGAGACTATATACAGGGGGTACCAGTACAGAGTCAATGTGGAGACTATATACAGGGGGTACCAGTACAGAGTCAATGTGGAGACTATATACAGGGGGTACTGCACAGAGTCAATGTGGAGACTATATACAGGGGGTACCAGTACAGAGTAAATGTGGAGACTATATACAGGGGGTACCAGTACAGAGTCAATGTGGAGACTATATACAGGGGGTACTGCACAGAGTCAATGTGGAGACTATATACAGGGGGTACTGCACAGAGTCAATGTGGAGGCTATATACAGGGGGTACTGCACAGAGTCAATGTGGAGGCTATATACAGGGGGTACTGTACAGAGTCAATGTGGAGGCTATATACAGGGGGTACTGCACAGAGTCAATGTGGAGGCTATATACAGGGGGTACTGCACAGAGTCAATGTGGAGGCTATAAACAGGGGTACTGCACAGAGTCAATGTGGAGGCTATATACAGGGGGTACCTGCACAGAGTCAATGTGGAGGCTATATACAGGGGGTACTGCACAGAGTCAATGTGGAGACTATATACAGGGGGTACCAGTACAGAGTCAATGTGGAGACTATATACAGGGGGTACCAGTACAGAGTCAATGTGGAGACTATATACAGGGGGTACCAGTACAGAGTCAATGTGGAGACTATATACAGGGGGTACTGCACAGAGTCAATGTGGAGACTATATACAGGGGGTACTGCACAGAGTCAATGTGGAGGCTATATACAGGGGGTACTGCACAGAGTCAATGTGGAGGCTATATACAGGGGGTACTGCACAGAGTCAATGTGGAGGCTATATACAGGGGGTACCTGTACAGAGTCAATGTGGAGGCTATATACAGGGGGTACTGCACAGAGTCAATGTGGAGGCTATATACAGGGGGTACCTGCACAGAGTCAATGTGGAGCCTATATACAGGAGGTACCTGTACAGAGTCAATGTGGAGGCTATATACAGGGGGTACTGCACAGAGTCAATGTGGAGGCTATATACAGGGGGTACCTGTACAGAGTCAATGTGGAGGCTATATACAGGGGGTACTGCACAGAGTCAATGTGGAGGCTATATACAGGGGGTACTGCACAGAGTCAATGTGGAGGCTATATACAGGGGGTACTGCACAATGTGGAGGCTATATACAGGGGGTACTGCACAGAGTCAATGTGGAGGCTATATACAGGGGGTACTGCACAGAGTCAATGTGGAGGCTATATACAGGGGGTACTGCACAGAGTCAATGTGGAGACTATATACAGGGGGTACTGTACAGAGTCAATGTGGAGACTATATACAGGGGGTACTGCACAGAGTCAATGTGGAGACTATATACAGGGGGTACCAGTACAGAGTCAATGTGGAGACTATATACAGGGGGTACCAGTACAGAGTCAATGTGGAGACTATATACAGGGGGTACCAGTACAGAGTCAATGAGGAGACTATATACAGGGGGTACCTGCACAGAGTCAATGTGGAGACTATATACAGGGGGTACCTGTACAGAGTCAATGTGGAGACTATATACAGGGGGTACTGCACAGAGTCAATGTGGAGACTATATACAGGGGGTACCAGTACAGAGTCAATGTGGAGACTATATACAGGGGGTACCAGTACAGAGTCAATGTGGAGACTATATACAGGGGGTACCAGTACAGAGTCAATGTGGAGACTATATACAGGGGGTACCAGTACAGAGTCAATGTGGAGACTATATACAGGGGTACCTGCACAGAGTCAATGTGGAGACTATATACAGGGGGTACTGCACAGAGTCAATGTGGAGACTATATACAGGGGGTACCAGTACAGAGTCAATGTGGAGACTATATACAGGGGGTACCAGTACAGAGTCAATGTGGAGACTATATACAGGGGGTACCAGTACAGAGTCAATGTGGAGACTATATACAGGGGGTACTGCACAGAGTCAATGTGGAGACTATATACAGGGGGTACTGCGGTACAGAGTCAATGTGGAGGCTATATACAGGGGGTACCTGCACAGAGTCAATGTGGAGGCTATATACAGGGGGTACCGTACAGAGTCAATGTGGAGGCTATATACAGGGTACTGCACAGAGTCAATGTGGAGGCTATATACAGGGGGTACTGCACAGAGTCAATGTGGAGGCTATATACAGGGGGTACCTGCACAGAGTCAATGTGGAGGCTATATACAGGGGGTACTGCACAGAGTCAATGTGGAGGCTATATACAGGGGGTACCTGCACAGAGTCAATGTGGAGACTATATACAGGGGGTACCAGTACAGAGTCAATGTGGAGACTATATACAGGGGGTACCAGTACAGAGTCAATGTGGAGACTATATACAGGGGGTACCAGTACAGAGTCAATGTGGAGACTATATACAGGGGGTACCGGTACAGAGTCAATGTGGAGACTATATACAGGGGGTACTGCACAGAGTCAATGTGGAGGCTATATACAGGGGGTACTGCACAGAGTCAATGTGGAGGCTATATACAGGGGGTACCTGCACAGAGTCAATGTGGAGGCTATATACAGGGGGTACTGCACAGAGTCAATGTGGAGGCTATATACAGGGGGTACTGCACAGAGTCAATGTGGAGGCTATATACAGGGGGTACTGCACAGAGTCAATGTGGAGCCTATATACAGGAGGTACTGTACAGAGTCAATGTGGAGGCTATATACAGGGGGTACTGTACAGAGTCAATGTGGAGGCTATATACAGGGGGTACTGCACAGAGTCAATGTGGAGCCTATATACAGGAGGTACTGCACAGAGTCAATGTGGAGGCTATATACAGGGGGTACTGCACAGAGTCAATGTGGAGGCTATATACAGGGGGTACTGCACAGAGTCAATGTGGAGGCTATATACAGGGGGTACTGCACAGAGTCAATGTGGAGCCTATATACAGGAGGTACTGCACAGAGTCAATGTGGAGGCTATATACAGGGGTACTGCACAGAGTCAATGTGGAGGCTATATACAGGGGGTACCGGTACAGAGTCAATGTGGAGGCTATATACAGGGGGTACCAGTACAGAGTCAATGTGGAGGCTATATACAGGGCTATATGCATCCCAATTGAAACCTTTTCACCTTATAGTGTTAGGGTTAAGGTTAGGCCAGGTTAATTGAGTGTTAGGTTAGGTAAGTGTTAGGGTTAAGGGTTAGGTTAAGTGAGGGGTTGGGTGAGGGTTAGGTTGGGTGAGTGTTAGGTGAGAGTTAAGTTAGGGTTAGGTTAGGTAACAGTTAGGTTAGGTGAGGGTTAGGTTAGGTGAGGGTTATGTGAGAGTTAGGTTAGGTTAGGTTAGGTTAGGTTAGGGTTAGTTTAGGTGAGGGTTAGGTTAGGTGAGGGATTGGTTAGGTGAGGGTTATGTGAGAGTTAGGTTAGGTGAGGGTTAGGTTAGGGTTAGTTTAGGTGAGGGTTAGGTTAGGTTAGGTGAGGTTTAGGTTAGGTTAGGTGAGGTTTAGGTTAGGTGAGGGTTAGGTTAGGTGAGGGTTTGGTTAGGTGAGGGTTATGTGAGAGTTAGGTTAGGTGAGGGTTAGGTTAGGTGAGGTTTAGGTTAGGTGAGGGATAGGTTAGTGAGGGCTTGCTAGGTGAGGGCTATGTGACAGCTAGGTTAGGTTAGGCTAGCTTAGGCTAGTGTTAGTGAGGGCTAGGTTAGGTGAGGGCTAGGTTAAGGGTTAGGCTAAGTGAGGCTGGGTGAGGGTTAGGCTGGGTGAGTGTTAGTGAGAGTTAAGTTAGGGCTAGGCCAGGCAACAGCCAGGCTAGGCAGGTGAGGGCCAGTTAGGTGAGGGCCATGTGAGAGCCAGGTTAGGCCAGTGAGGCCAGGCCAGGCTAGGGTTAGTTTAGGTGAGGGTTAGGTTAGGTGAGAGTTAGGTTAGGTGAGGGACTGGTTAGGTGAGGGTTATGTGAGAGTTAGGTTAGGTGAGGGTTAGGTTAGGTTAGGTTAGTTTAGGTGAGGGTTAGTTTAGGTGAGGGTTAGGTTAGGTTAGGTGAGGTTTAGGTTAGGTGAGGTTTAGGTTAGGTGAGGGTTTGGTTAGGTGAGGGTTATGTGAGAGTTAGGTTAGGTGAGGGTTAGGTTAGGTTAGGTGAGGTTTAGGTTAGGTGAGGGTTAGGTTAGGTGAGGGTTTGGTTAGGTGAGGGTTATGTGAGAGTTAGGTTAGGTTAGGTTAGGTTAGGTTAGGGCTTGTTTAGGCTAGTGCTAGGTGAGGGCTAGGTTAGTGAGGGCTAGGCTAAAGGCCAGTGAGGGGCTGGGTGAGGGCTAGGCTGGGTGAGTGTTAGGTTAGGTGAGGCTTTAGGCCAGGCTAGGATAGGCTAGGCTAGCTTAGGCTAGTGCAGTGAGGGCTAGTGAGGGCTAGGCCATGGCCAGGCCAAGGAGGCCAGTGAGGGCTAGGCTGGGTGAGTGCAGTGAGAGCTGCTAGGCCAGGCCAGGCAACAGCAGGTTAGTGAGGGCTAGGCTAGGTGAGGGCCAGGAGAGCTAGGTTAGTGAGGTTAGGCCAGGCTAGGGCTAGTTTAGGTGAGGGTTAGGTTAGTGAGGGCTAGGCTAGTGAGGGACTGGTTAGGTGAGGGCCATGTGAGAGTTAGGTTAGTGAGGGTTAGGTTAGGGCTAGCTTAGGTGAGGGTTGGGAAGTTAGGTTAGGTGAGGCTTAGGTTAGGTGAGGTTTAGGTTAGGTGAGGGTTTGGTTAGGTGAGGGTTATGTGAGAGTTAGGTTAGGTTAGGTGAGGTTTAGGTTAGGTGAGGGTTAGGTTAGGTGAGGGTTTGGTTAGGTGAGGGTTATGTGAGAGTTAGGTTAGGTGAGGGTTAGGTTAGGTTAGGGTTAGGGTTAGTTTAGGTTAGTGTTAGGTGAGGGTTAGGTTAGGTGAGGGTTAGGTTAAATGTTAAGTGAGGGGTTGGGTGAGGGTTAGGTTGGGTGAGTGTTAGGTGAGAGTCAAGTTAGGGTTAGGTTAGGTAACAGTTAGGTTAGGTGAGGGTTAGGCTAGTGAGGGCTATGTGAGAGTTAGGTTAGGTTAGGTGAGGGTTAGGTTAGGGTTAGTTTAGGTGAGGGTTAGGTTAGGTGAGGGTTAGGTTAGGTGAGTGTTTTGTGAGAGTTAGGTTAGGTTAGGTGAGGGTTAGGTTAGGTGAGGGTTAGTTTAGGTTAGGTGAGGTTTAGGTTAGGTGAGGGTTTCGTTAGGTGAGGGTTATGTGAGAGTTAGGTTAGGTGAGGGTTAGGTTAGGTTAGGTTAGGTGAGGTTTAGGTTAGGTGAGGGTTTCTTAGGTGAGGGTTATGTGAGAGTTAGGTTAGGTGAGGGTTAGGTTAGGTTAGGTGAGGTTTAGGTTAGGTGAGGGTTTGGTTAGGTGAGGGTTATGTGAGAGTTAGGTTAGGTGAGGGTTAGGTTAGGTTAGGGTTAGTTTAGGTGAGGGTTAGGTTAGGTGAGGGTTAGGTTAGGTTAGGTTAGTGTTAGGTTAGGTGAGGGTTGGGTTAGGTGAGGGTTATGTGAGAGTTAGGTTAGGTTAGGTTAGGTGAGGGTTAGGTTAGGGTTAGTTTATGTGAGGGTTAGGTTAGGTGAGGGTTAGGTTAGGTTAAGTGAGGGTTAGGTTAGGTGAGGGTTAGGTTAGGTTAGTGTTAGGTTAGGTGAGGGTTGGGTTAGGTGAGGGTTATGTGAGAGTTAGGTTAGGTTAGGTTAGGTGAGGGTTAGGTTAGGGTTAGTTTATGTGAGGGTTAGGTTAGGCGAGGGTTAGGTTAGGTTAGGTTAGGTGAGGGTTAGGTTAGGGTTAGTTTATGTGAGGGTTAGGTTAGGTGAGGGTTAGGTTAGGTTAGGTGAGGGTTAGGTTAGATGGGGGTGATAGTTACAGTGAGAATTAGTTAGTGTGAATACTGGAGCACTGATATATTAGGCAGAATGTTGACTGTTATATTGGCATGGCCTTGTTATGCATGAGCCAGGACTAAGGAGTAAGGAGGCAGGAGGCAGGAGTAAGGAGTAAGGAGGCAGGAGTAAGGAGGCAGGAGGCAGGAGGCAGTATGCAGAGGATGTGTGTTTGAAAAATATGGATAAAGAGAAGAAGTCAGGACACAGGACCATACTCTGGGTACTCTGCAATACACAATACACAATACTGAACAATACAAGAATACACAATACTCTGGGTACTCTGCAATACACAATACACAATACTGAACAATACAAGAATACACAATACTCTGGGTACTCTGCAGTACACAATACACAATACTGAACAATACAAGAATACACAATACTCTGGGTACTCTGCAATACACAATACACAATACTGAACAATACAAGAATACACAATACTCTGGGTACTCTGCAATACACAATACACTATACTGAACAATACAAGAATACACAATACTCTGGGTACTCTGCAATACACAACACACAATACTGAACAATACAAGAATACACAATACTCTGGGTACTCTGCCCCAGTCAAGTGATGTCATGGGACTGTTGCAGTGTGATTATAACATGAGATAGACATGACAGCATTATTTAGAAACGTTTTCAACAGAACCATAACATTTCAACAGAACCACAACATTTCAACAGAACCATAACATTTCAACAGAACCATAACATTTCAACAGAACTATAACATTTCAACAGAACCATAACATTTCAACAGAACTATAACATTTCAACAGAACCACAACATTTCAACAGAACCATAACATTTCAACAGAACCATAACATTTAAACAGAACTATAACATTTCAACAGAACCACAACATTTCAACAGAACCAAAACATTTCAACAGAACTATTACATTTCAACATAACTATTACATTATAACAGAACCATAACATTTCAACAGAACCACAACATTTCAAAAGAACTATAACATTTCAACAGAACCATAACATTTCAACAGAACCAAAACATTTCCACAGAACCATAACATTTCAACAGAACCATAACATTTCAACAGAACCAAAACATTTCAACAGAACTATTACATTTCAACAGAACCATAACATTTCAACAGAACCATAACATTATAACAGAACCATAACATTCCAGATCATCATGGCCAGCTAGAGCTCTGGATTGGGTCCATACTATGAAGCCATGGAAACACAGGACAGGATAGAATCACATCACAGTTGGTTCTTATATGAGCCAAAACTAAATTGTGTAAATTACAGGCTGTCAACTGCCATATCTCTGTTCCTCCTACTCCCTGTCCAACACACTACCATTAACTACTGCAGCATAGGGGTATTTGTAAGGAAATGTATTTATTTAGCTATGGGAATGTATTTATAAGGGTACTTCACCTGCTAACCGGTAATTAAAACATCAGGGGCATGCTCAATAGGTATTCTCCAATGAAAGTGCTACAAAGTCAAAGGCCTGATCTGTGTCTGGGAAACCAGCCTCAGATGTCAGAGTGCTATTGTAACAGGACTAGGGTTAGATACTATTGTAACAGGGCTAGAGTTAGATACTATTGTAACAGGACTAGAGTTAGATACTATTGTAACAGGACTAGGGTTAGATACTATTGTAACAGGACTAGAGTTAGATACTGTTGTAACAGGACTAGAGTTTGATACTATTGTAACAGGACTAGGGTTAGATACTATTGTAACAGGACTAGGGTTAGATACTATTGTAACAGGACTAGGGTAGGAAATAATAAAGCCTAGGTCTGATTCTATGCATAAATCAATCAATCAAATGTATTTATAAAGCCCATTTTACATCAGCTGATGTCACAAAGTGCTGTACAGAAACCCAGCCTAAAACCCCAAACAGCAATCAATACATGATGTAGAAGCACAGTGGCTAGGAAAAAACTCCCTAGAAAGGCCAGAACCCAGGACGAAACCTAGAGAGGAACCAGGCTCTGAGGGGTGGCCAGTCCTCTTCTGGCTGTGCCGGGTGGAGATTATAAGGGTACATGGCCATTAAGGACAGATCGTTCTTCATCGTATTCAAATGTTCATAGATGACCAGCAGGGGTAAATAATAAGGGTGCAGAAGTTCAGCACCTCTGGAGTAAATATCAGTTGGCTTTTCATAGCCGAGCACTCAGTTGTGCACCGGGGCCTCCCACTCTTCTTTCAATTCTGGTTAGAGCCAGTTTGCTCTGTTCTGTGAAGGGAGTAGTACACAGCGTTGTCTCTAACCAGAATAGAAAGAGGAGTGGGAGGCCCCGGTGCACAACTGAGCAAGAGGACAACAGTTTTCAGCTGTGCTAACATAATTGCAAAAGGGTTTTCTAATCATCAATTATCATTTTAAAATGATACATTTGGATTAGCTAACACAACGTGCCATTGGAACACAGGAGTGATGGTTGCTGATAATGGGCCTCTGTACGCCTGTGTAGATATTCCAATAAAAATCAGCCGTTTCCAGCTACAATAGTCATTTACAACATTAACAAGGTCTACACTGTATTTCGGATCAATTTGATGTTATTTTAATGGACAAATTAAAAAACAAGGACATTTCTAAGTGACCCCAAACTTTTGAACGGTAGTGTATATCTTACTGTTTTTTTCTATGCATCGTCAAGACCGGACTGCAGACTCGAGTAAGACAAAGGGAGGAGGAGTATGTCTCTTTGTTAAGGAAGTTTAAAGTTATTGCTCACCTGAGTTAGAACATCTCATGATAAGCTGCAGACAAATGCTTTACTAAGAGAGTTTACATCAATATTTGTCATAGTTGTCTATTTACCACCACAAACTGATGCTGGCACTAAGACCGCATTCAACAAGCTATATTTGGGTCATAAGCAAACAAGAAAATGCACATTCCCCTTGCGTGTGTTGACCTGATTAAAGACCCTTCTCACGTTGGCCTCAGAGAGCGAGATCACCCAATCCTCTAGGCCAGTGATGGCCCTCACACCTGGTTCGATGTTGTTGTTGTCAATGCGTGCATAAAATGCATTTAGTTGGTCTGGTAGAGAGGCATCGTTGGGCAGATCCCGGCTGGGTCTTGCTTTGTAATCCGTAACGGGCATTGGCCCCTACCATCTGTCACCCTGTCTGTCACCATGTCTATCACCCTGTCTGTCAACCTGTCTGTCACCCTGTCTGTCACCCTGTCTGTCACCCTATCTGTCACCCTGTCTATCACCCTGTCTGTCACCCTGTCTGTCACCCTATCTGTCACCCTATCTGTCACCCTGTCTATCACCCTGTCTGTCACCCTGTCTGTCACCCTGTCTATCACCCTGTCTGTCACCCTATCTGTCACCCTGTCTATCACCCTGTCTGTCACCCTGTCTGTCACCCTGTCTGTCACCCTGTCTGTCATCCTATCTGTCACCCTATCTGTCACCCTGTCTGTCACCCTGTCTGTCACCCTGTCTATCACCTTGTCACCGTGTCTGTCACATTGGGGTCCAGGTGACCATATGAGTCTATAGAATATGCTCTAGTACCGTCTACCCCTCCCAGTACTGTACTCTACGGTCTATCTGAGGGCCAGAGACAAAGAGAGAGATAGAGAAAGAAAGAGAGAGAGAGATGAGGGTTTATCTGAGGGCCTCTCCTGTTGAGAGAGACAGACAGACAGACAGACAGACAGACAGGTAGGCAGACAGACAGGTAGGCAGACAGACAAGTAGGCAGACAGACCAGCTGTTCTTTAGAGATGAATCTGATCAATTCAGAGACTCTGAGATGAAACCAATCATCTTTTTCTAAGGTCAGACATCAATAATTTATCCCCTGGTGTGTTTGACCCGTCTGCCCTCTACAGTAAGCCTGGAGAACACAGTGGGAGGGGTCTGTCTAGTCTTGGACCGCCCACTAAGGGAGGGGTTAGGTTCTGAATCGCCTACTGAGCAGAAAACATGTCCACTTCAGACAGAACACAGAAGAGATACACTGGGGGTTAGGGGCCGAGGCTAGTCAAATCAAATCAAATGTTATTTGTCACATGCGCCGAATACAACAGGTGTAGACCTTACCGTGAAATGCTGAATACAACAGGTGTAGACCTTACAGTGCAATGCTGAATACAGCAGGTGTAGACCTTACATTGAAATGCTGAATACAACAGGTGTAGACCTTACATTGAAATGCTGAATACAACAGGTGTAGACCTTACAGTGAAATGCTGAATACAACAGGTGTAGACCTTACAGTGAAATGCTGAATACAACAGGTGTAGTAGACCTTACAGTGAAATGCTGAATACAACAGGTGTAGACCTTACAGTGAAATGCTGAATACAACAGGTGTAGTAGACCTTACAGTGAAATGCTGAATACAACAGGTGTAGACCTTACAGTGAAATGCTGAATACAACAGGTGTAGTAGACCTTACAGTGAAATGCTGAATACAACAGGTGTAGACCTTACAGTGAAATGCTGAATACAACAGGTGTAGACCTCACAGTGAAATGCTGAATACAACAGGTGTAGTAGACCTTACAGTGAAATGCTGAATACAACAGGTGTAGACCTTACAGTGAAATGCTGAATACAACAGGTGTAGACCTTACAGTGAAATGCTGAATACAACAGGTGTAGACCTTACAGTGAAATGCTGAATACAACAGGTGTAGTAGACCTTACAGTGAAATGCTGAATACAACAGGTGTAGACCTTACAGTGAAATGCTGAATACAACAGGTGTAGTAGACCTTACAGTGAAATGCTGAATACAACAGGTGTAGACCTTACAGTGAAATGCTGAATACAACAGGTGTAGACCTTACAGTGAAATGCTGAACACAACAGGTGTAGACCTTTCAGTGAAATGCTGAATACAACAGGTGTAGACCTTACAGTGAAATGCTGAATACAACAGGTGTAGTAGACCTTACAGTGAAATGCTGAATACAACAGGTGTAGACCTTACAGTGAAATGCTGAATACAACAGGTGTAGACCTTACAGTGAAATGCTGAATACAACAGGTGTAGACCTTACAGTGAAATGCTGAATACAACAGGTGTAGACCTTACAGTGAAATGCTGAATACAACAGGTGTAGTAGACCTTACAGTGAAATGCTGAATACAACAGGTGTAGACCTTACAGTGAAATGCTGAATACAACAGGTGTAGTAGACCTTACAGTGAAATGCTGAATACAACAGGTGTAGACCTTACAGTGAAATGCTGAATACAACAGGTGTAGTAGACCTTACAGTGAAATGCTGAATACAACAGGTGTAGACCTTACAGTGAAATGCTGAATACAACAGGTGTAGTAGACCTTACAGTGAAATGCTGAATACAACAGGTGTAGACCTTACAGTGAAATGCTGAATACAACAGGTGTAGTAGACCTTACAGTGAAATGCTGAATACAACAGGTGTAGACCTTACAGTGAAATGCTGAATACAACAGGTGTAGTAGACCTTACAGTGAAATGCTGAATACAACAGGTGTAGACCTTACAGTGAAATGCTGAATACAACAGGTGTAGTAGACCTTACAGTGAAATGCTGAATACAACAGGTGTAGACCTTACAGTGAAATGCTGAATACAACAGGTGTAGTAGACCTTACAGTGAAATGCTGAATACAACAGGTGTAGACCTTACAGTGAAATGCTGAATACAACAGGTGTAGACCTTACAGTGAAATGCTGAATACAACAGGTGTAGACCTTACAGTGAAATGCTGAATACAACAGGTGTAGACCTTACAGTGAAATGCTGAATACAACAGGTGTAGACCTTACAGTGAAATGCTGAATACAACAGGTGTAGACCTTACAGTGAAATGCTGAATACAACAGGTGTAGACCTTACAGTGAAATGCTGAATACAACAGGTGTAGTAGACCTTACAGTGAAATGCTGAATACAACAGGTGTAGACCTTACAGTGAAATGCTGAATACAACAGGTGTAGTAGACCTTACAGTGAAATGCTGAATACAACAGGTGTAGACCTTACAGTGAAATGCTGAATACAACAGGTGTAGTAGACCTTACAGTGAAATGCTGAATACAACAGGTGTAGACCTTACAGTGAAATGCTGAATACAACAGGTGTAGTAGACCTTACAGTGAAATGCTGAATACAACAGGTGTAGACCTTACAGTGAAATGCTGAATACAACAGGTGTAGTAGACCTTACAGTGAAATGCTGAATACAACAGGTGTAGACCTTACAGTGAAATGCTGAATACAACAGGTGTAGTAGACCTTACAGTGAAATGCTGAATACAACAGGTGTAGACCTTACAGTGAAATGCTGAATACAACAGGTGTAGTAGACCTTACAGTGAAATGCTGAATACAACAGGTGTAGACCTTACAGTGAAATGCTGAATACAACAGGTGTAGTAGACCTTACAGTGAAATGCTGAATACAACAGGTGTAGACCTTACAGTGAAATGCTGAATACAACAGGTGTAGTAGACCTTACAGTGAAATGCTGAATACAACAGGTGTAGACCTTACAGTGAAACGCTGAATACAACAGGTGTAGACCTTACAGTGAAATGCTGAATACAACAGGTGTAGACCTTACAGTGAAATGCTGAATACAACAGGTGTAGACCTTACAGTGAAATGCTGAATACTACAGGTGTAGACCTCACAGTGAAATGCTGAATACAACAGGTGTAGACCTCACAGTGAAATGCTGAATACAACAGGTGTAGACCTCACAGTGAAATGCTGAATACAACAGGTGTAGACCTTACAGTGAAATGCTGAATACAACAGGTGTAGACCTCACAGTGAAATGCTGAACACAACAGGTGTAGACCTTACAGTGAAATGCTGAATACAACAGGTGTAGACCTTACAGTGAAATGCCGAATACAACAGGTGTAGACCTTACAGTGAAATGCCGAATACAACAGGTGTAGACCTTACAGTGAAATGCCGAATACAACAGGTGTAGACCTTACAGTGAAATGCCGAATACAACAGGTGTAGACCTTACAGTGAAATGCCGAATACAACAGGTGTAGACCTTACAGTGAAATGCTGAATACAACAGGTGTAGACCTTACAGTGAAATGCTGAATACAACAGGTGTAGACCTTACAGTGAAATGCTGAATACAACAGGTGTAGACCTTACAGTGAAATGCCGAATACAACAGGTGTAGACCTTACAGTGAAATGCTTACTTACAACCCCTTAATCAACAATGTAGTTAAAAAAAAAAAAAAATTTGTTAAGAAAATATTTACTAAATTTAAATAAAGTAACAATAACAGGACTATATACAGGGGTTATCGGTACCGAGTCAACGTGCGGGAGTACAGGTTAGGGGCCATTTATACATGTAGGTAGAGTTACCATGCATAGATGATAAACAGCGAGTAGCAGCAGTGTACAAACAAAGGGGGTCAATGCAAATAATCCGGGTGGCCATTTGATTAATTGTTCAGCAGTCTTATGACTTGGCAGTAATGTTGGGGTTAGTTAGGTCCTGGATGGCAATAGTGTTGGGGTTAGTTAGGTTCTGGATGGCAGTAGTGTTGGGGTTAGTTAGGTCCTGGATGGCAGTAGTGTTGGGGCTAGTTAGGGCCTGGATGGCAGTAATGTTGGGGTTAGTTAGGTCCTGGATGGCAGTAGTGCTAGGGTTAGTTAGGTCCTGGATGGCAGTAGTGTTGGGGTTAGTTAGGTCCTGGATGGCAGTAGTGTTGGGGTTAGTTAGGTTCTGAATGGCAGTAGTGTTGGGGTTAGTTAGGTCCTGGATGGCAGTAGTGTTGGGGCTAGTTAGGTCCTGGATGGCAGTAGTGCTAGTGTTAGTTAGGTCCTGGATGGCAGTAGTGTTGGGGTTAGTTAGGTCCTGGATGGCAATAGTGTTGGGGTTAGTTAGGTCCTGGATGGCAGTAATGTTGGGGTTAGTTAGGTCCTGGATGACAGTAGTGTTGGGGTAAGTTAGGTCCTGGATGGCAGTAATGTTGGGGTTAATTAGGTCCTGGATGGCAGTAGTATTGGGGCTAGGTAGGTCCTGGATGGCAGGAGTGTTGGGGTTAGTTAGGTCCTGGATGGCAGTAGTATTGGAGCAAGTTAGGTCCTGGATGGCAGTAATGTTGGGGCTAGTTAGGACATGGATGGCAGTAATGTTGGGGTTAGTTAGGTCCTGGATGGCAGTAGTGTTGGGGTTAGTTAGGTCCTGGATGGCAGGAGTGTTGGGGTTAGTTAGGTCCTGGATGGCAGTAGTGTTGGGGTTAGTTAGGTCCTGGATGGCAGGAGTGTTGGGGTTAGTTAGGTCCTGGATGGCAGTAGTGCTGGGGTTAGTTAGGTCCTGGATGGCAGTAGTGTTGGGGTTAGTTAGGTCCTGGATGGCAGTAGTGTTGGGGCTAGTTAGGTCCTGGATGGCAGTAGAGCTAGGGTTAGTTAAGTCCTGGATGGCAGTAGTGTTGGGGTTAGTTAGGTCCTGGATGGCAATAGTGTTGGGGTTAGTTAGGTCCTGGATGGCAGTAATGTTGGGGTTAGTTAGGTCCTGGATGACAGTAGTGTTGGGGTAAGTTAGGTCCTGGATGGCAGTAATGTTGGGGTTAATTAGGTCCTGGATGGCAGTAGTATTGGGGCTAGGTAGGTCCTGGATGGCAGGAGTGTTGGGGTTAGTTAGGTCCTGGATGGTAGTAGTATTGGAGCAAGTTAGGTCCTGGATGGCAGTAATGTTGGGGCTAGTTAGGACCTGGATGGCAGTAATGTTGGGGTTAGTTAGGTCCTGGATGGCAGTAGTGTTGGGGTTAGTTAGGTCCTGGATGGCAGGAGTGTTGGGGTTAGTTAGGTCCTGGATGGCAGTAGTGTTGGGGTTAGTTAGGTCCTGGATGGCACGAGTGTTGGGGTTAGTTAGGTCCTGGATGGCAGTAGTGTTGGGGTTAGTTAGGTCCTGGATGGCAGTAATGTTGGGGTTAGTTAGGTCCTGGATGGCAGTAGTGTTGGGGTTAGTTAGGTCCTGGATGGCAGTAGTATTGGGGTTAGTTAGGTCCTGGATGGCAGGAGTGTTGGGGTTAGTTAGGTCCTGGATGGCAGTAGTGCTGGGGTTAGTTAGGTCCTGGATGGCAGGAGTGTTGGGGTTAGTTAGGTCCTGGATGGCAGGAGTGTTGGGGTTAGTTAGGTCCTTGGCAATAGTGTTGGGGTTAGTTAGATCCTAGGCTAGTGTTCGGGTCGGTTAGGTCCTAAGCTAGTGTTGGGGTTAGTTAGGTCCTGGATGGCAGTAGTGTTGGGGTTAGTTAGGCCCTGGATGGCAGTAGTGTTGGGGTTAGTTAGGTCCTGGATGGCAGTAGTGTTGGGGTTAGTTAGATCCTATGCTAGTGTTGGGGTTAGTTAGGTCCTAGGCTAATGTTGGGGTTAGTTAGATCCTAGGCTAGTATTGGGGTTAGTTAGGTCCTAGGCTAGTTTTGGTGTTAGTTTGGTCCTAGGCTAGTATTGGGGTTAGTTAGGTCCTAGGCTAGTATTGGGGTTAGTTAGGTCATAGGCTAGTATTGGGGTTAGTTTGGTCCTATGCTAGTGTTGGGGTTAGTTTGGTCCTATGCTACTATTGGGGTTAGTTTGGTCCTATGCTAGTGTTGGGGTTAGTTAGGTCCTAGGCTAGTGTTGGGGTTAGTTAGATCCTAGGCTAGTGTTGGAGTTAGGTCCTAGGCTAGTATTGGGGATAGTTAGGTCCTAGGCTAGTGTTGGGGTTAGTTAGGTCCTAGGCTAGTATTGGGGTTAGTTTGGTCCTATGCTAGTGTTGGGGTTAGTTTGGTCCTATGCTACTATTGGGGTTAGTTTGGTCCTATGCTAGTGTTGGGGTTAGTTTGGTCCTATGCTACTATTGGGGTTAGTTTGGTCCTATGCTAGTGTTGGGGTTAGTTAGGTCCTAGGCTAGTGTTGGGGTTAGTTAGATCCTAGGCTAGTGTTGGAGTTAGGTCCTAGGCTAGTATTGGGGATAGTTAGGTCCTATGCTAGTGTTGGGGTTAGTTTGGTCCTAGGCTAGTGTTGGGGTTAGTTTGGTCCTAGGCCAGTGTTGGAGTTAGATAGGTCCTGGATGGCAGGACTGTTGGGGTAGGTTTGGTCCTAGGCTAGTATTGTGGTTAGTGGGTCCTAGGCTAGTTTTGGTGTTAGTTAGGTCCTAGGCTATTGCTTGGGTTAGTTTGGTCCTAGGCTAGTGTTGGGGTTAGATTCGAGGCTAGTGTTGGGATATTTAGGTCCTAGGCTAGTGTTGGGCTTATTTAGGTCCTGGGCTAGTGTTGGGGTTAGTTAGATCCTGGGATAGTATTGGGGTTAATTGGATCTTAGGCTAGTTTTGGGCTTTGTTAGATCCTAGGCTAGTATTGGGGTTAAATCCTAGGCTAGTGTTTGGGATAGTTAGGTCATAGGCTACTGTTGGGGATAGTTAGGTCCTAGGCTAGTGCTTGGGTTAGTTTGGTCCTAGGCTAGTGTTGGGGTTAGTTTGGTCCTAGGCTAGTGTTGGGGTTAGTTTGGTCCTAGGCTAGTATTGGGGTTAGTTTGGTACTAGGCAAGTGCTTGGGTTAGTTTGGTCCTAGGCTAGTGTTGGGGTTAGATAGGTCGTAGGCTAGAATTGGGGTTAGTTTGGTTCTGGGCAAGTGCTTGGGTTAGTTTGGTCCTAGGCTAGTGTTGGGGTTAGTTTGATTCTAGGCTAGTATTGGGGTTAGTTAGTTCCTAGGCTAGTGTTGGGGTTCGTTAGGTCCTATGCTACTGTTTGGGTTAGTTAGGTCCTATGCTAGTATTGGGGTTAGTTAGATCCTAGGCTAGTGTTGGGGTTAGTTAGATCCTATGCTAGTATTGGGGTTAGTCAGGTACTATGCTAGTGTTTGGGTTAGTTAGGTCCTAGGCTAGAGTTAGGGTTAGTTAGGTCCTATGCTAGTGTTGGGGTTAGTTAGGTCCTATGCTACTGTTGGGGTTAGTTAGGTCATAGGCTACTGTTAGGGTTAGTTAGGTCCTAGGCTAGTGTTGGGGTTAGTTAGGTCCTATGCTAGTATTGGGGTTAGTTAGATCCTAGGCTAGTGTTGGGGTTAGTTAGGTCCTATGCTAGTGTTGGGGTTAGTTAGGTCCTAGGCTAGTGTTGGGGTTAGTTAGGTCCTATGCTAGTATTGGGTTTAGTTTTATCCTAGGCCAGTGTTGGGCTTAGTTAGATCCTAGGCCAGTGTTGGGCTTAGTTAGATCCTAGGCTAGTGTTGGGTTTAGTTAGATCCTAGGCTAGTATTGGGGTTAGTCAGGTCCTAGGCTAGTGTTGTGGTTAGTTATGTCCTAGGCTAGTATTGGGGTTAGATAGATCCTAGGCTAGTGTTGGGGTTATTTAGATCCTATGCTAGTATTGGGTTTTGTTAGATCCTAGGCTACTATTGGGCTTAGTTTTATCCTAGGCCAGTGTTGGGCTTAGTTATATCCTAGGCCAGTGTTGGGCTTAGTTATATCCTAGGCTAGTATTGGGGTTAGTTAGATCCTATGCTAGTATTGGGGATAGTTAGGTCCTAGGCTAGTGTTGGGGTTAGTTTGGTCCTAGGCTAGTGTTGTGGTTGGATCCTATGCTACTGTTGGGGTTGGATCCTAGGCTAGTCATTTTTCACATTGTAATCCAGGTCACTAGTTGGGTAATCCGGAGAAGTCTAGCCTGTTGTTGCTAACATTCCACTCCTTGCCAGTCTTTGTCATGTTTTGGAATGCTTGCTAAACAGGCTGATACCCAGGCTACTACTCTGTGTTTTATTGTGTCTGAAGTGGACTTCACAACACGTTTGTAGGTGCAGATAACATCAAGTCTACTTCCAGCCAAATTCAGTACCCTATACTCATACGGCGGAGATAGTTCAGTGTGTGTTTGTACTCTGGTTCATTCCAGTGTCTCTGTCTCTCTGTCCGGGAATACGGTGTAACTAGGCCATGTCAGGACTTTGACGCCAACTCCTCCTCTTGTCCTCGCCCCTGTCTCCTTCCCGCCTCTTCGCTACACTGAACTTGCGCTGCTCCGTTCCCGGGAGTGAAGTCCTTGGCGTGGCTCTGACAAAGCAGAGGAGATGCTCCAATAACCAGGAACTCTGTAGACTGACAGAGGAGAGGCAGGAACAGAACAGCATTGTGGGTGTGGTTTGCTGCACCTGTCATTGTCCTAGGGTTACAGAGTCAACACCTTCCTGAGATAATGCAACTATGTAGAAGCATCATCATTCATGCTTTTTTTCTGGACGATTCTAGTTTCTGTGTTGTTTTTAGACCATGTTACATCATGTCCCAATAAGCACGTGGAAACCTCCCTCCCTCCTGGTGTGTGTAGACATCTCAGTGGTCCCTACCATGTGGTGTCCTCGTCACAGCTGAAAACGGCTGTTGTATTTTTGTTCAGTGCCCCAGGTGTCCTGCTCTACGTGTCTCTGCCTGGACAGGGACATGGCCTGGACATACACTGGGCTTTAATATAGACCGGTCTCTGCCTGGACAGACACTGGGCTTTTATATAGACCGGTCTCTGCCTGGACAGACACTGGGCTTTAATATAGACCGGTCTCTGCCTGGACAGACACTGGGCTTTTATATAGACCGGTCTCTGCCTGGACAGACACTGGGCTTTAATATAGACCGGTCTCTGCCTGGACAGGGACATCCTGCTGTGCCCCAGGGTACCTCTCTCTGCCTGGACAGGGACATCCTTGTGTACCCAGGGGTACTTCTCTCTGCCAGGACAGGGACATCCTGGTATGCCTCAGGGGTACCTCTCTCTGCCAGGACAGGGACATCCGGGTATGCCTCAGGGGTACCTCTCTCTGCCAGGACAGGGACATCCTGGTGTACCCATGAGTACCTCTCTCTGCCAGGACAGGGACATCCTGCTGTGCCCCAGGGTATCTCTCTCTGCCAGGACAGGGACACCCTGGTGTAACCAGGAGTACCTCTCTCTGCCAGGACAGGGACATCCTGGTATGCCTCAGGGGTACCTCTCTCTGCCAGGACAGGGACATCCTGGTGTGCCCCAGGAGTACCTCTCTCTGCCAGGACAGGGACATCCTGGTATGCCTCAGGAGTACCTCTCTCTGCCAGGACAGGGACATCCTGCTGTGCCCCAGGGGTACCTCTCTCTGCCAGGACAGGCTTGTTTTATTTCCATCTGTTTTAATTAGCAGTTTTGTTCTATATATAGAAACGAGTTCTATTCAGAGAGCGTGACAGAAGGAGCTGATGCAGTCATCAACACACAGCCTGCTACTGTGAATGTGTGTGTGGGTGTGTGTCCGTTTGTGTCCTGAACTGATGAAACAATAGACAAGTATTTCAGTAGCTGCCTTGGAGCCAGTAGCAGCAAGACCTTCATACTTCTCCAACATACACTCTATATACAAAAGTATGTGGACACCCCTTCAAATTTGTGCATTTGGCTATTTCAGCCACACCCGTTGCTGACAGGTGTATAAAATTGAGCACCCAGCCATGCAATCTCCATAGACAAACATCGGCATTAGAATAGGATGCCACCTTTCCATCAAGTCAGCTAGTCTAATTTCTACCCTGCTAGAGCTTCCCCCGGTCAACTGTAAGTGCTGTTATTGTGAAGTGGAAATGTCTAGGAGCAACAACGGCTCAGCCGTGAAGTGGTAGGCCACAGTGTGTTTACCAGCGTTCTGTATACTGGTACAGAGTCAATGTGGAGGCTATATACAGGGGGTACCGGTACAGAGTTAATGTGGAGACTATATATAGGGGGTACCGGTACAGAGTCAATGTGGAGGCTATATACAGGGGGTACTGTACAGAGTCAATGTGGAGGCTATATACAGGGGGTACCGGTACAGAGTCAATGTGGAGGCTATATACAGGGGTACCGGTACAGAGTCAATGTGGAGGCTATATACAGGGGTACCGGTACAGAGTCAATGTGGAGGCTATATACAGGGGGTACCGGTACAGAGTCAATGTGGAGGCTATATACAGGGGGTACCGGTACAGAGTCAATGTGGAGGCTATACACAGGGGATACTGGTACAGAGTCAATGTGGAGACTATATACAGGGGGTACCGGTACAGAGTCAATGTGCGGAGGCAACGGTATTGAGAAAATATGTACATGTAGGTAGAGTTATTAAAGTGACTCTGCATTGATAATAAACAGAGAGTAGCAGCAGTGTAGAAGAGTGGGGGCAATGCAAATAGTCTGGGTAGCCATTTGATTAGGTGTTCAGGAGTCTTATGGCTTGGGGGTAGAAGCTGTTTACAAGCATCTTGGACCTAGACTTGGCGCTCCGGTACCGCTTGCCGTGCGGTAGCAGAGAGAACATTCTATGACTAGGGTGGCTGGAGTCTTTGACAATTTTTAGAGCCTTCCTCTGACACCACCTGGTACTGAGGTCCTGGATGACAGGAAGCTTGGCCCCGGTGATGTACTGGGTCGTACGCACTACCCTCTGTAGTGTCTTGTGGTCGGAGGCCGAGCAGTTGCCATACCAGGCAGTGATGCAACCCGTCAGGATGCTCTCGATGGTGCAGCTGTAAAACCTTTTGAGGATCTCAGGACCCATGCCAAATCATTTCAGCCTCCTGAGGGGGAATAGGTTTTGTCGTGCCCTCTTCACGATTGTCTTGGTGTGCTTGGACCATGTTAGTTTGTTGGTGATGTGGACACCAAGAAACTTGAAGCTCTCAACCTGCTCCACTACAACCCCGTCAATGAGAATGGGGGCGTGCTCGGTCCTCCTTTTCCTGTAGTCCACAATCATCTCCTTAGCTTTGGTTACGTTGAGGAAGAGGTTGTTGTCCTGGCACCACACGGCCAGGTCTCTGACCTCCTCCCTATAGGCTGTCTCATTGTTGTCTGTGATAAGGCCTACCACTGTTGTGTCATCACAAACTTAATGATGGTGTTGGAGTCGTTTCCTGGCCGTGCAGTCACGAGTGAACAGGTAGTATAGGAGGGGACTGAGCACGCACCCCTGAGGGTCCCCCGTGTTGAGAATTAGCGTGGCAGATGTGTTGTTACCTACCCTTACCACCTTGGGGCGGCCCGTCAGGAAGTCCAGGATCCAGTTGCAGAGGAAGGTGTTTAGTCCCAGGATCCTTAGATTAGTGATGAGCTTTGAGGCCACTATGGTGTTGAACGCTGAGCTGTAGTCAATGAACAGCATTCTCACACAGGTGTTCCTTTTGTCCAGGTGGGAAAGGGCAGTGTGATGTGCAATAGTTAGCCTAGTTAAATGAAAATAAAAATAAAAGAATATGCACGGTGAATCACATGATTCTACCTCGCTCCTGATTGCATGAATTGCAAGTGTTACATCTATCCCGTCTTACAACCATCCTGGTCTCCCCTAAAGTTTCCAAAGTTACAGTATAACTGCTGTCTGTTCAGAAAGAAATGAAATCATTCAGAATAGCCCACTACACCACGAGAAGGCCTAGAATTGAGCCACAGAGGATCAATAGCTCATTTTAAAAATAGCTATGTGGATTGTAGCCCAATAACTAGGAATTGCCTACAGTCGGGAACGCGCGGCAAATCTGTCAGACAAAACATTTCAAATACAATAGAGCGAAAACACAGGTTGGAAGGCAATGATTCCTGTTGAAAAGCTCAAAGTATATGCTGTAGGTTACCAAAATATTTAAAGGAGTTTAGGAATGTCATCTAAATCATAGTGTAGAAATAGAATCTGTCAGATAAGGTTAGTAGAAGGAAACTCCTTTCTGAAATCAATCCCGTCTCTGTCTTGGATCAGGAGGGGAGGGGAGGGGAGTGAAAGGGATGGCAGTCTGCCTGCCTGCCTGCCTGCTAAATCCCTGACTGCAGCAGTTTTCAAGGCGTGCACCGTTTGGAGCGTGAGTGGGAATTTCCTATCTACGTAGCAACAACCCTCCGCTCGTCCTTGCGGCGATGCTGCTGCGCTGGTAGTAAAAGGAGAGAGCGCTCTCCAGCACCACACCACAGTGGACAGCAGCGTCGCGTCAGTAGCCAGGCAGAATACATCACCGACAGCAGAGTAGAGCAGAGCAGAGCACTCATCATCATACTGCCACAGACGCTTAGAGAGCTCAGTCCTGCTGAGCAATACGGGATCTTACAGGCTACAGATTCATCCTTTTACTCCCCCCGTCGCGCTGACACTATCCACACTATTTTATCCCGCACGGCGGATCTTGGGAAATATTTTGTAAAGGGAAAAGGACGCTTTATATTCTGGATATATATTCTGCATAAGGTGCTTTGTGTTTGTAGCGTGATAAACCACGCACCTTGTCTTCTAGCCCCGATGTGGAGGCGCTCTCGGTTCTGCCACAGAAGAGGGTTGCTAGTAAACTCCAGATGGGACACTAGGAAATGTAGATCGTGGAGCGGCTCTACACTCCGACTCGAACATCCCTGACCGCTGCTGCTGCTGCTGCTAGTGGAAACAGTCTGTCTGTCAGAGACTGTTACCGGAGAACCGAGAACCGGAAAATCAGACAACAACATCATGGTACAGAACATTATTCTGGTGTTTTTCCGCAGGCGGCTGAGCCAGAGACCCGCGGTAGAGGAGCTGGAAAGTCGGAACATCCTCAAACGTGAGTATTATTAGCATATGTGCTACATAGTTTACAACGGATCATACCCACAGCTCCTCGACATTATTACGTTATTATTCTTACATTGATTGCCATGGTGATTGAAGACATGTTACATTGAACTGCAAAGTTGCAGTTTATTCTGCAGCTTTTTTTTTTTTTATGCAGCTACATTTCCTACTTAATTTTATTTATTTATTTGTACAAATAAATATCACTACTGTCGAACGTTGGGCTACTATCGATAAATAGTATTTAAAATGATTACAAAATAGTTTTTGCACATTACGCAGAAATATATCCCATTGCCTAAGCCTATATGGAATTAATATTTTGTGCCAACTCTCTTCACTACTGGCTTAGAGAGAGAGTAAGGGACATTCAAACACATTATATCATTCGATATAAAAAAAAGAAGCTTTTTGTTCCACTTAATATCTCAATATCAGTTTCCCGTCAGTGGACTAATCCTGGAGGGCTTTTGTCCCTAAAACTCCCAAACGAAAAATACTAATCTACTGTATTATATAATACAGTATATATTATTAATAATATGATAATATTGGCCATTCAGCAGACACTTTTATCCAAAATGACAGTCCCTCTGCTGCCCATACAGAGACACGGATGCAACGCACACACACAGACTGACAAAGACAGGCACGTGAGATTGTATTGTATTGTATTGTTGTATGGACAACAAGCTCTCACAATCTCAAGTCAGAATTAAACTTTTCATTCATGTTTTTTAAACGTCAAATAAAAAAAATAAAAAATGTGTTTATTACATGAACTCCGAAATCTTATGGTGAGGTTCAGAATGGGGCAAGGTTGCAAGTTCGAATCCCCGAGCTGGACAAGGCGCCGAAGACGTGGATGTCGATTTCCGCACATCTCTGATTCAGAGGGGTTGGGTTAAATGCGGAAGACACATTTCAGTTGAAGGCATTCGGTTGTAACAACTGACTAGGTATCCCCCCTTTCCTTTCCCAGAAGGGTTAAGGTAAGGGTTAAGGGTTAAGCTCTGGGATAAGCTTAACACCAAAATCTCAACAACAACTTTCTATCACTGGATTTGAACATGCATCCTTTGGCACCATAGGCCATCCCTAACACCCTAACCCTAACACCCTAACCCTATGTGAAGGTAACGACACTCACTGTTGCCCCTTGTGACCGGTTAAAACGTCTCCTCCCGGCATGGATTGACTCCAAATACTGACTTGTATTACGGCTGACCTGCCTGGTATGGTCTCTCTCTCTCTCTCTCTCTCTCTCTCTAATTTAAGGGCTTTATTGGCATCGGAAAAATATGTTAACATTGCCAGAGCAATGAAGTAGATAATAAACAAAAGTGAAATAAACAATAAAAAAATGTACAGAAAACCATAACCCTAACTTTAACTCTAGCCTTAATGTCTAATAAAGATAGACTCAATACTATAAGGCTTCAATCTGCATGCCCAGCTCACATTTATCACACACACACACACACACACACACACACACACACACACACATTTTAATTTGTCTACAGATCACAGGTCAATGTTGTTTCTAATGTGTTGTGTTTGTCTTCTCCAGAGAGGAACGACCAATCAGAGCAGGAGGAGAGGAGAGAGATCAAGCAGAGACTCAACAGGAAGTTGAACCAGCGTCCTACTGTAGATGAGTTGCGGGACAGGAAGATACTGATTCGTTTCAGTGACTATGTAGAGGTGGCCAAGGCTCAGGACTACGACCGGCGGGCAGACAAACCCTGGACCAGGCTGTCTGCTTCAGACAAGGTCAGCTCAAATCGCACACGCAGCTAAATACACACACACACACACACACACACACACACACACACACACACACACACACACACACACACACACACACACACACACACACACACACACACACAGACAGACATCTGTGCAGCTGAGCTGTTGCTGTTGTTATTGTTGTTGACTGTACTGTTGTTGTTATTGTTGTTGACTTTGCTGTTGTTGTTGTTATTGTTGTTGACTGTACTGTTGTTGTTGTTGACTGTACTGTTGTTGTTGTTAATGTTGTTGACTGTACTGTTGTTGTTGTTGACTGTACTGTTGTTGTTGTTGTTATTGTTGTTGACTGTACTGTTGTTGTTATTGTTGTTGACTGTGCTGTTGTTGTTATTGTTGTTGACTGTGTTGTTGTTGTTATTGACTGTACTGTTGTTGTTATTGTTGTTGACTGTGCTGTTGTTGTTGTTGACTGTACTGTTGTTGTTATTGTTGTTGACTGTGCTGTTGTTGTTATTATTGTTGTTGACTGTGCTGTTGTTGTTGTTATTGTTGTTGACTGTGCTGTTGTTGTTGTTATTGTTGTTGACTATGTTGTTGTTGTTGACTGTGCTGTTGTTGTTGTTGTTGTTTTTGTTGTTGACTGTGCTGTTGTTGTTATTGCTGTTGACTGTGCTGTTGTTGTTTTTGTTGTTGACTATACTGTTGTTGTTATTGTGGTTGACTGTGCTGTTGTTGTTATTGTGGTTGACTGTGCTATTGTTGTTATTGTGGTTGACTGTGCTGTTGTTGTTATTGTGGTTGACTGTGCTATTGTTGATATTGTTGTTGACTGTGCTGTTATTGTTGTTGACTGTGCTGTTGTTGTTATTGTTGTTGACTATGCTGTTGTTGTTATTGACATTGGTGTTGTGTTCTTCAGGCAGCAATAAGGAAAGAGCTGAATGAGTTCAAGAGCAACGAGATGGAGGTTCACAATTCCAGCAAGCACCTGACAAGGTGAGTCTCAGGTAATGGACAAACTAATGTCACCTAGCCAGTGAGTAGATGCACTGTACAGATGTGAGCATACTATTGTACATTAATAATCCTACTGATTTCCCAGTTGGGTGACTAGACTGTTTTGCTCTGGCCAGATTTATCTGAAGACACTGCAGCTCCAGTCCACTATCTCCCCTGACTGCTAGAATGAAAGTCAGATTTAACAGTACGTTTTGCTGAATCACACACAACCAGGGAGATGAGGACACGTTTAGCCAGAGCTTTGCTCTCCTCTCGTCTCCTCTGCTGACTCCAGACCCCCGTCTGACACAGTTATACAACTCTGCCAGCTCCACAAAGGACTGTGCGTTACCTAACCACTCAGCACAGTTCCTGTCTAGCACTCAGAGGACAGAGCTATTCAATATATTCTCTATGAATAGATGGTTCAGACAGAGCACTCGCATCGTCTGTCCATTTAGTTATTAATATATATTATCAATAGATCTCTGATTGATGAAGTTCTGGGAAGTGATCATACTCTAACACTGACAGTGTCCTCTCTCTCTCTCTCTCTCTCTCTCTCTCTCCCTCTCTCTCTGTCTCTCTCTCTCCTGTCTCTAGGTTCCATCGACCGTAGTGTAGAGGTAGTTTCTTCTGTGAAGAAGCAGCTGTGTGGTCAGTGTAGACCATGTGACAGTCTCCTGTTCCCAGGCCCAGTCTCCTGTTCCCAGGCCCAGTCTCCTGTTCCCGGATGTTCGACCTACAGATTTCTGTCTGTCTCTCTACCAACATGGAGGAGCTGTCTGTCTCTCTGTGTGTCACAATAGAGGCTATGTCTCTAGAGCTGGAGCCCAGGAAAGATCACAGGAAACATCAGACTGATAAACTCTTAAAGGAACTATAAACACGTCAGTGTGTGCTGTCATCCTGGATGTCATCCAATGAGAAAAAGACAAATGAAGAAGACAGCAGCACTTACTAGTTCACAAGTTGTTTCTCTCAATTCCCTCCAAGCCAGCAGTCTGAAACAATCAGAATCAGAAAACTTTATTGCTAAGCAAACAAATGTTGCTAAGAATTTCTCTTGGTGTTTTAATTTTCAGGTTTTTACAGGATACGGATGGTATAAATCATCCAGCCAAAATGCTTACTGCAGGTTCCTTCTCGACAATGGAACAACAATAAATAAATAAAAGATAAGAACACAAACATAAAGGTTAAGACGTTTACCTTTTATTTATTTTACACCCTAGTCATTTAGCAGACACTCTTATTCAGAGCGACTTACAGGAGCTGTTAGGGTTAAGTGCCTTGCTCAAGGGCACATCGGCAGATTTTTTTGGGTTTTCACCAGTAACCTTTCAGTTACTGGCCCAATGCTCTTCACCGCTAGGCTACCCACCTGCCGCAAGAAAAAGGTTAAAAGGGATGAAACAGTACATCCCCCCCCCAAAAAAAAACTGCTGGTATGGAATAAACTGATAGAAATGATGTTGTCTTTTAGTGCTGGTCGTCTGGTCTCATAGCGGAGTCGGGTCTTTTTTTGGATTAGCCAAAGGAGGAACTTACGAGGAGCCTTCAACTTAGCCCAGTGGAACCAGCCTGATCGCTGGGGCAGCGTTCTATTTCACTTCACGTATCACTCTGGCATTCCCCCTTCCTCGTCGACGCGGTAACGAGGGGCAGTAATTAAAACTTACTCATCAGAGAATGACCTTCAAGGATTGCAGTATGGCCCTGAACCCACCCACCATTTCTGAGAGGATGCTGATTGGACCAACCATTTTCTGTCTTATTCCAAACCCTCATTTATTGTAGAAAGGCTAGAATGATACGTGGAGTGAAACAGAATGGTGAAGGCAGCGATCAGGCTTGTTTCACCAGGCTACCTCCAACCTGCTCAGAGACAGTGATCAGGCTTGTTCCACCAGGCTACCTCCAACCTGCTCAGAGACAGGGATCAGGCTTGTTCCACCAGGCTACCTCCAACCTGCTCAGAGACAGTGATCAGGCTTGTTCCACCAGGCTACCTCCAACCTGCTCAGAGACAGGGATCAGGCTTGTTCCACCAGGCTACCTCCAACCTGCTCAGAGACAATGATCATGCTTGTTCCACCAGGCTACCTCCAACCTGCTCAGAGGAAACATATTTTCTCCTTCAGAGGAACATCTGAACATTTTGTCTAATAACCTTGTTTCTACAAGACAGGGGATGGAGGAGACGCCAGGTTACGTCTCAAATGGCACCCTGTTCCCTAAATAGTGCACTACTTTTGACCAGGGTTCCCTATATAGTGCACTACTTTAGACCAGAGCCCTATTCCCTATATAGTGCACTACTTTAGACCAGAGCCCTATTCCCTATATAGTGCACTACTTTAGACCAGAGCCCTATTCCCTATATAGTGCACTACTTTAGACCAGAGCCCTATTCCCTATATTGTGCACTACTTTTGACCAGGGTTCCCTATATAGTGCACTACTGTTGACCAGGGCCCATATGGACACAGACCTTGAGGAGGTCATCTCTATGTCAGAGAACAGAAGATGCCAGGTCGTGTCTGCCAAACTTCTTTTATAACATACTCTTTGAAAGCGTTGACGAACAATGGCCTTGTAGACGCTGGAGAGATGAGGGGAGATGAGGAGAGATGTGGAGAGTTGAGGAGAGATGTGGAGAGATGAGGAGAGATGAGGAGAGATGTGGAGAGATGAGGAAAGATGTGGAGAGATGAGGAGAGATGTGGAGAGATGTAGATAGATGAGGAGAGATGAGGAGAGATGTGGAGAGATGTGGAGAGATGAGGAGAGATGAGGAGAGATGTGGAGAGATGAGGGGAGATGTGGAGAGATGAGGAGAGATGAGGGGAGATGTGGAGAGATGTGGAGAGATGTGGAGAGATGAGGAGAGATGTGGAGAGATGTGGAGAGATGAGGGGAGATGTGGAGAGATGAGGAGAGATGAGGGGAGATGTAGAGAGATGTGGAGAGATGAGGAGAGATGAGGAGAGATGTGGTGCATGTGACCAACGAGCCCTTGCCTCTCCTCTCCAGTAACGCTAGTTGGGTCGCAAAATGTCTGGTAAATTTCCCCAAATTCCCTGGCTGGAGGATTCCCCGGAACCGGGATGATTTTGCGACCCTCCATCTTATTCTCCCCCCAGCACCCAGGCATCTGTCTCTCTGAGCTGGACTGCAGGGAGTTTCATAGTAACCTGTTCATCATCATCATTGTTATTATTATGTTATGCTGTTGGCGAGAGGAAACCATGTCGGTCTGGACACCAGCTCAGACAACCATTCTTTTGTAAGCACTATTATTGTCTGCACAATACAAGTTTTGACTTTTAAAGAACTGCTGTTGTTGTTGGTTAATTTTACAAGGTGGAGCGTTGGTGAAAAAGAGCGCCACCAACTGGTAGTGGACTCCCAATAGAGCTGCTGGTTTAGATATAGGTTCAACTGTCCCAGTCAGAGGGACGGAAATGACCAGTAGGAGACAGAACAAAGTCACCATTATTAGTCAGTTGTACAACCGAATGCCTTCAACTGAAATGTGTCTTCCGCATTTAACCCAAGCCCTCTGAATCAGAGAGGTGCGGGGAACAGTGGGTTAACACGTCTTGGCGCCTGGGAACAGTGGGTTAACTGCCTTGTTCAGGGGCAGAACGACAGATTTTTACCTTGTCAGCTCGGGGATTCGAACTTGCAACCCTCCGGTTACAAGTCCAACGCTCTAACCACTAGGCTACCTGCCGCACACACACACACACACACACACACACACACACACACACACACACACACACACACACACACACACACACACACACACACACACACACACACACACACACACACACACACACACACACACACACACACACACACACACACACACACACACACACACACACACACACACACACACACACACACACACACACGGCCAACAGGAAGGCAGTAAACAGAGAAAAACCAAGTATGTAGAACACAGCCGCAATAGCAGGCTAATGAATAATATCAAATGTAATAACAATGCTAACAACACTATGCTAGCAGTAGTACACAGCCGTAACAGCAGGCCAATTACAGTATAGCAATACGCTATATAAAGCAGCACAGAAATAACGGCAGTAGCATATAGTGGCTAATAGCCTTTTCTTTTCTTTCAAGTTAGTAGCACAATTATCAATTATCTCAAATGCGCGAAATGCTTTTCCAGTTCTGTTAGAAAATCCTGATGCCTGAAAGCCTGTTATCACGCGCACTGAAACATCGCCTGACGCCTCGTAAGTCTTTCTCACCGTGGCTGGAAAGAGTAAGACAGTCCTAATATAACAATATCCTCACAGATTGTGAGGTAGTGTTCATTAGTAATGGCTAAATATTGAATAAAATGTTACGGTATCGAACACATCGAACACGTTGTTCCGTTTATTCCATTTGGAGGTTATTATGAGCCTGAAGGTCTGCATTTCACTGGTCTAGCGCTGTACCATTCAGTTTGTTTGACTGTAGAGATTATCATCACGAGATATTTACCATTCAGTTTGTTTGACTGTAGAGATTATCATCACGAGATATTTACCATTCAGTTTGTTTGACTGTAGAGATTATCATCACGAGATATTTACCATTCAGTTTGTTTGACTGTAGAGATTATCATCACGAGATATTTACCATTCAGTTTGTTTGACTGTAGAGATTATCATCACGAGATATTTACCATTCAGTTTGTTTGACTGTAGAGATTATCATCACGAGATATTTACCATTCAGTTTGTTTGACTGTAGAGATTATCATCACGAGATATTTACCATTCAGTTTGTTTGACTGTAGAGATTGTCATCACGAGATATTTACCATTCAGTTTGTTTGACTGTAGAGATTGTCATCCGCGAGATATTTACCATTCAGTTTGTTTGACTGTAGAGATTATCATCACGAGATATTTACCATTCAGTTTGTTTGACTGTAGAGATTATCATCACGAGATATTTACCATTCAGTTTGTTTGACTGTAGAGATTATCATCACGAGATATTTACCATTCAGTTTGTTTGACTGTAGAGATTGTCATCACGAGATATTTACCATTCAGTTTGTTTGACTGTAGAGATTGTCATCACGAGATATTTACCATTCAGTTTGTTTGACTGTAGAGATTATCATCACGAGATATTTACCATTCAGTTTGTTTGACTGTAGAGATTATCATCACGAGATATGTACCATTCAGTTTGTTTGACTGTAGAGATTATCATCACGAGATATTTACCATTCAGTTTGTTTGACTGTAGAGATTATCATCACGAGATATTTACCATTCAGTTTGTTTGACTGTAGAGATTATCATCACGAGATATTTACCATTCAGTTTGTTTGACTGTAGAGATTATCATCACGAGATATTTACCATTCAGTTTGTTTGACTGTAGAGATTATCATCACGAGATATTTACCATTCAGTTTGTTTGACTGTAGAGATTGTCATCACGAGATATTTACCATTCAGTTTGTTTGACTGTAGAGATTGTCATCACGAGATATTTACCATTCAGTTTGTTTGACTGCAGAGATTATCATCACGAGATATTTACCATTCAGTTTGTTTGACTGTAGAGATTATCATCACGAGATATTTACCATTCAGTTTGTTTGACTGTAGAGATTATCATCACGAGATATTTACCATTCAGTTTGTTTGACTGTAGAGATTGTCATCACGAGATATTTACCATTCAGTTTGTTTGACTGTAGAGATTGTCATCAATGAGATATTTACCATTCAGTTTGTTTGACTGTAGAGATTATCATCACGAGATATTTACCATTCAGTTTGTTTGACTGTAGAGATTGTCATCACGAGATATTTACCATTCAGTTTGTTTGACTGTAGAGATTATCATCACGAGATATTTACCATTCAGTTTGTTTGACTGTAGAGATTATCATCACGAGATATTTACCATTCAGTTTGTTTGACTGTAGAGATTATCATCACGAGATATTTACCATTCAGTTTGTTTGACTGTAGAGATTATCATCACGAGATATTTACCATTCAGTTTGTTTGACTGTAGAGATTATCATCACGAGATATTTACCATTCAGTTTGTTTGACTGTAGAGATTATCATCACGAGATATTTACCATTCAGTTTGTTTGACTGTAGAGATTATCATCACGAGATATTTACCATTCAGTTTGTTTGACTGTAGAGATTATCATCACGAGATATTTACCATTCAGTTTGTTTGACTGTAGAGATTATCATCACGAGATATTTACCATTCAGTTTGTTTGACTGTAGAGATTGTCATCACGAGATATTTACCATTCAGTTTGTTTGACTGTAGAGATTGTCATCACGAGATATTTACCATTCAGTTTGTTTGACTGTAGAGATTGTCATCACGAGATATTTACCATTCAGTTTGTTTGACTGTAGAGATTATCATCACGAGATATTTACCATTCAGTTTGTTTGACTGTAGAGATTGTCATCACGAGATATTTACCATTCAGTTTGTTTGACTGTAGAGATTATCATCCACGAGATATTTACCATTCAGTTTGTTTGACTGTAGAGATTATCATCACGAGATATTTACCATTCAGTTTGTTTGACTGTAGAGATTATCATCACGAGATATTTACCATTCAGTTTGTTTGACTGTAGAGATTATCATCACGAGATATTTACCATTCAGTTTGTTTGACTGTAGAGATTATCATCACGAGATATTTTACCATTCAGTTTGTTTGACTGTAGAGATTGTCATCACGAGATATTTACCATTCAGTTTGTTTGACTGTAGAGATTGTCATCACGAGATATTTACCATTCAGTTTGTTTGACTGTAGAGATTATCATCACGAGATATTTACCATTCAGTTTGTTTGACTGTAGAGATTATCATCACGAGATATTTACCATTCAGTTTGTTTGACTGTAGAGATTATCATCACGAGATATTTACCATTCAGTTTGTTTGACTGTAGAGATTGTCATCACGAGATATTTACCATTCAGTTTGTTTGACTGTAGAGATTGTCATCACGAGATATTTACCATTCAGTTTGTTTGACTGTAGAGATTGTCATCACGAGATATTTACCATTCAGTTTGTTTGACTGTAGAGATTATCATCACGAGATATTTACCATTCAGTTTGTTTGACTGTAGAGATTATCATCACGAGATATTTACCATTCAGTTTGTTTGACTGTAGAGATTATCATCACGAGATATTTACCATTCAGTTTGTTTGACTGTAGAGATTATCATCACGAGATATTTACCATTCAGTTTGTTTGACTGTAGAGATTATCATCACGAGATATTTACCATTCAGTTTGTTTGACTGTAGAGATTATCATCACGAGATATTTACCATTCAGTTTGTTTGACTGTAGAGATTATCATCACGAGATATTTACCATTCAGTTTGTTTGACTGTAGAGATTGTCATCACGAGATATTTACCATTCAGTTTGTTTGACTGTAGAGATTGTCATCACGAGATATTTACCATTCAGTTTGTTTGACTGTAGAGATTATCATCACGAGATATTTACCATTCAGTTTGTTTGACTGTAGAGATTATCATCACGAGATATTTACCATTCAGTTTGTTTGACTGTAGAGATTATCATCACGAGATATTTACCATTCAGTTTGTTTGACTGTAGAGATTATCATCACGAGATATTTACCATTCAGTTTGTTTGACTGTAGAGATTATCATCACGAGATATTTACCATTCAGTTTGTTTGACTGTAGAGATTATCATCACGAGATATTTACCATTCAGTTTGTTTGACTGTAGAGATTATCATCACGAGATATTTACCATTCAGTTTGTTTGACTGTAGAGATTATCATCACGAGATATTTACCATTCAGTTTGTTTGACTGTAGAGATTATCATCACGAGATATTTACCATTCAGTTTGTTTGACTGTAGAGATTATCATCACGAGATATTTACCATTCAGTTTGTTTGACTGTAGAGATTATCATCACGAGATATTTACCATTCAGTTTGTTTGACTGTAGAGATTATCATCACGAGATATTTACCATTCAGTTTGTTTGACTGTAGAGATTATCATCACGAGATATTTACCATTCAGTTTGTTTGACTGTAGAGATTATCATCACGAGATATTTACCATTCAGTTTGTTTGACTGTAGAGATTATCATCACGAGATATTTACCATTCAGTTTGTTTGACTGTAGAGATTATCATCGAGATATTTACCATTCAGTTTGTTTGACTGTAGAGATTGTCATCACGAGATATTTACCATTCAGTTTGTTTGACTGTAGAGATTGTCATCACGAGATATTTACCATTCAGTTTGTTTGACTGTAGAGATTATCATCACGAGATATTTACCATTCAGTTTGTTTGACTGTAGAGATTATCATCACGAGATATTTACCATTCAGTTTGTTTGACTGTAGAGATTATCATCACGAGATATTTACCATTCAGTTTGTTTGACTGTAGAGATTATCATCACGAGATATTTACCATTCAGTTTGTTTGACTGTAGAGATTATCATCACGAGATATTTACCATTCAGTTTGTTTGACTGTAGAGATTATCGTCACGAGATATTTACCATTCAGTTTGTTTGACTGTAGAGATTATCGTCACGAGATATTTACCATTCAGTTTGTTTGACTGTAGAGATTATCGTCACGAGATATTTACCATTCAGTTTGTTTGACCGTAGACCTTATCGTCACGAGATATTTACCATTCAGTTTGTTTGACCGTAGACCTTATCGTCACGAGATAGCTACCATTCAGTTTGTTTGACCGTAGACCTTATCGTCACGAGATAGCTACCATCCATTCAGTTTGGTGGTTGTTTACACTGTGAATCATTGGCTGGCTGAGAATGTTAGCAGAAGTACGTAGGCAACACATCGTGCATGTAGCCTATTACAGCGACAGAAAATGTGAGTCAGAGCCTGGACTAGCTGTGTACTTTACGACAGATGGCAGCTTCCCTGTCCAATACACCAACACAAAACCAGACTCCTGATATAATAACGTCTGTCTTTAAAATATTTTACTGCAGTGCTCTAAATCATGATCAGCACAGTGTATCTAAATCATGATCAGCACAGTGTATCTAAATCATGATCAGCACAGTGTATCTTGGTCGTCTGAAACAAATATACTTTGAAACATAACACACGTCAAAAAAAATAAGACACTTGTAACATGTCAGGTACAGAGTTGAAACGTATAAAATGTTTAGTTTGCATCCCAATTGTACACTATATATAAAAAAAAATTGTATTAATTACAAAATTATTAAAAATATGAATAACATTCCACTCGTGAGGCCACTAGGTCATTTGACTGCTGGCAGTTTAATCTCTAACCCAGTGCTTGAATTGTTCCGCACCAATCAACACTAAGTACTGAGTACCAACAACTCAGATATTCTACTGCTTGAGTTCTGACACCATAGAATATAGACTTAAAAAGATTGCCTAATTCCGGCACCTAAATATACACAGCCCCAGTACTGGCAGCTATTTCAGTCCACAGGCTGGTTTTCATTACGGTGCTTATTTGATCAACAGAATGTGAGTCAGAACAGTCAGATGTGTACTATACGACAGACGGTAGAACAACAACACAACAACCAGACCCCTCACTGCTCACACTAATGACCTAGCTAGCTACTGTTAACAGTGCCTTCGGAAAGTATTCAGACCCCTGGACTTTTTCAACATTTTGTTACGTTACAGCCTTATTCTAAAATTGATTAAATAAATAAAACATCCTCAACAATCTACACACACTACCCCATAATGACATCACAATACCCCATAATGACATCACAATACCCCATTATGACATCACAATACCCCATAATGACATCACAATACCCCATAACGACAAAGCAAAAACAGGTTTTTAGACATTTTTGAACATTTATTACAAAAAATAAACTGAAGTACATCAGTACTTATTTAAATAAGTATTCAGACCCTTTGCTATGAGACTCGAAATTGAGCTATGAATTGAGCTACCCTTTGCTATGAGAAATTGAGCTCAGGTGCATCCTGTTTCCATTGATCATCCTTGAGATGTTTCTACAGCTTGATTGGAGTCCACCTGTATTAAATTAAATTGAATGGACATGATTTGGAAAGGCACACACCTGTCTATATAACGTCCCACAGTTGACAGTGCATGTCAGAGCAAAAATCAAGCCATGAAGTCGAAGGAATTGTCCATAGAGCTCAGAGACAGGATTGTGTCAAGGCAGAGATCTGGGGAAGGGTACCAAAATATTTCTGCAGCATTAAAGGTTCCCAGGAATACAGTGGCCTCCATGACTCTTAAATGGAAGAGGTTTGAAACCACCAAGTCTCTTCATAGAGCTGGCCACCCGGCCAAACTGAGCAATAGGGGGAGAAGAGCCTTGATCAGGGAGGTGACCAACAACACGATGGTCACTCTGACAGAGCTCTTGAGTCCCTCTGTGGAGATGTGAGAACCTTCCAGAAGGACAACCATCTCTGCAGCACTCCACCAGCTCCAGAGTGCTCAGGACCTCAGACTGGGGCAAAGTTTCACCTTCCAAAGGACAACGACCCTAAGCATACAGCCAAGACAACACAGGAGTGGCTTCAGGACAAGTCTCTGACTGTCCTTGAGTGGCCCAGCCAGAGCCCGGACTTGAAACCGATCGAACATCTCTGGAGGGACCTCAAAATAGCTGTGCAGCAATGCTCCCCATCCATCCTGACAGAGCTTGAGAGGATTTGCAGAGAAGAATGGGAGAAACTCCACAAATAGAGATGTGCCAAGCTTGTAGCGTTATACCCTAGAAGACTCAAAGCTGTAATCGCTGCCAAAGGTGCTTCAACAAAGTACTGAGTAAAGGGTCTGAATACTTATGTAAATATGATATTTCGTTTTTTCATTTTTGATAAATTAGGAAACATTTCTAAAAACCTGTTTATTGCTTTCTCATTACGGGGTATTGTGATGTCATTACGGGGTATTGTGATGTCATTATGGGGTATTGTGATGTCATTATGAGGTATTGTGTGTAGATTGATGAGGGAAAAAAACAGCAATTTAATCAAATTTTAGAATAAGGCTGTAACCTAACAAAATGTGGAAAAAGTCAAGGGGTCTGAATACTTTCCGAATGCGCTGTATATGGAGCGGAGGGAGGGAGGGAGGGAGGGGAGGGAGGGAGCGGAGGGAGCAGATGGACGGATGCTCCTTTGCGTGGGAGGGATGGCATCGTCATCTTAGGGTGTCCCTCGGTTCCCTCTGTCGTGTGTCCAGTGTGTGTGTGTGTGTATGTTCACCTCCTTGGCCATCACGACACACGACACAGAGGGACACCCCAAGATCAGGATTCTATCTCTCCCACACACACCCAGCAGGTCCAGGCAGGAAGCCCTGTCAGAGTATGTTCTGTTGTTGTATAATATGTGTGTTTGAGGATGGCTCCTTCACTTAATGTACGGTCTATGATGTCTTCTCCATTCACAGTCTTTTAATGCATCCCAAATGCTACCCACCCTATTCTCTACATAGTGTACTACCTTTGACCAGGACCTATAGCTCTGGTCAGTCGCTCTAGATTCACCCACTGTTCAGTCTATGATGTCTCCTCCATTGACAGTTCTCTACTGTGCTCTGCCTCTACCGCCATGCTTGGATGAGCAGGATCAGTCCTAATTTATGGAGACTAACGAACTAATTCTACAGGGTGAGTGCAATAGTTCAGAAGACTTTGGTTAGATGAAACTGTAGTCACGGCTGAACAGGTAACTGACCTTTTTCAATGTACACGTAGAAGGGAGAGGCCGAGAGGGAAATAACAAATTATTCCATCAACTACAGGTTTTAAATCTGGGCACCATCTCCATCTAGTGTTCAGTAAATGTAATAGAAAATCAACTAGGTACAGAGCGATATTACAGTGATCATATCTCATTAACAACAATCAGAAGATACTGCAGTATTTCACAACATGAATCTATTGATGAATGAAAAATTACACTGTTGCCCTGTTACATACATGTCATTCATCAATCAATTCATATTGAGACATACTGCAGTAACAAATAATTTGGTGACTTTGAAAATGCAGAGACGACACAGGGGAGAGTGGGGTAAGTTGAGCCAAAGTTGTTTGTAGAATAACAGTGAAGACATCAAAACTATGAAATAACGCATATGGAATCATGTAGTAACCAAAAAAGTGTTAAATAAATCAAATCAAATTTATTTATAAAGCCCCCCTTACATCAGCTGATGTCACAGAGTGCTGTACAGAAACCCAGCCTAAAACCCCAAACAGCAAGCAATGCAGGTGTAAAAGCACGGTGGCTAAATCAAAATATATTTGAGATTCTTCAAAGTTGCCACACTGTAATGAGTCTTGGTGATGCAGGTACAGCGGAGTCAGGCGCAGGACAACAAAGATGAGTATTCATAAACTTTACACAATAAGATAACACGTAGTGATAAACAATCACATGAAACAATGGACCGAGATTACAACGAATAATCACGCACAAAAACCATGGGGGAAACAGAGGGTTAAATAAGGAACATGTAATCATGGGAATGGAAACCAGGTGTGAAAAAAATTAAGACAAAACCAACGGAAAATGAAAGATGGATCGGTGGCGGCTAGAAGACCGGTGACGTCGACCGCCGAACGAACAAGGAGAGGGATCAACTTCGGCGGAAGTCGCAAAACACACTTTGCCTTGATGACAGCTTTGCACACTCTTGGCATTCTCTTAACCAGCTTGGCATTCTCTCAACCAGCTTCACCTGGAATGCTTTTCTAACAGTCTTGAAGGAGATCCCACATATGCTGAGCACTTGTTGGCTGCTTTTCCCTGACTCTGCGGTCTAACTCATCCCAAACCGTTGAGGTCGGGTGATTGTGGAGGCCAGGTCATCTGATGCAGCTCTCCATCACTCTCCTTGGTCAAATAGCCCTGACACAGCCTTGAAAAACAAACAATAGTCCCACTAACCAGATGGGATGGCATATTGCTGCAGAAAGCTGTGGTAGCCATGCTGGTTAAGTATGCCTTGAATTCTAAATAAATCACTGACAGTGTCACCAGCAAAGCACCTCCACACCATCACACCTCCTCCTCCATGCTTCACAGTGGGAACCAAAAATGCGGAGATCATCCGTTCACCGACTCTGCATCTCACAAAGACACGGTGGTTGGATCAAAAAACCTCAAAGTTGGACTCATCAGACCAAAGTACAGATTTCCACCGGTCTAATGTTCATTGCTCGTGTTTCTTGGGCCAAGCAAGTCTCTTCTTATTATTGGTGTCCTTTAGTAGTGGTTTCTTTACAGCAATTCGATCATGAAGACATGATTGACGCAGTCTCCTCTTGTCACGATCTTCACGAATGGACCAAGGCGCAGCGTGCCGGGTTGAGGAAAAACATGTTTATTTAAGTTTAACTCACCAAAACAAAACCTTAGAACAAAGACCGGACAATACTGTGTCACACATAGCCACAAACTACAAACAAAGTTAACTTCCCACAAAGACAGGAGGGAAAAAGGGCTACTTAAGTATGGTTCCCAATCAGAGACAACGATAGACAGCTGTCACTGATTGAGAGCCATACCCGGCCCAAAACAAAGAAATACAAAATAGAACATAGAATGCCCACCCCAACTCACACCCTGACCAAACCAAAATGAGACATAAAAAGGCTCATACAGGTCAGGGCGTGACACCTCTGAACAGTTGATGTTGAGATGTGTCTATTACTGTGAAGTATTTGTTTGGGCTGCAATTTCTGAGGCTGGTAACTCTACTGAAATAATCCTCTGCAGCAGAGGTAACTCTGGGTCTTCCTTTCCTGTGGCGGTCTTCATGAGAGCCAGTTTCATCATAGCGCTTGATGGTTTTTGCGACTGCACTTGAAGAAACTTTCAAAGTTCTTGAGATTTTCTGGATTGACTGATGTTCATGGTAATGATGGACTGTCGTTTCTCTTTGCTTATTTGAGCTGTTCTGGCCATAATATGGACTTGGTCTTTTACCAAATAGGGCTATCTTCTACCACCCCTACCTTGTCACAACACAACTGATTGGCTCAAACGCATTAAGGAAAGAAATTCCACAAATTCACTTTTAACAAGGCACACCTGTTCATTGAAATGCATTCCAGGTGACTACCTCATGAAGCTGGTTGAGAGAACATGATTTATTCCACCCATGTCTTGATTATAATTGATTTTTGTTGACAAAAATCACTTTATCAAAAAAAACTAACAGTGCTTTTATTGATAAATGTGATCAGCAGGTAAATGGCAAATATTAACCATGTATGCTGTCTATATTGCTTGTAATTGATATCAGTCAACATCTATATCTATTTTTATGTAAATTGTTATCACTGGATTGTTATAAAAACCCAATAACATGACATCAGACCCGTGAACTTTGGGTGAATAACAAAAACATGAACACCACACAGGTTAAACAAATCAAAATATATTTGACATTTGAGATTCTTCAAAGTAGGCCGCCTTTGCCTTGATGACAGCTTTGCACACTCTTGGCATTCTAAACCAGCTTCATGAGGAATGCTTTTCCAACAGTCTTGAAGGAGTTCCCACATCTGCTGAGCACTTGTTGTCTGCTTTTCCTTCACTCTGCGGTCCAGCTCATCTCAAACCATCTCAATTGGGTTGAGGTCGGGTGATTGTGGAGGCCAGGTCATCTGATTATGTTTATTGCTTTGAGCAATAACAAACAAATTGGAAGGAAAGATTTTACATACCGTATTGTATGGAAATTATAAATGAGCCCCATTGAACACAAATTAAGGCCAGTCTACACACCACATGAGGGACAGAATTTTACTGAGTGTGCGTTACAAATGTATTTCTTGCACTGGATGCATGTGTACTGTATCTTCCTGTCCTTCTTGGGTCCACACACATCGCAGTGCTTCCTCTTGTTGCTACCGGCTGCAATCTAGAATGATGAAAACACTTAGTTCAGGAATTTTACTAACATCTCACTCACATACAGTTGAAATTTGAAGTTTACATACACTTAGGTTGGATTCATTAAAACTCATTTTTCAACCACTCCACAAATTTCTTGTTAACAAACTATAGTTTTGGAGATGCCTCCAAACATAACGATGGTCATTATGTCCAAACAGTTCTATTTTGTTTCATCAGACCAGAGGACATTTCTCCAAAAAGTACGATTTTTGTCCCCATGTGCAGTTGCAAACCGTAGTCAGGCTTTTTTATGGCGGTTTTGGAGCAGTGGCTTCTTCCTTGCTGAGCGGCCTTTCAGGTTATGTCGATATAGGACTTGTTTTACTGTGGATATAGATACTTTTGTACCGGTTTCCTCCAGAATCTTCACAAGGTCCTTTTCTGTTGATTGATTTGCACTTTTCGCACCAAAGTACGTTCATCTCTAGGAGACAGAACGTGTCTCCTCCTGAGTGGTATGACGGCTGCGTGGTCCCATGGTGTTTATATATGCGTACTATTGTTTGTACAGATGAACGTGGTACCTTCAGGCATTTGGAAATTGCTCCCAAGGATGAACCAGACTTGTGGAGGTCTACAATTTATTTTCTGAGGTCTTTGCTGATTTCTTTTGGTTTTCCCATGATGTCAAGCAAAGAGGCACTGAGTATGAAGGTAGGCCTTGAAATACATCCACAGATACACCTCCAGTTGACTCAAATTATGTCAATTAGCCTATCAGAAGCTTCTAAAGCCATTACATAATTTTCTCATGAAACAAAATAGAACTGTTTGGACATAATGACCATCGTTATGTTTGGAGGAAAAAGGGGGAGGCTTGCAAGCCGAAGAACACCATCCCAACCGTGAAGCACGGGGGTGGCAGCATCATGTTGTGGGGGTGCTTTGCTGGTGCACTTCACAAAATAGAAGGCATCATGAGGAAGAAACATTATGTGGATATATTGAAGCAACATCTCAAGACAGCATTCAGGAAGTTAAAGCTTGGTCGCAAATGGGTCTTCCAAATGGACAATGACCCCAAGCATACTTCCAAAGTTGTGACAAATTGGCTTAAGGACAACAAAGTCAAGGTATTGGAGTGGCCATCACAAAGCCCTGACCTCAATCCCATAGAAAATTTGTGGGAAGAACTGAAAAGGCGTGTGCGAGCAAGGAGGCCTACAAACCTGACTCAGTTACACCAGCTCTGTCAGGCGGAATGGGCCAAAATTCACCCAACTTATTGTGGGAAGCTTGTAGAAGGCTACCCAAAACGTTTGACCCAAGTTAAACAATTTAAAGGCAATGTTACCAAATCCTAATTGAGTGTATGTAAACTTCTGACCCACTGGGAATGTGATGAAAGAAATAAAAGCTGATATAAATCATTCTCTCTACTATTATTCTGACGTTTCACATTCTTAAAATAAAGTGGTGATCCTAACTGACCTAAGACAGGGTATTTATACTAGGTTCAGTAGTTTATACTATACTAAATGTCAGGAATTGTGAACAACTGAGTTTAAATGTATTTGGCTAAGGTGTATGTAAACTTCCTACTTCAACTGTACATGTGTAGGGGGGTGCACAGTGTACACTTACTGAAAATGTGTTATTTTACATGTTCTTCACAGAAAATGAGCAATGGCCATTGAGTCTCAGATTGAAAAAAATATTATTACCAGTCTTCTTGTCTGAGCTGGACAGCTGTTACACTGGTGCCCTAACAGAAAGTGAGCCTAGAGGGAGGGGGGTGACCTGTGTTCTCAGGTACCGGAACGCATGAGAGAAAATCTCCTTTATAATAAAGCATTGCATGCATATCATCGCATTTGCGTAGTGGCATAGAGCAGTACGTTTTTTTTGTGGCGGCAGGATAATTAACGAAGAGGCAACTTTAATTAATTAATTATTTTAATTTTCTTTTAAAAGTGAAAATAATGTTTCATGCCACGTAAGGTTCCGGATCCGGACAAAAAGGTTCTGGAGCAAAACAGTCCAAAACGGAGAGGTGCCGGATCCTGTTCCGGTAGGCTGAAACGGAGAGGTGCCGGATCCTGTTCCGGTAGGCTAAAACGGAGAGGTGCCGGATCCTGTTCCGGTAGGCTGAAACGGAGAGGTGCCGGATCCTGTTCCGGTAGGCTAAAACGGAGAGGTGCCGGATCCTGTTCCGGTAGGCTGAAACGGAGAGGTGCCGGATCCTGTTCCGGTAGGCTAAAACGGAGAGGTGCCGGATCCTGTTCCGGTAGGCTAAAACGGAGAGGTGCCGGATCCTGTTCCGGTAGGCTAAAACGGAGAGGTGCCGGATCCTGTTCCGGTAGGCTGAACGGAGAGATGCCGGATCCTGTTCCGGTAGGCTAAAATGGAGAGGTGCCGGATCCTGTTCCGGTAGGCTGAAACGGAGAGATGCCGGATCCTGTTCCGGTAGGCTGAAACGGAGAGATGCCGGATCCTGTTCCGGTAGGCTAAAACGGAGAGGTGCCGGATCCTGTTCCGGTAGGCTAAAACGGAGAGGTGCCGGATCCTGTTCCGGTAGGCTAAAACGGAGAGGTGCCGGATCCTGTTCCGGTAGGCTGAAACGGAGAGATGCCGGATCCTGTTCCGGTAGGCTAAAATGGAGAGGTGCCGGATCCTGTTCCGGTAGGCTAAAACGGAGAGGTGCCGGATCCTGTTCCGGTAGGCTGAAACGGAGAGATGCCGGATCCTGTTCCGGTAGGCTAAAACGGAGAGATGCCGGATCCTGTTCTGGTAGGAACAGGCTACAAAATAGGCTAAAACGAAGCACTGGTGAGCCGGCTTCAAGAAGTATCGCTGATGCACACTGGAGGCCTATAGCATATGAAGTGTGTTGACTTTCACACACAAGCTGCATCCTCAAGTAGTCATAGATAATCCTCTGAATTGGTTATTATTTGTATCTACCAATATTATATACATATTTTGCCATTTTATTTGAGCTTTTATGTTAGTAGCTAAATCAGGGTTATTTTAAGTTCACCACCTTGCAACTCCGCACTTCACCACAGGGTGGCGGCATAGTATCATTTATGCGAGTAGAAGCTCAGCTGGGGAGCTCCGTTTGAGAGGAAACAACGTGGTAGGGGCAGTAGAACGTCAGGAGGGAGAGGATGGTGATGACGAGGACAGTTTTTCGGTCTTTTGCTGATTGTATGTGGGTGTTTTCCTCATTTTTGTTTGTGCAAGTGGAATTCAGCAGGGGAGAATGTAAATCAAATCAAATCAAATGTTATTGGTCACCCTACACATATTTAGCAGATGTTATCGCGGGTGTAGCGGAATGCTTGTGTTCCTACCTACAGTGCAGCAGTATCTAACAATTCAAGACAATACACACAAATCTAAAAGTAAAAGAATGGAATAAATAAATAAATAAATATTAGATTGAGCAATGTTGTGGTGGCATTGACTAAAATATAGTAGAATAGAATACAGTATATACATAAGAGATGAGTAAAGCAGTATGCAAAAATTATTTAAACATTATTAAAGTGACTAGTGTTCCATTATTAAAGTGGCCAGTGATTCAAAGTGGCCAGTGATTCCAAGTCTATGCTTTGATGCACCTATACTGACCTCGCCTTCTGGATGGTAGCGGGGTGAACAGGCCGTGGCTCGGGTGGTTGTTGTCCTTGATGATCTTTTTGGCCTTCCTGTGACATCGAGTGCTGTAGGTGTCCTGGAGGGCAGGTAGTTTGCCCCCAATGATGCGTTGTGCAGATCTCACTACACTCTGGAGAGCTTTACGGTTGTGGGCGGAGCAGTTGCCGTACCAGGCGGTGATACAGCCCGACAGGATGCTCTCGATTGTGCATCTGTAAAAGTTTGTGAGTGTTTTTGGGGGCCAAGCTAAATTTATTCAGCCTCCTGAGGTTGAAGAGGCGCTGTTGCACCTTCTTCACCACGCTGTCTGTGTGGGTGGACCATTTCAGATTGTCAGTGATGTGTACGCCGAGGAACTTTAAGCTTTCCACCTTCTCCACTGCTGTCCCATCGATGTGGATAGGGGTGTTCTTCCTCTGCTGTCTCCTGAAGTCCACGATTACCTCCTTAGTTTTGTTGACGGTGAGTGAGAGGTTATTTTCCTGACACCACACTCCCAGGGTCCTCACCTCCTCCCTGTAGGCCGTCTCGTCATTGTTGGTAATCAGGCCTACTACTGTTGTGTCATCTGCAAACTTGATGATTGAGTTGGAGGCGTGCGTGCACCCTTGTGGGGCCCCAGTGTTGAGGATCAGCGAAGTGGAGGTGTTGTTTCCTACCCTCACCACCTGGAGGCAGCCCGTCAGGAAGTCCAGGACCCAGTTGCACAGGGCAGGGTTCAGACCCAGGGCCTCCAGCTTAATGATGAGCTTGGAGAGTACTATGGTGTTAAATGCTGAGCTATAGTAAATGAACAGCATTCTTACATAGGTATTCCTCTTGTCCAGATGGGATAGGGCAGTGTGCAGTGTGTTCGCGATTGCGTCGTCTGTGGAAATATTGGGACCGTAAGCAAATTGGAGTAGGTCTAGGGTGGCCGGTAAGGTGGAGGTGATATGATCCTTAACTAGTCTCTCAAAGGAGAAGGAGAGCCCACAGTCCTTGGTAGCGGGCCGCGTTATGTGGCACTGTGTTATCCTCAAAGCGGCCGTTGAATTGCGACTCCACTTTGTCTCTGTACTGTCGTTTTGCCTGTTTGTCGTTTTGCCTTGTAGGCATTTGGAAAAGTTGAGTAGCAGCGGTCCTATGTTTTACTAGCACGAGAACTACAGTCAATGTGTTGGTAGAACTTTGGTAGCGTTTTCCTAAAATTAGCTTTGTTAAAATCCCCAGCTACAATAAATGCGGCCTCAGGATGTGTGGTTTCCAGTTGACATAAAGTCCACTGAAGTTCTTTGAGGGCCGTCGTGGTATCGTCTTGACGGGGAATATAGACGGCTGTGACTATAACCGAGGAGAATTCTCTTGGGAGGTAATACGGTCGGCATTTGATTGTAAGGTATTCTAGGTCGGGTGAACAAAATGACTTGAGTTTCTGTATGTTATCACAATCACACCATGAGTAGTTCTTTCTGCCTTTCTTATTCCCGGAGAGTTCTTTATTCCTGTCTGCATGATGTACTGAGAACCCAGCTGGCTGAATGGACGGGGACAGTATATCCCGAGAGAGACATGTTTCCGTGATACAGAGTATGTTACAATCCCTGATGTCTCTCTGGAAAGAAACCCTCGCCCTGAGCTCGTCTACTTTATTATCCAGAGACTGAACATTAGTGAGTAATATACTCGGAAGCGGTGGATGGTGCCTCTTGAGTAAGACTCGAAGACCACTCCGAATACCTCTTCTCCTCTGGCGGTATTTTGGAGCAGCGTCTGGAATAAGTTAAATTGCCCTGGTGGGTACAAACAAAGGATCCAATTCTGGAAAGTCGTATTCCTGATCGTAGTGCTGGTGAGTTACCGCCGCTCTGATACCCAGAAGTTACTCACCACATTTTATACACTACGTTGCTAGCTAGCGGTAGCTTATGCTTTCAGTACTGGATTTATTCTCTGATCCTTTGATTGGGTTGATAACATGTCCGTTCACGCTGCAAGAGCTTTGATAGGTTGGAGGACGCCCTCTGGAAGTTGTCAAAATTACTGTGTAAGTCTATGGAAGGAGGTGAGAACCATGAGTCTCCTAGGTTTTGTATTGAAGTCAATGTACCCAGAGGATGATGGAAGCTAGCTGTCCTCCGGCTACACCGTGGTGCTAACCTACAGAGTGCTGTGTTCCAGTTCCCACCAATATCCAGCAACTTCGCACAGCCATTGAAGAGGAGTGGGACAACATTCCACAGGGCCACAATCAACAGCCTGATCAACTCTATGAGAAGGAGATGTGTCTCGCTGCATGAGGGAAATGGTGGTCACACCAGACACTGACTGGTTTTCTGATCCACGCACATCTACTTTTTGTTTTAAGGTATCTGTGTTCCCAGTCATGTGAAATCCATAGTTTAGGGCCTAATACATTTATTTCAATTGACTGATTTCCTCATATGGACTGTAACTCAGTAAAAACATAGACATTTTTGCATGTTGCGTTTATATTTATGTTTTTTATTAGATTTTTCCATCCAACATAAACTGAGATCAAATTGATACATTTATGAGGTAAAAATCTAGAAATTTATAACTTTCTATAAAACCGGGCACTACATTTTGGTTCAGTAGTTATCAGTTTTGAGCAGTTTGAATAAGTGATACTTAATTATATTGTTAACATGACAAGAAAATCATATCAAAAGTAAAGTGAATATTGCATTTTGAAAAGATGTTTGGAGTTGTGAACATGTTCCATACTGTAGTTGTGTTTAGAGTTGTGAACATGTTCCCATTCTGTAGTTGTGTTTAGAGTTGTGAACATGTTCCCATTCTGTAGTAGTGTTTAGAGTTGTGAACATGTTCCCATTCTGTAGTTGTGTTTAGAGTTGTGAACATGTTCCCATTCTGTAGTTGTGTTTAGAGTTGTGAACATGTTCCCATTCTGTAGTTGTGTTTAGAGTTGTGAACATGTTCCCATTCTGTAGTTGTGTTTAGAGTTGTGAACATGTTCCCATTCTGTAGTTGTGTTTAGAGTTGTGAACATGTTCCACATGCTGTACTAATAATAATGATTTTAAATGGACACATTTAGCTGTTGAATAAAACATTGTGGCAATAGGTAAAATAGATATAATCAACACACCCACCCCACAATCCCATCCCAGACCCCATTGTCTTGTTGATGTTACAACCATCAAGTCTGACCATTTGGTCTGATCAAAGAGTAGGATACCCTTTCAAATGGAGACTTCCTCTCAGCCTTGATTGTCTTAACTAATCAAATACTAACAACCACACACACACACACATACACACATACACACATCCACACACACACACACACACACACACACACACACACACACACACACACACACACACACACACACACACACACACACACACACACACACACATACACACAAACATCTACCATAATTGACGTTGTGTAGAACAACAACAAGAACAACAACAAGAACAACAAGAACAACAACAAGAACAACAAGAACAACAAGAACAACAACAAGAACAACAAGAACAACAACAAGAACAACAAGAACAACAAGAACAACAACAAGAACAACAAGAACAACAAGAACAACAACAAGAACAACAAGAACAACAACAAGAACAACAAGAACAACAAGAACAAATGTATTAACAGAACATGGCACGTCCATCCAGTGTAAATGTATTAATAGAACGTGGCACGTCCATCCAGTGTAAATGTATTAATAGAACGTGGCACATCCAGTGTAAATGTATTAATAGAACGTGGCACATCCAGTGTAAATGTATTAATAGAACGTGGCACATCCAGTGTAAATGTATTAATAGAACGTGGCACGTCCATCCAGTGTAAATGTATTAATAGAACGTGGCATATCCAGTGTAAATGTATTAATAGAACGTGGCACATCCAGTGTAAATGTATTAATAGAACGTGGCACATCCAGTGTAAATGTATTAATAGAACGTGGCACGTCCAGTGTAAATGTATTAATAGAACGTGGCACGTCCAGTGTAAATGTGTTAATAGAACGTGGCACATCCAGTGTAAATGTATTAATAGAACGTGGCACATCCAGTGTAAATGTATTAATAGAACGTGGCACATCCAGTGTAAATGTATTAATAGAACGTGGCACATCCAGTGTAAATGTATTAATAGAACGTGGCACGTCCAGTGTAAATGTATTAATAGAACGTGGCACATCCAGTGTAAATGTATTAATAGAACGTGGCACATCCAGTGTAAATGTATTAATAGAACGTGCCACATCCAGTGTAAATGTATTAATAGGACGTGGCACGTCCAGTGTAAATGTATTAATAGAACGTGGCACATCCAGTGTAAATGTATTAATAGAACGTGGCACATCCAGTGTAAATGTATTAATAGAACGTGCCACATCCAGTGTAAATGTATTAATAGGACGTGGCACGTCCAGTGTAAATGTATTAATAGAACGTGGCACATCCAGTGTAAATGTATTAATAGAACGTGGCACATCCAGTGTAAATGTATTAACAGAACATGGCACATCCAGTGTAAATGTATTAATAGAACGTGGCACGTCCAGTGTAAATGTATTAATAGAACGTGGCACATCCAGTGTAAATGTATTAATAGAACGTGGCACATCCAGTGTAAATGTATTAATAGAACGTGGCACATCCAGTGTAAATGTATTAATAGAACGTGGCACATCCAGTGTAAATGTATTAATAGAACGTGGCACATCCAGTGTAAATGTATTAATAGAACGTGGCACGTCCATCCAGTGTAAATGTATTAATAGAACGTGGCACATCCAGTGTAAATGTATTAATAGAACGTGGCACATCCAGTGTAAATGTATTAATAGAACGTGGCACATCCAGTGTAAATGTATTAATAGAACGTGGCACGTCCAGTGTAAATGTATTAATAGAACGTGGCACATCCAGTGTAAATGTATTAATAGAACGTGGCACATCCAGTGTAAATGTATTAATAGAACGTGCCACATCCAGTGTAAATGTATTAATAGAACGTGGCATGTCCAGTGTAAATGTATTAATAGAACGTGGCACATCCAGTGTAAATGTATTAATAGAACGTGGCACATCCAGTGTAAATGTATTAACAGAACATGGCACATCCAGTGTAAATTTATTAATAGAACGTGGCACGTCCAGTGTAAATGTATTAATAGAACGTGGCACATCCAGTGTAAATGTATTAATAGAATGTGGCACATCCAGTGTAAATGTATTAATAGAACGTGGCACGTCCAGTGTAAATGTATTAATAGAACGTGGCACATCCAGTGTAAATGTGTTAATAGTACGTGGCACGTCCAGTGTAAATGTGTTAATTGAACGTGGCACATCCAGTGTAAATGTATTAATAGAACGTGGCACATCCAGTGTAAATGTATTAATAGAACGTTGCACATCCATCCAGTGTAAATGTATTAATAGAACGTGGCACATCCAGTGTAAATGTATTAATAGAACGTGGCACATCCAGTGTAAATGTATTAATAGAACGTGGCAAGTCCAGTGTAAATGTATTAATAGAACGTGGCACATCCAGTGTAAATGTGTTAATAGAACGTGGCACATCCAGTGTAAATGTATTAATAGAACGTGGCACATCCAGTGTAAATGTATTAATAGAACGTGGCACATCCAGTGTAAATGTATTAATAGTACGTGGCACGTCCAGTGTAAATGTGTTAATTGAACGTGGCACATCCAGTGTAAATGTATTAATAGAACGTGGCACATCCAGTGTAAATGTATTAATAGAACGTTGCACATCCATCCAGTGTAAATGTATTAATAGAACGTGGCACATCCAGTGTAAATGTATTAATAGAACGTGGCACATCCAGTGTAAATGTATTAATAGAACGTGGCAAGTCCAGTGTAAATGTATTAATAGAACGTGGCACATCCAGTGTAAATGTGTTAATAGAACGTGGCACATCCAGTGTAAATGTATTAATAGAACGTGGCACATCCAGTGTAAATGTATTAATAGAACGTGGCAAGTCCAGTGTAAATGTATTAATAGAACCTGTTTCTCATCTGATATGGGACAGGGTAGTAGATCATGGTGTGTAGCCCTGGTCATTTCAGACAGTCAGTCATGGGAATTTAGGTCATCAGCCTGAGCAAATTCTTTTGTGTGTTTACTGGGTTTAAATTAGCTACTACGAACGCAAATACACTCACACGCACATACACACACTCACGTACACGGTCACGCACAAACAGCATGGGAAAAAAGGAAATTCTCTATATATATATCTTCTAAATAACTAGTCACTAGTAACTAGAGTTCCAGGAGGCACATCAGAGGTGAAACGTGTATATATATTTATAGATCTTGTCAGACAGAGAGAGTTCCACACAGCAGAAGTGAAATGAAATGACTCACTTAAGTGAACGACGTTAAAGGTGAGTAGAGCCCAGAGTTGATTGTTCCTTTCATGCCATGGCTATAATTTAACACGTTTTGCCGTTAGAATTTACTCGATATTTGGTAACCGTAGAAAAAGACTCGCTGGTATAGCTAACCAAACCACCAGTCCTAGCTTGCCGCTATGAACGTCTAATTCAACAATACCAATGGCTTCAATTCAACTTTAGCTTTCAAAAGCACCTGAAACACATAACGTACCCAAGATGAACTATAGCCATTGTATTCTACCGTGCAATTATACTGGGTGTTATAGGGAAATAATGAATGAATGCCCTTCAAGCCAATCAGAAAGCAGTATTCAACAATGTCATGGTATAATGTAATATAATCAGAATATATCAGACTGAATATAAACAGAATATATAAATGTTTAATAAATATGGACACCCAAATCCTATCGGCTATAGCGAGTGCAGTGACATTACATCTACTATAAAAAAGTGTGAAATTAAAAACTGGAAGTACACCTTATAAAGCCTTCATATAGCATGCATAAAGGCTTCTTATAGCTTGCAAAAAGCTTCATAAGCACCACATAGTGTCTTCAGAAAGTATTCATACCCCTTGACTTATTCCACATTTTGTTGTGTCACAGACTGAGTTCAAAAGGGATTACATCAATTTATTTTCTCTCACCCATCTACAAACAATACCTCATAATGACATAGTGATTTTTTTTTTAAATTATGGCAAATTAAAAAAAATATGAAATACAGAAATAGCTCATTTACATAGGTATTCATATCCCTGAGTCAATACTTTGTAGAATACTTAAGCAATAAGGCCTGAAACGGTGTGGTATATGGCCAATATACCACGGCTAAGTGCTGTTCTTAGGCACAACGCAACCCAGAGACAGCCCTTAGCCGTGGTATATTGGTCATATATCAGAAACACTCGAGGTGCCTTGTCGCTATTATAACCTGTTTACCAATGTAATTAGAGCAGTAAAAATGTATGTTTTGTCATACCCATGGTATGCGGTCTGATATACCACGGCTGTCAGCCAATCAGCATTCAGTGTTTGAACCACCCAGTTTATAATTTGTAATATGCCTTTGTTGGCGATTACAGCTTTGAGTCGTCTTGGGTATGTCTTTATCAGCGTTGAGTTGTCTTGGGTATGTCTTTATCAGCTTTGAGTCATCTTGGGTACGTCTTTATCAGCTTTGAGTCATCTTGGGTATGTCTGTATCAGCTTTGAGTCATCTTGGGTAACTCTGTATCGGCTTTGAGTCGTCTTGGGTATGTCTGTATCAGCTGTGAGTCGTCTTGGGTATGTCTTTATCAGCTATGAGTCATCTTGGGTATGCCTTTATCGGCTTTGAGTCATCTTGGGTATGTCTTTATCAGCTTTGAGTCATCTTGGGTATGTCTGTATTGGCTTTGAGTCGTCTTGGGTATGTCTGTATCGGCTTTGAGTCATCTTGGGTATGTCTTTATCAGCTTTGAGTCATCTTGGGTATGTCTTTATCAGCTTTGAGTCATCTTGGGTATGTCTTTATCAGCTTTGAGTCATCTTGGGTATGTCTTTATCAGCTTTGAGTCGTCTTGGGTATGTCTTTATCAGCTTTGAGTCGTCTTGGGTATGTCTTTATCAGCTTTGAGTCATCTTGGGTATGTCTTTATCAGCTTTGAGTCATCTTGGGTATGTCTTTATCAGCTTTGAGTCGTCTTGGGTATGTCTTTATCAGATTTGAGTCGTCTTGGGTATGTCTGTATCGGCTTTGAGTTGTCTTGGTTATGTCTGTATCGGCTTTGAGTTGTCTTGGGTATGTCTTTATTGGCTTTGAGTCGTCTTGGTTATGTCTGTATCGGCTTTGAGTCGTCTTGGGTATGTCTTTATCAGATTTGAGTCGTCTTGGGTATATCTTTATCGTCTTTGAGTCATCTTGGGTATGTCTTTATCAGCTTTGAGTCGTCTTGGGTATGTCTTTATCAGATTTGAGTCGTCTTGGGTATATCTTTATCGTCTTTGAGTCATCTTGGGTATGTCTTTATCAGCTTTGAGTCGTCTTGGGTATGTCTTTATCAGTCTTGAGTCATCTTGGGTATGTCTTTATCAGTTTTGAGTCATTTTGGGTATGTCTTTATCGGCTTTGAGTCGTCTTGGGTATGTCTTTATCAGCTTTGAGTCGTCTTGGGTATGTCTTTATCAGCTTTGAGTCGTCTTGGGTATGATAAATTACTTTTACTCTGTTGCTCTACCCCCCAATGTCTTTAAATGCCTTTAATATAAAAAAAGGAGAATGGCTTGTTTCATTTTCTATTCTATTCCTACAGGCAGATCTGTCAGACCATTTGGCGCTGCTGTGTTGTCTTCCTCCCCATTGTTCTCTATGAAATAGAGCACTATCGCGCTGCAGCTCTGGTTGCCCCCCAGTGGCCAGTCAGGTGTAGTGCACCATGCTGTCCTCACACTCCCGGGGCACAGTGAGTGTGTAGCTGTGACAGGACAGTTTGTAGTTGTTCCCATCGTTGTTGTCCCAGTACTCAGCTCCCATCACTCTGTAACACACAGCAAACTCCAGCTGGGCTCCAGGCAGCAGGATGAAGGGCGGGACGGGCAGACGGAACCGGAATACATCAGACTCTGGTCCCTCCATCTGATCCCTGTGGAGGGTAGCCACCCAGCAGGCTCTGGTCTCAGCACTGCTCCTCCAGTTGGTGAAGGAGTAGTGGATCGTCACCTCCTTGTCGAAGGCCAGGTTGAGGACCTGCACCGTGCCGATGATGCCCAGCTCAGAACACAGGACCTGGTCCAGAGAGACCACCTGCCCCACCAGGCGCTGAACAAACCCCGGCTGAGAGCCCCTGCTCTCAGGGAAGCAGGGCTTGAAGTAGGGCAGGGAAAGCTCCAGGGACCGCCCTGAGTTCATCTCAGAGCTCATCAGGAGTCTGGAGAAGACGTGGGTGGGAATCCGAGGCTCCTCTCCCTTCCTGAACACCTTGACCTCTTCCAGCTCCAGCCCCAAGGAGTCCACGAAGCGTACCTGGCGGTCTCTGATTCTCTCGTGGACCGAGGGCAAAGACTGGGCCCTGCGTCTTATGATGGGCTGGATGGGCGGGTCACTGGACAGGTTGCGACTGGACATGGGCTCCTTGGGGGGCCGGGGACGTGGACTCGGGGGTCGGATTTTGACAGGGGCCTCGGTTGGCTCTGGTTTGGAGTCCAAGATGTCCGTCACTCGGAGGGTCTTAGTAGTGGTCTGGCATGGGGTCACACTGTTGTAGCCGCTGGTGTGCTGGAGCTCACCAAGAGACCATGCCCTATCTCTCCCTACCACACCTGGGGACATCGAATCTGGCCTCCAAGGAGACACTGCCCTCTGCTCCCCTATCATGCCTGGAGAGACAGCTCTGGGTTTTCCTTTGATGCAAGGAGACACTGTTTTCAGCTTGTCGTTGCCACTAGACCATCTACTCTCCTTCTCCTTCCCAATGACACCATGAGACATTGCTTTGGGCCTCCCCACGCTGCCAATGCTGCTCATGATAGAAAAAGGACTGGACAGACAACACAACACTGTTAATATACTGTTATAGTAGGAGAACTAATGTCGTCCAGCCTGAAGACCAGGTTATAGGAGAACCAACACAACACTGTTAATATACTGTTATAGTAGGATAACTAATGTCATCCAGCCTGAAGACCAGGTTATAGGGGAACCAACACAACACTGTTAATATACTGTTATAGTAGGAGAACTAATGTCGTCCAGCCTGAAGACCAGGTTATAGGAGAACCAACACAACACAACACTGTTAATATACTGTTATAGTAGGAGAACTAATGTCATCCAGCCTGAAGACCAGGTTATAGGAGAACCAACACAACACAACACTGTTAATACACTGTTATAGTAGGAGAACTAATGTCGTCCAGCCTGAAGACCAGGTTATAGGAGAACCAACACAACACTGTTAATACACTGTTATAGTAGGAGAACTAATGTCGCCCAGCCTGAAGACCAGGTTATAGGGAACCAACACAACACTGTTAATATACTGTTATAGTAGGAGAACTAATGTCATCCAGCCTGAAGACCAGGTTATAGGGGAACCAACACAACACTGTTAATATACTGTTATAGTAGGAGAACTAATGTCGTCCAGCCTGAAGACCAGGTTATAGGAGAACCAACACAACACAACACTGTTAATACACTGTTATAGTAGGAGAACTAATGTCGTCCAGCCTGAAGACCAGGTTATAGGAGAACCAACACAACACTGTTAATATACTGTTATAGTAGGAGAACTAATGTCATCCAGCCTGAAGACCAGGTTATAGGGGAACCAACACAACACTGTTAATATACTGTTATAGTAGGAGAACTAATGTCGTCCAGCCTGAAGACCAGGTTATAGGAGAACCAACACAACACAACACTGTTAATACACTGTTATAGTAGGAGAACTAATGTCGTCCAGCCTGAAGACCAGGTTATAGGGGAACCAACACAACACTGTTAATATACTGTTATAGTAGGAGAACTAATGTCGTCCAGCCTGAAGACCAGGTTATAGGAGAACCAACACAACACTGTTAATACACTGTTATAGTAGGAGAACTAATGTCTTCCAGCCTGAAGACCAGGTTATAGGGGAACCAACACAACACTGTTAATACACTGTTATAGTAGGAGAACTAATGTCGTCCAGCCTGAAGACCAGGTTATAGGAGAACCAACACAACACAACACTGTTAATATACTGTTATAGTAGGAGAACTAATGTCATCCAGCCTGAAGACCAGGTTATAGGAGAACCAACACAACACAACACTGTTAATACACTGTTATAGTAGGAGAACTAATGTCGTCCAGCCTGAAGACCAGGTTATAGGAGAACCAACACAACACTGTTAATACACTGTTATAGTAGGAGAACTAATGTCGTCCAGCCTGAAGACCAGGTTATAGGAGAACCAACACAACACTGTTAATATACTGTTATAGTAGGAGAACTAATGTCATCCAGCCTGAAGACCAGGTCATAGGAGAACCAACACAACACTGTTAATATACTGTTATAGTAGGAGAACTAATGTCGTCCAGCCTGAAGACCAGGTTATAGGAGAACCAACACAACACTGTTAATACACTGTTATAGTAGGAGAACTAAAGTCATCCAGCCTGAAGACCAGGTTATAGGAGAACCAACACAACACTGTTAATATACTGTTATAGTAGGAGAACTAATGTCGTCCAGCCTGAAGACCAGGTTATAGGGGAACCAACACAACACAACACTGTTAATACACTGTTATAGTAGGAGAACTAATGTCATCCAGCCTGAAGACCAGGTTATAGGGGAACCAACACAACACTGTTAATATACTGTTATAGTAGGAGAACTAATGTCATCCAGCCTGAAGACCAGGTTATAGGGGAACCAACACAACACTGTTAATACACTGTTATAGTAGGAGAACTAATGTCGTCCAGCCTGAAGACCAGGTTATAGGAGAACCAACACAACACTGTTAATATACTGTTATAGTAGGAGAACTAATGTCTTCCAGCCTGAAGACCAGGTTATAGGAGAACCAACACAACACAACACTGTTAATACACTGTTATAGTAGGAGAACTAATGTCGTCCAGCCTGAAGACCAGGTTATAGGGGAACCAACACAACACTGTTAATATACTGTTATAGTAGGAGAACTAATGTCGTCCAGCCTGAAGACCAGGTTATAGGAGAACCAACACAACACTGTTAATATACTGTTATAGTAGGAGAACTAATGTCATCCAGCCTGAAGACCAGGTTATAGGGGAACCAACACAACACTGTTAATACACTGTTATAGTAGGAGAACTAATGTCGTCCAGCCTGAAGACCAGGTTATAGGAGAACCAACACAACACTGTTAATATACTGTTATAGTAGGAGAACTAATGTCATCCAGCCTGAAGACCAGGTTATAGGAGAACCAACACAACACTGTTAATATACTGTTATAGTAGGAGAACTAATGTCATCCAGCCTGAAGACCAGGTTATAGGAGAACCAACATAACACTGTTAATATACTGTTATAGTAGGAGAACTAATGTCGTCCAGCCTGAAGACCAGGTTATAGGGGAACCAACACAACACTGTTAATATACTGTTATAGTAGGAGAACTAATGTCGTCCAGCCTGAAGACCAGGTCATAGGAGAACCAACACAACACTGTCATCTTCTAGTTATAACTGTTAATTCTCTACATGCTCACAAATAACATGCTTTGGGAAATAGATTCTATAAGCCTTTAAAATGCATGTAAATATAGCAGCTTAGTCAACGTTAAAACAGACATGAATATAGATCTGTATGCCTACCTACCCAGTAACAGTATCCCTAGCAGCATTCTCTGTTTCACCTGACCTGCCCTCTGTACTTCTGTCCAGCTGCTGCCTTGCCCTCTGTACTTCTGTCAAGCTGCTGCCTTGCCCTCTGTACTTCTGTCCAAGCTGACAACTTTTCGCCTTTCTGCTACTCCAACACATGACCTGCTGCTCTGATCCTAAGCCCCAACCTCTCTGTCTCTCTCTCTCTCTGTCTCTCTCTCTCTGTCTCTCTCTCTCTCCCTCACTCTCTCCCTCACTCTCGCTCTGCCCCAACCTCTCTCTCTCTCTCTCTCTCTCTCTCTCTCTCTCTCTCTCTCTCTCTCTCTCTCTCTCTCTCTCTCTCTCTCTCTCTCTCTCTCTCTCTGCCCCAACTCTCTCTCTCTCTCTCTCTCTCTCTCTCTCTCTCTCTCTCTCTCTCTCTCTCTCTCTCTCTATCCCTCTCTCTCTCTGCCCCAACCTCTCTCTCTCTCTCAGGGGCTATATTGGCATGGGAAACGTGTTTACATTGCGTAAGCAAGTGAAATAAACAATAAACCAAACAACAACAACAACAAATACCAACAAAGCGAATTAAACAAAATAAAGCTGAAAACAATCAGAGAATAACAACGGTTAAAATATTATATTACTAGCGGTTAAAATAATCTATGTATAGTGGATTTACAATGGTGTTTCTGACCCACTGGTTGCCCTTTTCTTGTGGCAGCAGGTCACACATTTTGCTGCTGGGATTGCACGCTGGTATTTCGCCTAACAGATATGGGAGTTTGTCAAATTTTGATTTGTGTATGAATTCTTTGTGGGTCTGTGTAATTTGAGTGAAATATGTGTCTCTTATATGGTCGTACATTTGGCAGGAGGTTAGGAAGTGCAGCTCAGATTCCACCTCATGTTGTGGGCAGTGTGCACGTAGCCTGTCTTCTCTTGAGAGCCAGGTCTGCCTACGGTGACCTTTCTCAACAGCAAGGCTATGCTCACTGAGTCTGTGCATAGTCAAGGATTTTCTTAGCTTTGGGTCTCTCTCTCTCTCTCTCTCTCTCTCTCTCTCTCTCTCTCTCTCTCTCTCTCTCGCTCCCCTCAGCTTCAATGGATGCCCCCGCCAACACCCTTATGGAGACAAATATTAAGATTAATATTTAGATTAAATGTCAGGACAAGATAAATTATTTCAGGTTCCTTTTCCATCAAAATACCACAATTGCACGTAGTTTACAGACTGTTAGTAGTAACTGGTTGCTCACAATGGGTTATGAGAGTAACATGCACACAGCAATTGGATTGTATTTTGTTTAGTATATTCATTGCATTGCGTCAGCTTTGATGTGCTCAACCTTTGACATTTGGCTACATGAGCCTCCCATTGGGTTTTAGGGGAGCGTGGAATGTAGAGTGATCTGTGCTGCTGGTGCTTGGACCCAGAGCCAAATAGAGACTATAAATAGCAAGTTGTGTGGTTCTAATCTTCCCCAAGGCATGTTCTATAAGAGATTAGTGGATCCGGCTATTATACACCCGTTGTTGACAGGTGTATGAAATCGAGCACACAAGTCACGCAATCTCCATAGACAAACATTGGCAGTAGAATGGCCCATACTGAAGAGCTCAGTGACTTTCAACGTGACACCGTCATGGGATGCCACCTTTCCAATCAGTTTGTAAAATGTCTGCCCTGCTAGAGCTCCCCGGTCAACTGTAAGTGCTGTTATTGTGAAGTGGAAACGTCCAGGAGCAACAACGGCTCACAGAACCGGACCACCGAGTGCTAAAGCACGTAGCGCATAAAAATGGTCTGTCGGTTGTATCGCTCACTACAGAGCTCCAAACTGCCTCTGGAAGCAACGTCAGCACAATAACTGTTCATCGGAAGCTTCATGAAATGGGTTTCCATCGCCGAGCAGCCGCACACAAGGCTAAGATCACCATGCGCACTGCCAAGCGTCGGCTGGAGTGGTGTAATGCTAGCCGCCATTGGACTCTGGAGCAGTGGAAACATGTCCACTTATTTTGTCTGGTCCTGGGCTTTTGTGTGCGTTACATCCCCTGAACAACTTTAAAACATCAGACTGTTTAACAACAACCCTCTCAAACATGTGTAATGATGCTTCCATTTGTTTTACCTCCGACACAAAGTCGTCTGATTCAAATATTGAGAAGAAAATATTCAGTTCATTAGCCATGTTCTGTCCGTCATGTCTCCCAAGGTCAGCATTGGTTAGCCATGTTCTGGCCGTCATGTCTCCCAAGGTCAGCATTGGTTAGCCATGTTCTGGCCGTCATGTCTCCCAAGGTCAGCATTGGTTATCCGTGTTCTGGCCCTCAGGTCTCTCAAGGTCAGCATTGGTTAGCCATGTTCTGACCGTCATGTCTCCCAAGGTCAGCATTGGTTAGCTGTGTTCTGGCCATCATGTCTCCCAAGGTCAGCATTGGTTAGCTGTGTTCTGGCCCTCAGGTCTCTCAAGGTCAGCACGGTTTTTCCCCTGCCTATGTGGGGGGCATTAGTCATGGATTTAATCCCTTGCCAGGCCACCCTTGCGTTTCCTGAGGCGAGGCTCCTCTCCACCCTTTGCTTGTATGCCTCCTTCTCCACCAGTATCTGTCTTCTGATCTAACGTTGTACATCTCTTAAAGCCTGTCTATCACCCTCAGTATAAACTGATCTAACGTTGTACGTCTCTTAAAGCCTGTCTATCACCCTCAGTATAAACTGATCTAACGTTGTAACGCCTCTTAAAGCCTGTCTATCACCCTCAGTATAAACTGATCTAACGTTGTACGTCTCTTAAAGCCTGTCTATCACCCTCCGTATAAACTGATCTAACGTTGTACGTCTCTTAAAGCCTGTCTATCACCCTCAGTATAAACTGATCTAACGTTGTACGTCTCTTAAAGCCTGTCTATCACCCTCAGTATAAACTGATCTAACGTTGTCGCCTCTCTTAAAGCCTGTCTATCACCCTCAGTATAAACTGATCTAACGTTGTACGTCTCTTAAAGCCTGTCTATCACCCTCAGTATAAACTGATCTAACGTTGTACATCTCTTAAAGCCTGTCTATCACCCTCAGTATAAACTGATCTAACGTTGTACGTCTCTTAAAGCCTGTCTATCACCCTCAGTATAAACTGATCTAACGTTGTACATCTCTTAAAGCCTGTCTATCACCCTCAGCATAAACTGATCTAACGTTGTACGTCTCTTAAAGCCTGTCTATCACCCTCAGTATAAACTGATCTAACGTTGTACATCTCTTACAGCCTGTCTATCACCCTCAGTATAAACTGATTTAACGTTGTCCGTCTCTTAAGGCCTCTGCTTATTTGAGCTGTTCTTGCCATAATATGGACTTGGTCTTATACCAAATAGGGCTATCTTCTGTATACCATGCCTACCTTGTCACAGCACAACTTATTGTCTCAAACGCATTAAGAAGGAAATAAATTCCACAAATTAACTTTTAACAAGGCACACCTGTTAATTAAAATGCATTCCAGGTGACTACCTCATGAAGTTGGTTGAGAGAATGCCAAGAGTGTGCAAAGCTGTACTAACACCATGTCTGAGGTGTTCTGTGTTTGATACTGACACCATGTCTGAGGTGTTCTGTGTTTGATACTGACACCATGTCTGAGGTGTTCTGTGTTTGATACTGACACCATGTCTGAGGTGTTCTGTGTTTGATACTGACACCATGTCTGAGGTATTCTGTGTTTGATACTGACACCATGTCTGAGGTGTTCTGTGTTTGATACTGGGAGGGCTGGTAGGAGGGCTGGGGAGAGGGCTGGTAGGAGGGCTGGTAGGAAGGCTGGGGAGAGGGCTGGTAGGAGGGCTGGTAGGAGGGCTGGTAGGAGGGCTGGGGAGAGGGCTGGTAGGAGGGCTGGGGAGAGGACTGGGTCTGGGGAGAGGGCTGGGTCTGGGGAGAGGGCTGGGTCTGGGGCTGGGAAGAGGGCTGGGACTGGGGAGAGGCCTTGGGAGAGGGCTGGTGAGGGCTGGGTCTGGGGAGAGGGCTGGTAGGAGGGATGGGTCTGGGGAGAGGGCTGGTAGGAGGGATGGAGAGAGGGCTGGGTCTGGGGAGAGGGCTGGGTCTGCAGCTGGTGAGAGGGCTGTGGAGAGGGCTGGGTCTGGGAGAGGGCTGGGTCTGGGGACAGGGCTGGGTCTGGGAAGAGGGCTTGGGAGAGGGCTGGGATGAGGGCTGGGTCTGGGGAGAGGGTTGGGATGAGGGCTGGGTCTGGGGAGAGGGCCAGGGAGAGGGCTGGGTCTGGAAAGAGGGTTGGTGTAGGGCTGGGGAGAGGGCTGAGGAAAGGGCTGGGGAGAGGGCTGGGTCTGCGGCAGGTGAGAGGGCTGGGTCTGGGGAGAGGGCTGGTAGAAGGGCTGGGGAGAGGGCTGGGGCTGGGGAGAGGAATGGGGAGAGAGCTGAGGAGAAGGCTGAGTCTGGGGAGAGGGCTGGGGAGAGGGCAGAGTCTGGGGAGAGGGCTGGAGAGTGGGCTGTGGAGAGGGCCAGGTCTTTGGAGAGGGCTGGGAGAGGCTTGGTCTGGGAAGAGAGCAGAGGAGAAGGCTGGGGAGAGGACTGGGGAGAGGGCTGGGGAGTGGGCTAATAGGAGGGCTGTGGAGACGGCCGGGTCTGGAGAGAGGCTTGGTCTGGGAATAGAGCTGAGGAGAGGGCTGGGGAGAGGGCTGGGTCTGGGAAGAGAGCTGAGGAGAGGGCTGCTCCACTATTTAACTCACCACCCATTCCACTATTTAACCCTACCACCCATTCTGCTATTTAACCCTACCACCCATTCCACTATTTAACCCTACCTCCCATTCCACCTTTTAACCCTACCACCCATTCCACTATTTAACCCACCACCCATTCCACTATTTAACCCACCACCCATTCCACTATTTAACCCTACCACCCATTCCACTATTTAACCCTACCACCCATTCTGCTATTTAACCCTACCACCCATTCCACTATTTAACCCTACCTCCCATTCCACTATTTAACCCTACCTCCCATTCCACTATTTAACCCCACCACCCATTCCACTATTTAACCCTACCACCCATTCCATTATTTAACCCTACCACCCATTCCACTATTTAACCCTACCTCCCATTCCACTATTTAACCCTACCACCCATTCTGCTATTTAACCCTACCACCCATTCCACTATTTAACCCTACCTCCCATTCCACTATTTAACCCACCCCCCATTCCACTATTTAACCCACCACCCATTCTGCGATTTAACCCCACCACCCATTCCACTATTTAACCCTACCACCCATTCCACTATTTAACCCTACCTCCCATTCCACTATTTAACCCTACCACCCATTCCACTATTTAACCCTACCACCCCATTCCACTATTTAACCCTACCTCCCATTCCACTATTTAACCCTACCACCCATTCTGCTATTTAACCCTACCACCCATTCTGCAATTTAACCCTACCACCCATTCCACTATTTAACCCTACCACCCATTCCACTATTTAACCCTCCACCCATTCCACTATTTAACCCACCACCCATTCCACTATTTAACCCTACCACCCATTCCACCATTTAACCCACCACCCATTCCACTATTTAACCCTACCACCCATTCCACTATTTAACCCTACCACCCATTCTGCTATTTAACCCTACCACCCATTCTGCTATTTAACCCTACCACCCATTCCACTATTTAACCCCACCACCCATTCCGCTATTTAACCCTACCACCCATTCCACTATTTAACCCTACCACCCATTCTGCTATTTAACCCACCACCCATTCCACTATTTAACCCTACCACCCATTCCACTATTTAAACCTACCACCCATTCCACTATTTAACCCACCACCCATTCCACTATTTAACCCTACCACCCATTCCACTATTTAAACCTACCACCCATTCCACTATTTAATCCTACCACCCATTCCACTATTTAATCCTACCATCTATGAGCCCTCTAAAGCCCTCTTCGGTGATGTCCTTTACAAAATAGCCTCCAACACTCAGGCCCATATACTACCCACCACTGCGACCTGTATGCTCTCGTTGACTGGCCCTCGCTACATATTCGTCGCCAAACACACTGGCTCCAGGTCATCTATAAGTCTTTGCTAGGTAAAGCCCCACCTTATCTCAGCTCACTGGTCACCATATCAACACCCACCCGTAGCACGCGCTCCAGCAGGTATATCTCACTGGTCAACACCTCCTTTGGCTGCCTTTCCTTCCAGTTCTCTGGAACGAATTGCAAAAATCACTGAAGCTGGAGACTTATATCTCCCTCTCTAACTTTAAGCATCAGCTGTCAGAGCAGTTTACCCATCACTGTACCTGTACACAGCCAATCTGTAAATAGCCCACCCAACTACCTCATCCCCATATAGTTATTTATCTTCTTGCTCTTTTGCACCCCAGTATCTCTACTTGCACATCATCATCTGCACATCTAGCACTCCATTATTAATACTAAATTGTAATTATTTCGCCTCTATGGCCTATTTACTGCCTCACCTCCCTAATCTTACTTCATTTGCACTCACTGTACATAGACTTTTCTATTGTGTTTTTGACTGTACGTTTGTTTACTCCATGTGTAACTCTGTGTTGTTGTTTGTGTCGCACTGCTGTGCTTTATCTTGGCCAGGTCTCAGTTGTAAATGAGAACTTGTTCTCAACTGGCCGACCTGGTTAAATAAAAGGCGAAATACAAAATATAGTCCTATGCCAGACCAACGGTGTGAGAGGACACATCACTCCCACTCAACACCCCCCGACAGCTGTTCTGCAGTAAATCCTCACAATCCCAAGTACTTCTCTGCCGCTGCCAATGCAACCTCTATTTTCTGTGACTTCTGATCCATTTCTACAGTACAATTGACAACCATGGCTACGAATGCTAAAAAAGTCCAGCTTACTGAAGCTCATATTCTTCCGGTCACTGTCTCTTGATCTCTGCCTACTCACGGGAATCCTCTCAGGATCCCTCACCCTGTACCCATCGTCCTCTACCACTCTCTTCACTGCTTCGGGCATATAACACTTTTTGTGCTTCTCTAACCCTGGAAACCTTAATCTGCCTTTCTCTCACCGGACACCTCTGTTCTCAAGCCTCACCCCCACAACTAACAAACACAACTTTCTCCGCCGATACCACACACTCCTTAGTCTCATGCCCTCCTGGACACTTCTCACATCTAGGAATCTCCCTCCTACACACTGCTGCAATATGCCCATAAGCTTGACACCTAAAACATTGTAATACTTTTGGAACATAAACTTCCTACCGTGACCTTATCTGGTAACGACTCTGCATCAAAACTCAGCATGACAGATAATGTCTTCTCCGTTCGCCCACCGTATCTACGTCTCATCAAGCGGCGGGCGTCACAGATGCTGGGGAATCTTCAATTTCAACTGCTCCTCCTCAACACTTAATGCCATCCCCTCGTTATCACTCATTTCAACGGCGCCCTGCTCCGGAGAGCAAAGCACGTCACAATTCTTGCCCCTAATCTCGTAATCCGGAGCTCCCTCTGGCCAGAAGGAAACACAAACAAATAATCATTGTGATTCTACTCCAAAAGTTACCTTCACCAACTCAACAGTCCCCAACCTCTCCTCCACCCCAACCTGACACCACATATAGATCAACCACACAGCAAGGATCCATTCTCTCTACTCCCACTGGGCCAAAGTCATCCTTATCATCTTTGGGACGGAGGCCTGAACTCGCCGCAGATACTTCACCCTGACTCTTAACAAGTTCCTTATCTGAACTACTGGAGCACGTATCCCTGTTTTTACACATTCCTCACCTCACTACTGCCCTCTACACTCAACTTCTTCTCAGCAGTCATCACTGCACCTGCCGCCACGTTTAATTCATCCTCACTCTCGTCCTGTCCCACCTGCCACCACGTTTAATTCATCCTCACTCTCATCCCGTCCCATCTGCCACCACGTTTAATTCACCCTCACTCTCATCCCGTCCCATCTGCCGCCACGTTTAATTCACCCTCACTCTCATCCCGTCCCATCTGCCGCCACGTTTAATTCATCCTCACTCTCATCCTGTCCCACCTGCCGCCACGTTTAATTCATCCTCACTCTCATCCCGTCCCATCTGCCACCACGTTTAATTCACCCTCACTCTCATCCCGTCCCATCTGCCGCCACGTTTAATTCATCCTCACTCTCATCCTGTCCCACCTGCCGCCACGTTTAATTCATCCTCACTCTCATCCCGTCCCATCTGCCACCACGTTTAATTCATCCTCACTCTCATCCTGTCCCACCTGCCACCACGTTTAATTCATCCTCACTCTCATCCCGTCCCATCTGCCACCACGTTTAATTCATCCTCACTCTCATCCCGTCCCACCTGCCGCCACGTTTAATTCATCCTCACTCTCATCCCGTCCCATCTGCCGCCACGTTTAATTCATCCTCACTCTCATCCCGTCCCATCTGCCACCACGTTTAATTCACCCTCACTCTCATCCTGTCCCACCTGCCGCCACGTTTAATTCACCCTCACTCTCATCCTGTCCCACCTGCCGCCACGCGTTTAATTCATCCTCACTCTCATCCCGTCCCATCTGCCACCACGTTTAATTCATCCTCACTCTCATCCTGTCCCACCTGCCACCACGTTTAATTCATCCTCACTCTCATCCCGTCCATCTGCCGCCACGCGTTTAATTCATCCTCACTCTCATCCTGTCCCACCTGCCACCACGTTTAATTCATCCTCACTCTCATCCCGTCCCATCTGCCACCACGTTTAATTCACCCTCACTCTCATCCCGTCCCATCTGCCGCCACGTTTAATTCACCCTCACTCTCATCCCGTCCCATCTGCCGCCACGCGTTTAATTCATCCTCACTCTCATCCCGTCCCACCTGCCGCCACGCGTTTAATTCACCCTCACTCTCATCCCGTCCCATCTGCCGCCACGTTTAATTCATCCTCACTCTCATCCTGTCCCACCTGCCGCCACGTTTAATTCATCCTCACTCTCATCCCGTCCCATCTGCAACCACGTTTAATTCATCCTCACTCTCATCCTGTCCCACCTGCCACCACGTTTAATTCATCCTCACTCTCATCCCGTCCCATCTGCCGCCACGTTTAATTCATCCTCACTCTCATCCCGTCCCATCTGCCGCCACGTTTAATTCATCCTCACTCTCATCCCGTCCCATCTGCCACCACGTTTAATTCACCCTCACTCTCATCCTGTCCCACCTGCCGCCACGTTTAATTCACCCTCACTCTCATCCTGTCCCACCTGCCGCCACGTTTAATTCATCCTCACTCTCATCCCGTCCCATCTGCCACCACGTTTAATTCATCCTCACTCTCATCCTGTCCCACCTGCCACCACGTTTAATTCATCCTCACTCTCATCCCGTCCCATCTGCCGCCACGTTTAATTCATCCTCACTCTCATCCTGTCCCACCTGCCACCACGTTTAATTCATCCTCACTCTCATCCCGTCCCATCTGCCGCCACGTTTAATTCATCCTCACTCTCATCCTGTCCCACCTGCCACCACGTTTAATTCATCCTCACTCTCATCCCGTCCCATCTGCCGCCACGTTTAATTCATCCTCACTCTCGTCCTGTCCCACCTGCCGCCACGTTTAATTCATCCTCACTCTCGTCCTGTCCCACTTGAAACCACGTTAAATTCACCCTCACTCTCGTCCTGTTCCATTTCCTCCTTAAGCTCATCCAAAAGTTCTGTGGGATCCTCCATACCATATTCACTCAAAACATATTCCATGTCGCTCCTTTGTTTCTTGTTCGCCATCTTGTACTTCACCAGATCTTCCAGAAGGCCTGTGTAATCTCCCACTCCATGTTTATTCATACTTTAAGGTTTTCCATCTGTCTTTCATCCAGATATAGTGCTGGTAAATTCTGTTCAGGTGTAATAAGTTGTTTTATAAAGATACATTATATGTTTTTACCTTTGCCCCAAATTTCTGGATTTACTGACCTCTGCCTGCCCTTGACCTGTCCTTTTGCCTGCCCCCTGTTCGAATAATAAACGTTGTTATTTCGACACTGTCTGCATCTGGGTCTTACCTTAAACGTGATCAAAGGTGCTCTTAGAGCGCTGGGAACATGAACCAAATCTGAACACAAGCTTTGGGTGGATAGGTAACGGCATGGCGAGAGTCAAGGGGTTGTTTGGTGGGGGGGGGAGTTTAGCCACTCTGTGGTTCTTCCTGCTATCCCACCTTGGTTTCTCCCTCAGCCAGCGATAGATCTAGGGTTGCTTGAGAGGGTGAGAAGAGATGTTGAGGAAGGAGTAGATTCAGTTGTAAGTGAACATGTAAAAACACAATACTATGCTTTCTTTAATATATTCACAGATGGATCTAAGGACCCTGAAACAAGGAGGACAGAGAGCAGCTTTTAGTGTTCCTGAGTTTGAGGTGGCAGTGGCAAAAAGAGCAATGGGATAATTTATCTGTTTACACATTAATGTATGTCTCAGAGCTGACAGGATGTATTGTATGAGGTTTTGCAGTGCTTGTGAAGGATGAAACAGATGGGGTATTTGTGATGTTACTCTGGGTACCAGCTCATATGTATATACTGTATTCTATACTATTCTACTGTTTCTTAGTCTATGCCGCTCTGACATTGCTCGTCCATATATTTATATATTCTTAATTCCATTCCTTTACTTTAGATTTGTATGTATTTGGGTACATGTGGCGGAATTTTTTGATATTACTTGTTAGATATTGCTGCACTGTCGGAACTAGAAGCACAAGCATTTCGCTACACCCGCAATAACATCTGCTAAACACGTGTATGTGACCAATAACATTTGATTTGAGTAGAGTGGGAATGAGGAGGTGGATGTTATCGCCAAGCAGGCTCTTAAACGTTCTAAAGTTGAGATGGAATTGTCGATCAGTAAAAGAACAGAACAGTGGTTACAAATAAGTGGCAAGAGTTGTGGAACAGGGAGAGAAGAGAGGAAAACACCTGTCTAAGATCCAGGAAAAGGTGGGGGGAAGGGAGGTCCTCAGGCCGAGAGAGAAATGAGGAGTGTAGTCACAAGGCTGAGACTGGGACACACTGGGACACACAAGGCGACTGGGACACACAAGGAGACTGGGGGACACTGGGACACACAAGGAGACTGGGACACACAAGGAGACTGGGACACACTGGGACACACAAGGAGACTGGGACACACTGGGACACACAAGGAGACTGGGACACACAAGGAGACTGTGACACACAAGGTATCTGGGACACACTGGGACACACATGGAGACTGGGACACACAAGGTATCTGGGACACACTGGGACACACATGGAGACTGGGACACACTGGGACACACAAGGAGACTGGGACACACAAGGAGACTGGGGGACACTGGGACACACAAGGAGACTGGGACACACAAGGAGACTGGGACACACTGGGACACACATGGTATCTGGGACACACTGGGACACACATGGAGATGGAGGAGATGGAGACAGTGGAACACGTTCTATTTCAGTGCCAGAAATATGTGAGGGAAAGGGAGCGATTGTTATTCGATTTGAGGAGTAATGGGGTTGAAGAGCCAAGGATCAAGTGGGGAAATCTTCAGGGGTTGTAGTATTTCATTATGTATTTCGTTTCCTTATGGAGTCGAGATTATTGGGTAGGATTTAGACATTCACTGTCTCTGGTCCACACTCCAGTCCAATTGTTGGAGGTAATGGCCGGGACCACAGCTGGAAATTAGACGTAGAGGCTAAAGCTGCTCTTTTTATCAAAAGGGACTGGCCACGTCGTTATAAACTAATAAACTAAACTAAATGCACTTTAAAGTTGATTTCCAACCGCCATATGAAATCCACAGAAGAAGAAGAATAAAATAAATGTATCTGTGTCTTTGGTTCAATGAGAACATATTCATTCATCTCATTAGGACTTCAGTCATCCTTAGGATGAGTTATTTTGTAACGGGAACATATATGTTGTGAAGTACTTGCTGCACGTAGGACATATTTTTGTTGCAGCACACAGCCATCATGGAGGCGGAACGAATTGTACAATATCTGACCGAGGTTGAAGAGGCGGCGGAGGATGTTCTTGCGAACAAACAACAGGTAATGCTTTGGTCATTCAACATACCTGTGTACCAACACGGCTACAGTGCGCGGTGTTAGCTCGCAGACTAATTAACTCGGTTGGAAAATTTGAACCAAACGTTGGCTGGGAAGCTAGAGAGCAATTGGACTCCACTTCGATACAAAGGGCTTTCTTCCCCGACCCGTATTTCTCCTAAAGTACTACGGACAAAAGTCGTAGCTGTATCGAAATGCGTGTTTTTTTGGATGGGGGGGGATCACCGGGATCACCGGGACATGGTTGGTCGCACCCAGCCTGGGCAGCCGCGAGTGGGCTGCATGGACGTGTCCACTGTCGGTTCGGCTCGAGATGCACCGCCGGTTATACACTCGTGTTCCCCAGCGACCGTGTTCACATCACGTTGTATTGGTAAATTAATACAGTCATTGTATTAAGTCATATGTTTATTGGTCACAAACACGTGGTTAGCAGATGTTAACGCGAGTGTAGCGACATGCTTGTGCTTCTAGTTCTGACAGAGGCCCCTGGTGGCCAAAAGGCCGTATTGGCCTGGCCAGGGCCACTGGGGGCCTCCACCAGGTTACTGTAGTCAGCTAGGGGAGGAGGCGTAGCTGCAGCTCAGCATGGACACTTTTTAGGATGGGCCAGTTCAGGGCTGCCAGGTGTAGTCAAGACTTTTAAGCACAATGACCTCCCAAAACCCGACCGGAAAACACGCCCACATTTTTCTTTTTCACAGAAAGAGTTTTTTTGGGGGTTCAATTACTTATTTTATTTAACCTTTTATTTAACTAGTCAGAACAAATTATTATTTACAATGACTGCCAATCCCTAACCCGGACGACACTGGATCAGTAAATTATTATTTACAGTGACTGCCAATCCCTAACCCGGACGACACTGGATCAGTAAATTATTATTTACAGTGACTGCCAATCCCTAACCCGGACGACACTGGATCAGTAAATTATTATTTACAGTGACTGCCAATCCCTAACCCGGACGACACTGGATCAGTAAATTATTATTTACAGTGACTGCCAATCCCTAACCCGGACGACACTGGATCAGTAAATTATTATTTACAGTGACTGCCAATCCCTAAACAGGACGACACTGGATCAGTAAATTATTATTTACAGTGACTGCCAATCCCTAACCCGGACGACACTGGATCAGTAAATTATTATTTACAGTGACTGCCAATCCCTAACCCGGACGACACTGGATCAGTAAATTATTATTTACAGTGACTGCCAATCCCTAACCCGGACGACACTGGATCAGTAAATTATTATTTACAGTGACTGCCAATCCCTAACCCGGACGACACTGGATCAGTAAATTATTATTTACAGTGACTGCCAATCCCTAAACAGGACGACACTGGATCAGTAAATTATTATTTACAGTGACTGCCAATCCCTAACCCGGACGACACTGGATCAGTAAATTATTATTTACAGTGACTGCCAATCCCTAACCCGGACGACACTGGATCAGTAAATTATTATTTACAGTGACTGCCAATCCCTAACCCGGACGACACTGGATCAGTAAATTATTATTTACAGTGACTGCCAATCCCTAACCCGGACGACACTGGATCAGTAAATTATTATTTACAGTGACAGCCAATCCCTAACCCGGACGACACTGGATCAGTGAATTATTATTTACAGTGACTGCCAATCCCTAACCCGGACGACACTGGATCAGTAAATTATTATTTACAGTGACTGCCAATCCCTAACCCGGACGACACTGGATCAGTAAATTATTATTTACAGTGACTGCCAATCCCTAACCCGGACGACACTGGATCAGTAAATTATTATTTACAGTGACTGCCAATCCCTAACCCGGACGACACTGGATCAGGGAAAGCTCTATGTGACTCCCAATCATGGCCGGTTGTGAATCGAACCAGGGTCTGTAGTGACGCCTCTAGCACTGATGTGCTAGGAGTTGCCACGTTTTATCCAATGAACCCATTTTCCATAATTAATTTGTAAAGATGTAGGCTAAGAAGCAAAATATGTTTTCCATCAAAATAATTATTATTGCAAGCTTAAGAATATGTCTCAAGAGAAAATATAATTTGCCCTTTATTAAACACACCAAATAGTTTCCCATCAATAGATATCGATTTAATTTGTTTGACTGTTATGATTACGCTGTAAGGCCCGAGGAGATGTGCTATATGGCCAATATACCACGGCTAAGGGCTGTTCTTAGGGGACAGCCGTGGTATATTGGCCATTATACCACGGCTAAGGGCTGTTCTTAGGGGACAGCCGTGGTATATTGGCCATATACCACAAACCCCTGAGGTGCCTGATTGCTATGATAAACTGGTTACCAACAGTAAAAAAAAAAAATGGTCTGATATACCATAGCTTTCAACCAATCAGCATTCAGAGCTCAAACCACCCAGTTTATAATTGTAAATAAATCCTGTTTGTGTATATTGCATAACTATAGATAAATCCGACTGGAGAGTTTGAGTGATGAAAGTTGGACAGAGGATCTCAATCTCTGTGCAAGAAACACTTGGACAAACTTCAAACAATGAATGTTAGGCTATTTTCTTGCAATTGTGCCATTTTTTTTTACAGTACCAGTCAAAAGTTTGTCAAACTACTCATTCCAAGGTGTTTATTTTTACTATTTTCTACATTGTAGAATAATAGTGAGACATCGAAACTTTAAAATAACCTTTGCCTTCATGTAGTGAACAAAATATGTGAGACTTTTCAAAATAGGCTTAAATACCCTTAATGTCAGTTTCATTGTGGACTATTCCCCATGACAGAAGCACATTCCATTTCTAATTTCCTCTGGCGCATTCCTCCAGACCCCTAGAACTGAGTCAAAAACCCTTGGCTTGATACGTTTTTTTTTTTTTTCCCATAAGAAAAGTTGACATTAGAGTGAAGTTTACTTTAAAGCTATCTAAAGCGCTGTAGTGCGCCTAAAGTCATTTTTGTTTTGTTGCCGCTATCAGTTCTAGCGCATTCATATGTGTTTTTATGGAAAAGGAGTTGGAAATGGGTGTCTCCATAAGGACCAATCTAAATAGTCTACCTACAACTGGTAAAAAAAAACTTGTCAGACGTGCTGATCTGTCTCCGTGAATCGGCTGCCTGCTGCAGCACTCTCTCACACACCCCTCCCTCCCTCCCTCCCTAACAGCCTGCTAACTGCCTGATAGTCAACAGCAGGTCACGGTAAAACATATATATATATATATATATATATATTTTAAGAAAAATACCATGGCAGCACTGTGCAATTTTGTAGGCCAACAATCTGCAACCAATGTATTTTCACCCGCGACGTTTTCGAAGTAGCCACATTTTTAATGGCAAACCGCGGAAATGGCAACCAAAGAAGAGTAGTGTGCGTGGGAAGAGTGGGTTGGGGGGAAGCGCTCTGTTACAGTTTAGACGGGTTTGATTGAGTTTTAGTTTTTTTTGTCTTCAGTTTCTCACCACGCAACTACCAGTGGTGGAAAAACTACGCAATCGTGGTAAAAGTAAAGATCCCTTAATAGAAAATGACTCCAGTGAAAGTCACCCAGTAAAATACCACTTGAGTAAAAGTCCAAAAGTATTTGTTTTTAAATATACTTAAGTATCAAAAGTAAATGTAGTTGCTAAAATATACCTAAGTCTCAAAAGTAAAAGTACTAATAATGTTTTTTTTTTTTTTTTTTTTTGTTTTAATTAAAGATAGCCAGGGTCACACTCCAACACTCAGACATAATTTAAAAACAAAGCATTTGTGTTTAGTTAGTCATCCAGATCAGAGGCACTTTTGAGTGTCAGAGTACTTTTGGGTGTCAGGCAAAATGTATGGAGTAAAGTACATAATTGTTTTTAGAACTGTAGTGAAGTAAAAGTTGTAAAAAAATAAAATAATAAAATATATATATATATAGTGAAGTACAGATACCCCAAAAAATGATTTTTTGTATTTTTACTTAAGTACTTTACACTACCATACATTAAGCTACCGTACCACGAGAGTTTGGACGTCTGTTTTGATGCCAGTGGATGAGTCTTATTTCACTGTTTTAATTGTACACAAATAATTGTAAATGTTCACTTATAACTGAACGAGGTAATGCAGAAGATTAGTTTACTGAAGATTAGTTTATTTTTTATTAAAAGTACTGATGGTGGGTGAACTGTTGCTACATGAGTTGTATGCATGTTCTTACTGTGGCTGTAACGTAACCCTGATACTAGGTAGTTACTTCGCAAGCTGTTACTGGACATCTCGTGCTTGTCGAGCGGGAGCGAAGGGCACTGTGTCTCGGTGTTGTTGCAGTTCGGCCCTCCACATTGAGCACTAGACTGTATGTGTCACGGTGACATCTCGATGGTTATCAATATTTAGTTATTTCTTGTGGCGGCTGCTATCCTACTTGAAATGAAATCATGGGAGGGAATTGTAACGTTAGCTAACGCCGGCAACAAAGCCGTGGTATCGCGGTCCTGTCTCGTGTCGGCATGCATGTTCATACAATGCCGGTGCACTGGTCGCCGGCTTATCGACTCGCCGTGCCGCCCAATCAGACACGCAAAACTCTATTGAGGCGACAAATCTGCCCAATTAGCTGATTCGCTTTCCATACACCCTCTCCTTTCGACACACCCACTCGCCCGTACCCCAGTCACCATATTTGGCTGCAGTTACCCGTACCCCAGTCACCATACTGGAGTATGAGTAGTTGCAACTGGTTGGGACTTCCAATTTCATTGGTTGATCCCTCCTGGTGACCCTGTTAGTCATGTCCAACCAGGTCATCAGGAGGGATCAGCCAATCGTGAAAAGATTCTGTAATGGCACAGATACAAAGATGAGTCCTCTATCTCTATGGTTCGCACATGAAACATTCTCCATTCAGGCTGCAAAGGCTTCCATTTTCTCCGGAACTAGATTTGAATGGCAAGAAGGCAGAAAAAAATGAACCGGTCGTCGGGGTAAACGAGTGTATTACCGGCTCCGCACAGCCGGCTGTGGAGAACCATACAGCCCACAGCGGCTGTGGGCTGTATGGTTCTCCACAGCCGGCTGTGGGCTGCTGTATGGTTCTCCACTGTGGAGAACCATACAGCCCACAGCCGGCTGTGGAGGACCATACAGCCCACAGCCGGCTGTGGAGGACCATACAGCCCACAGCCGGCTGTGGAGGACCATACAGCCCACAGCCGGCTGTGGAGGACCATACAGCCCACAGCCGGCTGTGGAGGACCATACAGCCCACAGCCGGCTGTGGAGGACCATACAGCCCACAGCCGGCTGTGGAGGACCATACAGCCCACAGCCGGCTGTGGAGGACCATGAAGCTGCACAGCCGGCTGTGGAGGACCATGAAGCTGCACAGCCGGCTGTGGAGGACCATGAAGCTGCACAGCCGGCTGTGGAGGACCATGAAGCTGCACAGCCGGCTGTGGAGGACCATGAAGCTGCACAGCCGGCTGTGGAGGACCATGAAGCTGCACAGCCGGCTGTGGAGGACCATAAAGCTGCACAGCCGGCTGTGGAGGACCATAAAGCTGCACAGCCGGCTGTGGAGGACCATAAAGCCCACTACTGCCCAGGCTAGGTCGCACCCATGCAGCGCGTGCCGCTAGCTAGCTAGTTTTTGACTTTCTGTTTTCCTCACATTCCCTCAGTGTCAATATGTAATACAGTTAACACAACACCCGCTCATGTTCATGTGGCTGTTTGTTAGATCGTGGATCTGGACACGAAGCGGAATATGAACAGGGAAGCGTTGAATGCTCTGAAACATGAGATGGCATCGGAAGGTGGGTGCTGTTCAGAATGATGACAGTTCTGAGCTCTTATTCAAAAGATTAATAAACTCAAAAGACACTACCTCCCTCTTTTGATACACTCAATTAAAAGTCACAGAGGCAGAGTCGTGGACAATGACGACATTTCATATTAGTCTTTCTAAATAATAATGAACGTTCCATTATCTCTCAGAAAATATGTCTATTTAAATATGTATCACCGGCAATTCAATCTCTTCTTATCCTTTTTTGTACATGCAGAAAAAGTTAAGGTTTGCTTTGGAAACATGTTCATAAAATTCCCCAAAGCGAAGACTAAAGAGATGATACAGAGAGGTAAGAGCTTGTTCATGCCCAGCTATGTATGTCTGTTTAATGACTGAAGCAGGATGCCAGCCTCTGTAATGTCTTGTTTCATCTGTCGTGTGCTGGGCTTCATCTGTCGTGTGCTGGGCTTCATCTGTCGTGTGCTGGGCTTCATCTGTCGTGTGTTGGGCTTCATCTGTCGTGTGGTGGGCTTCATCTGTCGTGTGCTGGGCTTCATCTGTCGTGTGCTGGGCTTCATCTGTCGTGTGCTGGGCTTCATCTGTCGTGTGCTGGGCTTCATCTGTCGTGTGCTGGGCTTCATCTGTCGTGTGCTGGGCTTCATCTGTCGTGTGCTGGGCTTCATCTGTCGTGTGCTGGGCTTCATCTGTCGTGTGCTGGGCTTCATCTGTCGTGTGCTGGGCTTCATCTGTCGTGGTGCTGGGCTTCATCTGTCGTGGTGCTGGGCTTCATCTGTCGTGTGCTGGGCTTCATCTGTCGTGTGCTGGGCTTCATCTGTCGTGTGTTGGGCTTCATCTGTCGTGTGCTGGGCTTCATCTGTCGTGTGCTACGTTTCTCTGACCAGACCAGCAGCAGCTAGACAAGGAGATCAACAACCTTCGCCAAGCCCTTAGAGACAAACTCAACCGCCTCAATGAACTGCAAGGTAAAATCATGACATGATGTCATCAACCATGCTTCATTTCTCAAGGCTGTAGTGAACAGAACTGGGCCCGGTTTCCCAAAAGCATCTTATGGCTAAGTTCATTTCATCATAGAACCAGAGGATCCTATGGTTTTAATAATGCCGTTAGCCTTAGGATTTATTTTAGAAAACCGGGCCCTGATCAGTAATGTATCCTTCAACAATGCATAGCCTAATATTAGTCTGCATTACCTCCTTTAACAATGCATAGCCTAATATTAGTCTGCATTACCTCCTTTAACAATACATAGCCTAATATTAGTCTGCATTACCTCCTTCGACAAGGCATACAGTGGGGCAAAAAAGTATTTAGTCAGCCACCAATTGAGCAAGTTCTCTCACTTAAAAAGATGAGAGGCCTGTAATTTTCATCATAGGTACACTTCAACTATGACAGACAAAATGAGGACAAAAAATCCAGAAAATCACATTGTAGGATTTTTAATGAATTTATTTGCAAATGATGGTGGAAAATAAGTATTTGGTCAATAACAAAAGTTTATCTCAATACTTTGTTATATACCCTTTGTTGGCAATGACAGAGGTCAAACGTTTTCTGTAAGTCTTCACAAGGTTTTCACACACTGTTGCTGGTATTTTGGCCCATTCCTCCATGCAGATCTCCTCTAGAGCAGTGATGTTTTGGGGCTGTCGCTGGGCAACACGGACTTTCAACTCCCTCCAAAGATTTTCTATGGGGTTGAGATCTGGAGACTGGCTAGGCCACCCCAGGACCTTGAAATGCTTCTTCTGGCCACTCCTTCGTTGCCCAGGCGGTGTGTTTGGGATCATTGTCATGCTGAAAGACCCAGCCACGTTTCATCTTCAATGCCCTTGCTGATGGAAGGAGGTTTTCACTCAAAATCTCACGATACATGGCCCCATTCATTCTTTCCTTTACACGGATCAGTCGCCCTGGTCCCTTTGCAGAAAACAGCCCCAAAGCATGATGTTTCCACCCCCATGCTTCACAGTAGGTATGGTGTTCTTTGGATGCAACTCAGCATTCTTTGTCCTCCAAACACGACGAGTTGAGTTTTTACCAAAAAGTTCTATTTTGGTTTCATCTGACCATATGACATTCTCCCAATCCTCATCTGGATCATCCAAATGCTCTCTAGCAAACTTCAGACGGCCTGAACATGTACTGGCTTAAGCAGGGGGACACGTCTGGCACTGCAGGATTTGAGTCCCTGGCGGCGTAGTGTGTTACTGATGGTAGGCTTTGTTACTTTGGTCCCAGCTCTCTGCAGGTCATTCACTAGGTCCCCCGTGTGGTTCTGGGATTTTTGCTCACCGTTCTTGTGATCATTTTGACCCCACGGGGTGAGATCTTGCGTGGAGCCCCAGATCGAGGAAGATTATCAGTGGTCTTGTATGTCTTCCATTTCCTAATAATTGCTCCCACAGTTGATTTCTTCAAACCAAGCTGCTTACCTATTGCAGATTCAGTCTTCCCAACCTGGTGCAGGTCTACAATTTTGTTTCTGGTGTCCTTTGACAGCTCTTTGGTCTTGGCCATAGTGGAGTTTGGAGTGTGACTGTTTGAGGTTGTGGACAGGTGTCTTTTATACTGATAACAAGTTCAAACAGGTGCCATTAATACAGGTAATGAGTGGAGGACAGAGGAGCCTCTTAAAGAAGAAGTTACAGGTATGTGAGAGCCAGAGATCTTGCTTGTCTGTATGTGACCAAATACTTATTTTCCACCATAATTTGCAAATAAATTCATTAAAAATCCTACAATGTGATTTTCTGGATTTTTTTTCCTCATTTTGTCTGTCATAGTTGAAGTGTACCTATGATGAAAATTACAGGCCTCTCTCATCTTTTTAAGTGAGAGAACTTGCACAATTGGTGGCTGACTAAATACTTTTTTGCCCCACTGTAGTTTGTCTGCATTATCTCCTTCGACAAGGCATAGTTTGTCTGCATTATCTCCTTTGACAAGGCATAGTTTGTCTGCATTATCTCCTTCGACAAGGCATAGCCTAATATTAGTCTGCATTATCTCCTTCGACAAGGCATAGTTTGTCTGCATTATCTCCTTCGACAAGGCATAGCCTAATATTAGTCTGCATTATCTCCTTCGACAAGGCATAGTTTGTCTGCATTATATAGTGATGTGGATAGTGTTGTAAAAACTTGTTTGTGTTTCCAGGGAAACCGGAGCTGACCGGATACAACCTGTCTCCTCTTTCCAATGTGGAGGTGAAGGCCATCAACCACCTGATGAAGAGATGAGGTTAGGGTTTAGAAGGGGTCTGACCCCAATGGTGGCTGGTGGTCATTTATACTGGAGGACCGGCTCTTGAACATAATTAATGGAACAGTATCAAATACATGGTTTCAGAAGGAACAACCGATCCTAAACCCCACGTGGACCCTCAACAGTGGGAGACTCATATGGCTATGTTTTAGTCAAATATTATTATTTTTTAAATGTATAAATGCAACATGTAAAGTGTTGGTCCCGTGTTTCATGAGCTAAAATAAAAGATCCCAGACATTTTCCGTATGCACAAAAAAAAGCTTATTTCTCGCAAATTGTGTGCACAAATTTCTTTACATCCCTTTTAGTGAGCATTTTCCTTTGCCAAAATAATCCATCCATCCACCTGACAGGTGTGTGTTATATCAAGAAGCTGATTTTAAACAACATGATCATTACACAAGATGGTTCCGAATATATTAGAGGAAAAACAAAAATAAATGGAGGGACTTATTCCAGAAAGATCCAGTGGAATATATTATAAAGAATAAAGGAATATGGGGGGAAAATGCACCAAATGTAATTTTTTAATATTCACTATAGAAATGCTACCCAAAAAATAATAATTTACTGAAACTTGTTACAAATGACGGAGTCACCCACGAGTCACGAGTCATATTTAGAAAGAGGAAGTACTTTAATAATACGTCTCCGTCCCCGCTAACCGAAGATAATTGTATGGATTTTTTTTTCTCTCCTAATAATAATGTGAAATTAACGTCTGTACAGAAAGACTCGTGTGAAGGCCTAATTACAGAGGAGGAACTTCTGGATGGAATTAAAGCCTTTAAGGCTGGGAAAACCTCCAGGGCTGGATGGCATACCAGTGGAAGTATACCAAACTTGTTTTGATATACCCAGAGGAACGTTATCAGCATGTTTTAACCACCCCTATGTAAATTGTAGATTCAGATACTCAACAAGGTCCGTTTTTGTTATTACTGAAACAGGATCCAAGTGGTGTATATATAAAGATCCACTTCAGTGATGTGATGTGAAAATTCTAGCAGAATGTATAGCGCATAGAATTAAAAAGGTATTGCTGGATATTATTCATTCTAATCAGACAGTTTTTTTTACATGGACAATACGTTGACAAATCTGGGAAACCAGGCCTGCTATTCATAGCTGACTTTGAAAAAGCTTTTGATAAAGTACGACTGGAGTTTATATATAAATGCCTGGACCATTTTCATTTAGGAGAATCTCTTTATAAAATGGGTTAAAGTTATGTATAGTAACCCCAGGTGTAAAATAGTAAATAATGGCTACTTCTCAGGAAGTTTTAAACTGTCTAGAGGAGTGAAAGGTTGTCCACTTTTGGCAAATCTATTTATTATGACCATGGAAATGTTAGCTATTAAAATCCGATCCAACAATAATATCAAGGGGGTAGAAATACAAGGCTTAAAAACAAAGCTGTCGTTGTAGGCTGATGATTCATGTTTTCTTTTAAATCCACAATTAGAACCCCTCCACGGCCTCATGGAGGATCTAGATACTATTAGAATTAGAACCCCTCCACGGCCTCATGGAGGATCTAGATACTTTTAGAATTAGAATCCCTCCACGGCCTCATAGAGGATCTAGATACTTTTAGAATCCCTCCACGGCCTCATAGAGGATCTAGATACATTTAGAATTAGAATCCCTCCACGGCCTCATAGAGGATCTAGATACTTTTAGAATTAGAATCCCTCCACGGCCTCATAGAGGATCTAGATACTATTAGAATTAGAATCCCTCCACGGCCTCATGGAGGATCTAGATACATTTAGAATTAGAATCCCTCCACGGCCTCATAGAGGATCTAGATACTTTTAGAATTAGAATCCCCACTTTTAGAATCCCTCCACGGCCTCACGGAGGATCTAGATACTTTTAGAATTAGAATCCCTCCACGGCCTCATGGAGGATCTAGATACTTTTAGAATTAGAATCCCTCCACGGCCTCATGGAGGATCTAGATACTTTTAGAATTAGAATCCCTCCACGGCCTCATGGAGGATCTAGATACTTTTAGAATTAGAATCCCTCCACGGCCTCATAGAGGATCTAGATACTTTTAGAATCCCTCCACGGCCTCATGGAGGATCTAGATACTTTTAGAATTAGAATCCCTCCACGGCCTCATGGAGGATCTAGATACTTTTAGAATTAGAATCCCTCCACGGCCTCATAGAGGATCTAGATACTTTTAGAATTAGAATCCCTCCACGGCCTCATGGAGGATCTAGATACTTTTAGAATTAGAATCCCTCCACGGCCTCATAGAGGATCTAGATACTTTTAGAATTAGAATCCCTCCACGGCCTCATGGAGGATCTAGATACTTTTAGAATTAGAATCCCTCCACGGCCTCATGGAGGATCTAGATACTTTTAGAATTAGAATCCCTCCACGGCCTCATAGAGGATCTAGATACTTTTAGAATTAGAATCCCTCCACGGCCTCATGGAGGATCTAGATACTTTTAGAATTAGAATCCCTCCACGGCTTCATAGAGGATCTAGATACTTTTAGAATCCCTCCACGGCCTCATAGAGGATCTAGATACTTTTAGAATTAGAATCCCCACTTTTAGAATCCCTCCACGGCCTCACGGAGGATCTAGATACTTTTAGAATTAGAATCCCTCCACAGCCTCATAGAGGATCTAGATACTTTTAGAATTAGAATCCCTCCACGGCTTCATAGAGGATCTAGATACTTTTAGAATCCCTCCACGGCCTCATAGAGGATCTAGATACTTTTAGAATTAGAATCCCCACTTTTAGAATCCCTCCACGGCCTCATGGAGGATCTAGATACTTTTAGAATTAGAATCCCTCCACAGCCTCATGGAGGATCTAGATACTTTTAGAATTAGAATCCCTCCACGGCCTCAGAGAGGATCTAGATACTTTTAGAATTAGAATCCCTCCACGGCCTCATAGAGGATCTAGATACTTTTAGAATTAGAATCCCTCCACGGCCTCATAGAGGATCTAGATACTTTTAGAATCCCTCCACAGCCTCATAGAGGATCTAGATACTTTTAGAATCCCTCCACGGCCTCATGGAAGATTCTAGAAACTTTTAGAATTAGAATCCCTCCACGGCCTCATGGAGGATCTAGATACTTTAAGAATTAGAATCCCTCCACGGCCTCATGGAGGATCTAGATACTTTTAGAATTAGAATCCCTCCACGGCCTCATGGAGGATCTAGATACTTTTAGAATTAGAATCCCTCCACGGCCTCATGGAGGATCTAGATACTTTTAGAATTAGAATCCCTCCACGGCCTCATGGAGGATCTAGATACTTTTAGAATTTAGAATTAGAATCCTTACTTTTAGAATTAGAATCCCTCCACGGCCTCATAGAGGATCTAGATACTTTTTCTGACGTCTCTGGATTACAACCAAATTATGAACAATGTACTATATTACGTATTGGATCACTACAGTGTAGTTTACCAATAAAATGGTCTGACGGGGATGTGGACATTCTCAGTATTCATATCCCGAAAGAAATGATCTCACTCCAATAAATTGTAATAGAAAGGTAGCAAAAAATAAGTAAGATCTTGCTATGGAAAGAAAAATACCTGTCTATTTGTGGATAAATCACCCTGATGAACTCTTTAGTCATATCCCAGTTAACCCTGATGAACTCTTTAGTCATATCCCAGTTTACCCTGATGAACTCTTTAGTCATATCCCAGTTTACCCTGATTAACTCTTTAGTCATATCCCAGTTTACCCTGATGAACTCTTTAGTCATATCCCAGTTTACCCTGATTAACTCTTTAGTCATATCCCAGTTTACCCTGATTAACTCTTTAGTCATATCCCAGTTTACCTATTTGCTTATGGTCTTGCCTACACCTAGCAAACAGTTATTTAAATTATATGAGAAAAAAATCTTCAATTTTATTTGGAAATGCAAGCCAGACAAAATTTAAATGGGCCTATTTATATAATGAATATGAATTAGGAGGGCAGAAATGATTAAATATTAAAGCATTAGACCTCTGACTAAAGGCTTCAGTCACACAAAAGGTATACTTCAATCCGACCTGGTTCTCTAGCAGATTAGTAAGAATGTTTCACCCCGTGTTCAAGAATCCTTTATTCAGATTACAACCTCTCACTTTCAGTTATTTGAAAAGGAAATCATCTCCCAAATTTTTATTTTTAAAACAAGTCATAGAAAGTTGGTTGCAATTTAAATTTAATCCACCAGAAAGAGGAAAAAAAAAAACAGAACAAATAATACAACAAATATTGTGGTTGAACTCAAATATACTAATAGATTAAAAACAAAACCATTTTTATAATCTTTGTAAATAATAACATAAATAGGACTGGTGGAGTTATGTCACACATGCATCTAACAAAAATAAATAGAAATGTCTGCTCTACCCAAAATTACAACCAACTAATTGTCGGCCCTGCGTTAAAGACCCTAATCGGTTAAAGAAAATTGTGATAAATAAAGAAATATACCGTTTTCATTTTAAGGACCAAATAAATGACCGCTGTGTCATATAGATTGCAAAATAGTTGAAGAGATATTCGACGTGCCGATTCCATGGCACATGGTTTATGTACTGATACGCGAAACAACGCCGGATTCAAAACCTAGAATTAGGTTTTTCAATTAAAATTATTGTAAAAAAGTATTGCAACCAATATAATGTTTTATTTGTGTGTATATATGGGGGATACAACCATCCCAGCTCTGCAGATTTTGCTGCGAAGAGATCACTTGTTTTGATAGTGTCCATAATGTAGCTGGTTTTTGGTTGCAGGTTCAGGAATGGCTGAGGAATTGAAACATTTACCTGGAACTAACTCTGCAGATAGCACCACTGGGTGATTTGAAAAGCCATAGTCAATCGATCAATAATATAAAAAATTACTTTTAGCTTCATTAAATATTTTTTATTTACAATCTGTAGAAACTATGAGAATAAAAACGTTTTTTGAACTTCTGTGTAACATCACAGCACAGTTGGAAAAATATAAATAAATATCCAAATATGGACGGTGTTAAGAGATAGATGGGAGGGGTTGAATGGAGCTGAAGGGTGGGACTTATAACAACATTTTGTCCGTAAAACGTATATGGGTTCAGAACTTTTGTAAAATAAAAATAAAAATATATATATATATTTATTTATTTATGGGAGAGATTGAGGTTAGGAAGAACAGGAGTAAAAACAAACAAAATATCACTCTTGTAAAAGAGACTGTTCCCCCTAAAGTCTATATTGTATGCATGAGCTGGCCGTAGAAGCCTAAACATCGTTGTTCCCTAGTTTACTAAAATTTTTATGAAACAATCATATCCCACATTCGTACAATTATGCTTACTGTAAATGACAAATGTAATGAAGGAAAAAATATATATTTTAAAGATCTGTATGTATGTCCAGTACCAGTCTGGACACGCCTATTCATTTCAGGGTTTTGTAGATTATAAGCGAAGACATTTAAAACTATGAAATAACACATTTTCTGAATTGTCTGAACCTCATGTCTAAAAGTAATGATGGACTGTCGTTTCTCTTTGCTTATTTGAGCTGTTCGTGACATAATATGGACTTGGTATTTTACCAAATAGGGCTATCTTCTGTATACCACACCTGCCTTGTCACATCACAACTGATTGGCTCAAATGTATTAAGAAGGAAAGAAATTCCACAAATTAACTTTTAACATGGCACACCTGTTAATTGAAATGCATTCCAGGTGACTACCTCATGAAGCTGGTTGAGAGAATGACAAGAGTGTGCAAAGCTGTCATCAAGACAAAGGGTGGCTACTTTGAAGAAACTAAAATCTAAAATTTGATTTGTGTAACACTTCTTTGGTTACTACATGATTCCATATGTGTTATTTCATAGTTTCGATGTCTTCACTATTATTCTACAATGTAGAAAATAGTAAAAATAAAGAAAAACCTTTGAATGAGTAGATATGTCCAAACTTTTGACTGATACTGTATTTAAAACAAACAATATATATAATTACACAGGTGAACCTTGTGCTATGGACAAAAGGCCACTAAAATGCGCAGTTTTGTCACACAACACAATGCCACAGATGTCTCAGGTTTTGAGAGTGGGCGATTTGCTTGCGCACTGCAGGAATTTCCACCAGAGCTGTTGCCAGAGAATTTAATATTAATTTCTTTACCATAAGCCGACTCCAATGTCGTTTTAGAGAATTTGGCAGTCCGTCCAACCGGCCTCACAACCGCAGACCACGTGTAACCACGTCAGCCTGATTACCCCCACATCTGGCTTCTTTACCAGCAGGATCGTCTGAGACCAGCCACCTGGACAGCTGATGAAGATGAGGAATATTTATGTCTGTAATTAAGCCCTTTTGTTGTAGAAAAAAAAATATTCTGATTGGCTGGGCTTCAGTGGGTGGGCCTATGTCCTCTGAGGCCCACCCATGGCTGCCCAGTCATGTGAAATCCATATATTTATTTCAATTGACTGATTTGTTTGAAATTGTTGCGTGTTAATTTTATATTTTTGTTCAAGCAGCTGGATACGTCATCCATCCTCTTCTATTTCTAATAACTTGTATTCAGTAGAGAATAACCAGCCATGTTACATTTTCTTACATTCTGAAGCTCTTATGTTGTGGACAGAGTCCGTGTCTGTTCTTCATTGTGATTCCCCTTCTCTGTTGTGTTAGTTGTCTGTTGCTACCAGTAGGTGGCGGTATGTCTCAGTGAATGGCCTTTTTTTTTTTAAGGGAGCTTACACATTGCATAGATAAGCCACAACTACCTGGCACCAAATGAATCTCTGAAAACCCATCAGTGGTTGTCTTTGTTGTTTACAGTACAGGTTACAGTCAGGAATGTGTTTTATATTGAATAATAATGTGTCTGTGTATTCGGTATATGCAGTGTTTTTTTCTTTTCTTCATATAATGGATCCCAACACTGTACTTGCATACCTTTTCTATTAAATAATGTTAATGTCAGTGCTGATTATTTGATGTCAGCTGGTGTGTGTGGGTGGGGGTTGGGGCGGGCGGGCAGGCAGGAACTTCCCCTGGGGAAAGGGGGCAGTCACACGGCAGACTGGCATGGTGGCACAGTAACGTTCTGTCCGGAGGGTAGCATCTGCTGTGGTACGGTAGCTTCCTGTTGTGTTGCGTGTTGTGGCACCGAGGACGAACACCTGGTACATCCTATAAAACACTGCTCTAGTTCATTTTTTGTCAACTGACTCGGGGCTCTCTTGACTCAGTGGGACTCTGATCAAATGAAGGTGAATTTGTTTTTTTTAAACGAGACGCTGTCTGGGAAGATTGGAGTTGTAGGAGATATATATGTTCAATATGAATATGTAACGCCCAGACACAGATGGAGTTGATGGCCAAGAAGGATTGCGCGGTTCACGCGTACGTGTTCAGTTGTAGTGACTACTACCATGGATCCACCACGAGGTGTCATATTAGGCCAGTGTTGTCGTTTACCAATGATGACAAATTACGGTTGTGTTTCAACTGTTGAACATTTGCTGTGTATTCAAACAAACACATTTTGAATGTTTATAACAATAATACATGGGATTCATTTTTCAAAGACCCACAGTTGCTTTACAATTACAGAAATGAAAAGGAAAAACATTTTGGGGCTTTAAGAGGGACTGAAAAGTAATGATGGACTCCCGAGTCACGGGGGTGGCTGGAGGGAGTTCCACACCCTAGGAGCAACCCTGGAGAAGGCTATGGAGCTTCGACCTGGGGATGACATGTAAGTGGTAAAGGGCTTTGTAGGTCCGAAGTAGGATCTTGTAATAAATGCGTTGGGAGACAGAGGAGTTCATGGAAGACCGGTGATGTGCTGACAGAACTTGGTGTGGGCGAGGAGTCCGGCTGCAGAGTTCTGAACCATTTGGAGTTGGAGGGACTTTGAGTTGATGACGGAGAGTAGTGAGTGGCAGTAATCAAGACTGGAGGAGATGAATGCATGTATGAGGGTTTCAACGGCAGGACGTGAGATGAATGCATATATGAGGGTTTCAGCGGCAGGACGTGAGATGAATGCATATATGAGGGTTTCAGTTGCAGGAAGGGAGAGGAAGAATCTGACATTGGCAATCCCTGTTGAGCTTGAGGAAGTTCTGTTTTATCCCTGTTGAGCTTGAGGAAGTTCTGTTTTATCCCTGTTGAGCTTGAGGAAGTTCTGTTTTATCCCTGTTGAGCTTGGAGGAAGTTCTGTTTTATCCCTGTTGAGCTTGAGGAAGTTCTGTTTTATCCCTGTTGAGCTTGAGGAAGTTCTGTTTTATCCCTGTTGAGCTTGAGGAAGTTCTGTTTTATCCCTGTTGAGCTTGAGGAAGTTCTGTTTTATCCCTGTTGAGCTTGAGGGAGTTCTGTTTTATCCCTGTTGAGCTTGAGGGAGTTCTGTTTTATCCCTGTTGAGCTTGAGGGAGTTCTGTTTTATCCCTGTTGAGCTTGAGGGAGTTCTGTTTTATCCCTGTTGAGCTTGAGGGAGTTCTGTTTTATCCCTGTTGAGCTTGAGGGAGTTCTGTTTTATCCCTGTTGAGCTTGAGGGAGTTCTGTTTTATCCCTGTTGAGCTTGAGGGAGTTCTGTTTTATCCCTGTTGAGCTTGAGGGAGTTCTGTTTTATCCCTGTTGAGCTTGAGGGAGTTCTGTTTTATCCCCGTTGAGCTTGAGGGAGTTCTGTTTTATCCCGTTGAGCTTGAGGGAGTTCTGTTTTATCCCCGTTGAGCTTGAGGGAGTTCTGTTTTATCCCCGTTGAGCTTGAGGGAGTTCTGTTTTATCCCTGTTGAGCTTGAGGGAGTTCTGTTTTATCCCGTTGAGCTTGAGGGAGTTCTGTTTTATCCCGTTGAGCTTGAGGGAGTTCTGTTTTATCCCCGTTGAGCTTGAGGGAGTTCTGTTTTATCCCCGTTGAGCTTGAGGGAGTTCTGTTTTATCCCTGTTGAGCTTGAGGAAGTTCTGTTTTATCCCTGTTGAGCTCTCCCCATATCTGACCTAGTTAAGCTATACTCTCCCCTATATAGTTAAGATCTCCCTTATCTGACCTAGTTAACCTCTCATCTAACTTACCTAGTTAACCTAGCCTCTCCCCTATCTGTCCTAGTTAACCTCTCCTCTATCTGACCTAGTTAACCTAGCCTCTCCCCTATCTGACCTAGTTAACCTCTCCTCTATCTGACCTAGTTAACCTCCCCTCTATCTGACCTAGTTAACCTAGCCTCTCCCCTATCTGACCTAGTTAACCTCTCCTCTATCTGACCTAGTTAACCTAGCCTCTCCCCTATCTGACCTAGTTAACCTCCCCTCTATCTGACCTAGTTAACCTAGCCTCTCCCCTATCTGACCTAGTTAACCTAGCCTCTCCCCTATCTGACCTAGTTAACCTCTCCTCTATCTTACCTAGTTAACCTAGCCTCTCCCCTTGTATGTCAACTGATATGTATGTAAGCCAGCATGACATTGATAGCTGTGACTGAGAATGTTGGCCTGTAGTATAGGTCTATCTGTCTTCTCAGTGTTTTGTACTGGAACTTTTTTTTAAATGTATGTAGTTCTGCCCTTGAGCTGTTCTTATTTATTAATGTTGTGTATTTATGTCCTGTTTTATGTTGGACCCCAGGAAGAGTAGCTGCGGCTTTACCAACAGCTAATAATATTAATAAATAAATAACAGTATGACATGGTGATGTGACACCTTAAAAAAGATAAAAGTATAAATTGTGTACAGAATCCCGCAAGGAGGTTTCAGTTTAATACGTGAATATGCAGACGATACAACGATAACCGTTAGAGATGAGGAAAGTCTTTTAGCTTCTTCAGCGCTGTGTCCTGTTCCTCACCCCTACTGTCGCAGAACGTCCTTCTTTGTGAGTGGTGTAGTGATGGCGACATAATCCTGGTTGAAACGCGAGAAGTAGTTGGCCTCTTGATTTCACTCGCGTTTTTTGGGGGATTGCTGGCCTGGTGAATGGCTGACATTTTTTTTTCTGGTCAGCTGAGATACTGTCAGTCTGGATTTGTTGTAGTCTTACGGTTAAGAGTCAGTCCTCTCTCCTCTGGAACGTGTATGTAGGCTCAGGCTGTTATCATGGTCAGCTTGTGTTCTAGTCAGTCCTCTCTCCTTGATCCTCTGCTCTCAGGCTGTTTGTGTTGCTCCATACACAAGGATTCCTAGTCAGTTGTCCCAACTGAAATGTGTCTTCCATGTTTAACCCAACCCCTCTGAATCAGAGAGTTGCGGGGGGGGGCTGCCATAATCAACATCCACGTCTTTTGCGCCCGGGGAACAGTGGGTTAACTGCCTTGCTCAGGTGCAGAACGATCGATTTTTACCTTGTCAGCTCGGGGGATTGGATCTGGCATCCTTCCGGTTACTGGCCCACTAGGCTACCCTGCCGCTACGTCGCTGATGTTTTTCACACCTGAAATGCCTTGCAGTGTCTGACAGAATGGCGTTCTGGAACACCACTGGAGCTGAAGAGATACCAAAGTTCAAACATGTAAACCTTCTCAGGCCTAGATGAGTGGTGAATGTATTGATGTACAGTGACTTCAGAAAGTATTCATACCCCTTGACTTATTACCCCCAAAACAAATTATGTTTCAGCCTGAATTCCAAATTGAATAAATTAAATATTTTTCTCACCTGTCTACACACAATACCCTATTTTAAAAATTTTTATTTCACCTTTATTTAACCAGGTAGGCTAGTTGAGAACAACTGCGACCTATAATGATAAGTTGAAAACATGTTTCTAAATGAAATACAGAAATATTTATTTTACATAAGTATCCACACCCTGAAGTGTAGAAGCACCTTTGGCAGGGATTACAGCTGTGAGTCTTTCTGGGTGAGTCTCTAAGAGCGTTCCACACCTTGATTGTGCAACATTTGCCAATTATTCTTGTCAAAATTATTCAAGCTCTGATCATTGTTTGACTACACTTTTCTGGTCTTGTCATAGATTTTCAAGTACATTTAAGTCAAAACTCAGCCACTCATGAACATTCACTATCTTCTTGGTAAGCAACTCCAGTGTAGATTTGGCCTTGTGTTTTCATTCAAAGACTCAATCATGGACACTCCTACTGACAGTTGTGGCTGCTTTGTGTGATGTATTGTTGTCTCCACCTTCTTGCCCTTTGCTGTTGTCTGTGCCCAATAATGTTTGTACCATGTTTTGTGCTGCTACCATGTTGTGTTGCTACCGTGTTGTTGTCATGTTGTGTTGCTACCGTGTTGTTGTCATGTTGTGTTGCTACCGTGTTGTTGTCATGTTGTGTTGCTACCGTGCTGTGCTGTCATGTGCTGCTGCCTTGCTATGTTGTTGTCTTAGGTCTCTCTTTATGTAGTGTTGTGTTGTCGTGATGTGTTTTGTCCTATATTTTTTATAAAAAATATATATTTTAATCCCAGGCCCTCGTCCCCGCAGGAGGCTTTTTGCTTTTTGGTAGGCCGTCATTGTAAATAATAATTTGTTCTTAACTGACTTGCCTGGTTAAATAAAGGTTAAATAAAATAAACAATTGTCCTGCTGAAAGGTGAGTTTATCTCTCAGTGTCTGGTGGAAAGCACATTGAGCCAGGTTTTCCTCTAGGACTTTGCCTGTGCATAGCTACATTGCATTTCTTTTTTTATCCTGAAAAACTCCCCAGTCCAATTACATGCATACCCATAACATGATGCAGCCACCATTATGCTTGAAAATATGGCGAGTGGTACTCAGGAATGGGTTGCGGTGGTTTTGTCCCAAACAAAACACTTTATATTCAGAACATAAAGTTAACTGCTCTGCCACATGTTTTGCAGTATTACTTTAGTTCTTTGTTGCAAACAGGATGTACGTTTTGGAATATTTTTATTCTGTACAGGCTTCCTTCTTTTCACTCTGTCAATTAGGTTAGTATTGTGGAGTCACTTCAGTGTTGTTGATCCGTCCACAGTTTTCTCCTATCACAGCCATTAAACTCTGTAACTATTTTAAAGTCACCATTGTCCTCATTGTGAAATCCCTGAGCGGTTTCCTTCCTCTCTGGCAACTGAGTTAGTAAGGACACCTGCATCTTTGTAGTGACTCGGTGTATTGATACACCATCCAACTGAGTTAGGAAGGACGCCTGTATCTTTGTAGTGACTGGGTGTATTGATACACCATCCAACTGAGTTAGGAAGGACGCCTGCATCTTTGTAGTGACTCGGTGTATTGATACACCATCCAACTGAGTTAGGAAGGACGCCTGTATCTTTGTAGTGACTGGGTGTATTGATACACCATCCAAAGTGTAATTAATAACTTCACCAGGCTCAAAGAGATATTCAATGTCTGCCTTTTGTATTTTTACCCATCTACCAATAGGTGCCCTTCTTTGCGAGGCATTGGAAAACCTCCCTGGTCTTTATGGTTAAATCTGTGTTTTAAATCCACTGCTTGACTGAGGGACCTTACAGATAATTGTATGTGTGGGGTACAGGGATGAGGTAGTCATAAATAAATCATGTTAAAACACTATTATTGCACACACAGAGTGAGTCCATGTAACTTATTATGTGACTTGTTAAGCACATTGTTACTCCTGAACTTATTTAGGCTTGCCATAACAAAGTGGTTGAATACTTATTGACTCAAGACGATCTTTGAGAGAAAAAAAACAACTTTGAATCGTAGTTGTCTCTTTTTGAAATTCAAGACAGGCTATTCATATTCGCGAGGTAGATGAATTTGAAATACCTTCGCCATTGAATTCAGGCGGTTGACGACGACAACAATTCATATCAGAGTTGTGCCTGTTCAACAGTCGCATCTGCTCCTCATTGGCTAGAATAGTCCCACCTGGTATCGACCTCCGCCCACTTGCCTTCCGTCTTCGAGGGATGTGTATTTCCATTGTTAGAGCGATCACTCGACCATCTTGTCAATTTAATAGATAATCTTTGACCATGCTCTGACATTCAGGGGTGGTGGTGGGGACACGGCGGTGTGGCTATGCAGGGGGAGGGGAGGGTTCATGCCATTAAAGAAAGAGGGATTTTAAGTTATTACATAATGGGTTTAAGTTATTACACTACTGATTATGGTTTTTAAACCACTTTATAATGTAATAATTAACGCATAAATGTAATAATAATTATTTCATTATTACATCATGCGTTCATTAAACATTTAGTACGTTATAAATGCAAACATTACTACATTATTATTAGCTATTACATCATTGGCAGCGTATTACATTATCAGTTGCTACAGGGACCATGGTGGTGAACGCCGCAATGATGAAAACACATCACTTGTCACGACTTCCGCCCAAGTCGGTCCCTCTCCTTGTTCGGGCGGCGTTCGGCGGCGGTCGACGTCACCGAGCCGTCTAGCCATCGCCGATCCCACTTTTCAATGTTCCATTTGTTTTGTCCTTGTTTTCTACACACCTGGTTTCAATCCCCCCCAATTACATGTGAATGTATTTAACCCTCTGTTACCCCCCCCCGTGTTTTGTTGATTGTTCAGGTATGTTACTTGACGGCTGGTATATTTGTTGCCGGGTTTTTGTATTCTCGCCCGTTTATTTCGTGTGACCGGTATTTTGGTATTCGTTTGTTATACTGGTGGTTCTTTGTATTAAATACCTTGTCCACGCGTCTCTGCTCTCCGGCGCCTGACTCACTGCACCCGTTACCCACAGCCTGACAATCACAAGACAGTGATCGTATGAAAACATCATCACAGAGTTTACTAGGATGAGTGGTCTGAATCGTGTAGTAAGAACTTCTTGTGTGCGTCCCAAATGGGACCCTATTCTCTATGTAGTGCACTACTTTTGACCAGAGCTGTGCTCACATACACACAATGACTCCTCTCTCTTTGTGAAGCACACTGACAGTTCCTATCAGGGTCACCTTCAAGTAGTGCACTGTAAAGGGAATACGATGCCGCTTGGGACTCAGACATATAAAAAAAACATAAGTCTTTCGGGGAACCCTTTCTGAACGCGCACACACACACACAATCTCTCACACTATCTCTGAGCCCACCTCAGTGTATCTCTCACTCTGTGTTAGTTGTTATTCCACTACATTCTCGTCCAAGCCTCTTGGCTCCGGGCAGGCTGTTCTCGCTCTAAGCTGCTGCTGTTGGAGCCGTCTGCCAACTCAAGCAGGCATTGATGTAGAGACACTATATTATTCCTCACTGGGAGTGTTAGGGAGTGGGGTGTCGGGTTAGAATCAATATGACAGAAATGTAACCCTATGTCATAGGGTGGCTTTGACTGTTGTCCTCGTGAGCAGCCACAGGCCTTAGAGGGATTAGCCTCTAGTTTAGCATCTCTGAGGTGAAACATTTAGTTACAAAAGATCCACAATAGCATCCTGGGAGGTTACAGAGTTACAGTTAGGCTATGTACACAATTGTTATAGTATAGGGTTAGGTACAGCAGGGTTATATTTATACTATAGGGTTAGGTACAGCAGGGTTATATTTATAGTAAGGGTTAGGTACAGCAGGGTTATATTTATAGTATAGGGTTAGGCACAGCAGGGTTATATTTATAGTATAGGGTTAGGCACAGCAGGGTTATATTTATACTATAGGGTTAGGTACAACAGGGTTATATTTATAGTATAGGGTTAGGCACAGCAGGGTTATATTTATAGTAAGGGTTAGGTACAGCAGGGTTATATTTATAGTATAGGGTTAGGTACAGCAGGGTTATATTTATAGTATAGGGTTAGGTACAGCAGGGTTATATTTATAGTATAGGGTTAGGCACAGCAGGGTTATATTTATAGTAAGGGTTAGGTACAGCAGGGTTATATTTATAGTAAGGGTTAGGTACAGCAGGGTTATATTTATAGTAAGGGTTAGGTACAGCAGGGTTATATTTATAGTATAGGGTTAGGTACAGCAGGGTTATATTTATAGTATAGGGTTAGGTACAGCAGGGTTATATTTATAGTATAGGGTTAGGTACAGCAGGGTTATATTTATAGTAAGGGTTAGGTACAGCAGGGTTATATTTATACTATAGGGTTAGGTACAGCAGGGTTATATTTATAGTATAGGGTTAGGCACAGCAGGGTTATATTTATAGTATAGGGTTAGGTACAGCAGGGTTATATTTATAGTATAGGGTTAGGTACAGCAGGGTTATATTTATAGTAAGGGTTAGGTACAGCAGGGTTATATTTATACTATAGGGTTAGGTACAGCAGGGTTATATTTATACTATAGGGTTAGGTACAGCAGGGTTATATTTATACTATAGGGTTAGGTACAGCAGGGTTATATTTATAGTAAGGGTTAGGTACAGCAGGGTTATATTTATAGTATAGGGTTAGGCACAGCAGGGTTATATTTATAGTATAGGGTTAGGCACAGCAGGGTTATATTTATACTATAGGGTTAGGTACAACAGGGTTATATTTATAGTATAGGGTTAGGCACAGCAGGGTTATATTTATAGTAAGGGTTAGGTACAGCAGGGTTATATTTATAGTATAGGGTTAGGTACAGCAGGGTTATATTTATAGTATAGGGTTAGGTACAGCAGGGTTATATTTATAGTATAGGGTTAGGCACAGCAGGGTTATATTTATAGTAAGGGTTAGGTACAGCAGGGTTATATTTATAGTAAGGGTTAGGTACAGCAGGGTTATATTTATAGTAAGGGTTAGGTACAGCAGGGTTATATTTATAGTATAGGGTTAGGTACAGCAGGGTTATATTTATAGTAAGGGTTAGGTACAGCAGGGTTATATTTATAGTAAGGGTTAGGTACAGCAGGGTTATATTTATAGTAAGGGTTAGGTACAGCAGGGTTATATTTATAGTAAGGGTTAGGTACAGCAGGGTTATATTTATAGTAAGGGTTAGGTACAGCAGGGTTATATTTATAGTATAGGGTTAGGTACAGCAGGGTTATATTTATAGTATAGGGTTAGGTACAGCAGGGTTATATTTATAGTAAGGGTTAGGTACAGCAGGGTTATATTTATAGTATAGGGTTAGGTACAGCAGGGTTATATTTATAGTATAGGGTTAGGTACAGCAGGGTTATATTTATAGTATAGGGTTAGGTACAGCAGGGTTATATTTATAGTAAGGGTTAGGTACAGCAGGGTTATATTTATAGTAAGGGTTAGGCACAGCAGGGTTATATTTATAGTAAGGGTTAGGTACAGCAGGGTTATATTTATAGTATAGGGTTAGGTACAGCAGGGTTATATTTATAGTATAGGGTTAGGTACAGCAGGGTTATATTTATACTATAGGGTTAGGTACAGCAGGGTTAGATTTACATTAACTGACTCGCCTGGTTAAATAAAGGTTAACTGACTTGCCTGGTTAAATAAAGGTTAACTGACTCGCCTGGTTAAATAAAGGTTAACTGACTCGCCTGGTTAAATAAAGGTTAACTGACTCGCCTGGTTAAATAAAGGTTAACTGACTCGCCTGGTTAAATAAAGGTTAACTGACTCGCCTGGTTAAATAAAGGTTAACTGACTCGCCTGGTTAAATAAAGGTTAACTGACTCGCCTGGTTAAATAAAGGTTAAATAAAAAATCTATGTCTCAATTGTCTCCAGCTTTGAACATCCTTCTTTAACCTGTCTCCTCCCCTTCATATACATTTGATTTGAAGTGGATTTAACAGGTGACATCCATAAGGGATCATATCTTTCACCTGGATTCACCTGGTCAGTCTGTGTCATGGAAAGAGCAGGTGTTCTTAATGTTTTGTCCACTCAGTGTATGTGTGTGCTGTCTGCTGTGTGTGTGTACTTTGTGTACTTAAGGTACACGTGTGTGTGTACAGTGAGAGAGTGTGTTTTTGTGTGTGTGTTTTTTTTCTGTGTATGTGGGTTTGTTTGTGTGTGTGTGTGTGTGTGTGTGTGTGTGTGTGTGTGTATGTGTTTGTTTGTATATACAGTGCATTCGGTAGGTATTCAGACCTCTCGACTTTTTACACATTTTGTTACGTTACAGTCAATGGATACTGAATACTTTCTGAATGCACTGTGTATGTGAGTGTGTTTATATATATATATATATATATATACACAGTGTATGTATGTGTGTGAGTAATTGTCTAACCACATAAAACAGACCAGTCCCCCAGTAGCTTGTTGCCCTGCTGACCTGGGAGGACACACACAAATTATACACACTGTACACACAGTACACACTGTACACACTGTACACACACACCCTATTCTCGGTGATGTACTACTGACCTGGGAGGACACACACAAATTATACACACTGTACACACAGTACACACTGTACACACAGTACACACTGTACACACACACACACCCTATTCTCGGTGATGTACTACTGAACTGGGAGGACACACACAAATTATACACACTGTACACACAGTACACACTGTACACACACACACACACACACACACACACCCTATTCTCGGTGATGTACTACTGACCTGGGAGGACGTTTCCTCCTCTCAGTTTGTCATTAAGCAGTCTGAGGGCCCGTTTAAACGTTGTTCCAGTTTCCAGAAGACACTTTGCTAAGCAACGTACTAGTAGTCTGTGTGGGAGTGGAGGAATCCTGGAGGTTGGCGGGATTCCTGTTTTTAAATGGTTTCATTGGCTGTTAGAAAATGCATGGATCAAGTGTTGTCTAACGTAATATATTTTTAAGCCTATGATTTCGTAGTTTGACTCCACTGCTTTTTTCTGTATCATAATGTACTCCGATCGATAAGACCTGTGTATTAACTCTGGGGTTTGAAGTCATTCACAATTAATACATATTTCTTTTAATTATTATATATTTTTTTCTCTCCATTAATTACAAAATGTTTCTATAATTCATCTTTCTCTTTAAAATATGGACTACGTTGCGATGATTTGTAAAAAAAAAAAAAAAATATCCAATGTATAATTTTAAGGTAGCAAAATGTGACCACTGTGCAAGGGGACTTTCACTATGCAGTAGGCGTGTAGGTCTGACTCATAGGCTGCCTCACAAATAGCACCCTATTCCCTATGTAGTGTACTACCCATAGGGCTCTGGACAAAGGTAGTGCACTGTATAGGGAATAGGGTGCTATGTGGTATTGGTACACCGACGTAGTGACATCCGTTGGTCTTAGTAGATGTTATGGGAGTCTGTGTTGATGTCTTCCTGAGGTCAGAGTTGTGGTCTCACCATTTTATTGGAGTCTGTGTTGATGTCTTCCTGAGGTCAGAGTCTCACCTGAGATTTGGTTGTGGTTTGTTAAGAAGAATAGGTCTGACACATCTGTGACCTCCAGTGACCTCTGGATCCCAGTATAATTCTGGGAGCCTGTTGATGTCTTCATGAGGCCATAGTTACGGCCTGGGGATGTATCGCTGATGTATGTGTCGCCCTGGGAACACCTGCAGCTGCCTTCGACGCACACACGCACGCACGCACACACACACACACACACACACACACACACACACACACACACACACACACACACACACAGACAGCTGTCTGATGTATGCGTCGCCTTGGGAACACCATCATCCTGCCTGTGGAGATGTAGAGCTCCATAAATAAACCTATAGGACAACCAAGACATGTAGGTACGTGACCTCACAGCTATATATTTCCTGCCCCAGGAGACGACTGATACATTCTACCTCATACTGCTATTCATACAGAGACATCCGCACACACACACACACACACACACACACACACACACACACAGAGCACACACACACACAGAGCACACAAACACACACACACACACACACAGAGCACACACACACACACACACACAGAGCACACACACACACACACAGAGCACACACACACACACACACACACACACACACACAGAGCACACACACACACAGAGCACACAAACACACAGAGCACACAAACACACACACACGCACACACACACACACACACACACACAGAGCACACACACACACACACAGAGCACACACACACACACACAGAGCACACACACACACAGAGCACACACACACACACACACACACACAGAGCACACACACACACAGAGCACACACACACACAGAGCACACAAACACACACACACACACACACACACACACACACACACACACACACACACACACACAGAGCACACAAACACACACACGCACACACACACACAGAGCACACAAACACACACACACACAGAGCACACACACAGAGCACACACACAGAACACAAAGCACACACACAGAACACACACGCCTCTCCCAGCTATCAGACAGACAGTAGATGAATGTTTCCCTACTGACCCACAGCAGCCAGTACTGAAGCTGAGTTGGCTGCTTGGAAACCATCTACAGTAAGGATGTGTTAAGTGTCGTTGCCGTATAACTACTATTCCATGAAGTAGGAAAACGAGAAACAAACACGTTCTCGCAACTTTCGGGTTGAAGGATCTACAATCACGCCTGACAATGGCAATGAAATCCGCGCCTCGCTGAAAGCCCCGTCGCAGGCGATAAACGTGAGGCTCTGATTAATTTTCCTAATTTTAATATCGCTCCTCACCGAGCCAAAGGACCCGGGGGGCGCTGGGCCAAACAGGTGTTGTACCTGGTTCCCCTCTTTCAGGGAACAGTAGTTATAGTCATAACGTTGCGTTCCCATTCAGTCTGTCAACTTCGGTACAACATACTGTGGAGAAACATAATCACGCCCCAAATGGATATTAAATGACCACCAGCCAGTCAACCAGCAGCCAATTGAACAATGTTGCCCTACCCTCGGTGCGTGTAGAAAGGGTCTTTGGGTTTATATCTGGAGCCCTGAGGTGCAACAACAGCAGCTAACCCACTTCAGTGAAATAATATAACATTGTGTAATATATGACATTTAGCAGACGGTTTTATCCAAAGCGACTTACGTGATACGGGCGAGATTAATCAGAGATTGTATGATTCAATTTTGAAACAGATAAACAAAGTGTCTTGACCACCACTAACGGGCTGAGATCTACCTACTGTAGAAATTAATTGAGTTCGAGGCTGTCCCAACTGGCAACCTATTCCCTATATAGTGCACTACTTTTGACCAGGGCCAATGGGGAATAGAGAGAGAATATTGTATCATTTGGGATGCACTACGGAAGCCGCTAACTGTTGAGATATACACTGAGGAAGAAATTTGTATAACTCAACTCTTTCCTAGAAATGTAGTGCCAACTGATCCTGAGGCGAAGAACCAAAACCACCTCTCTCTCCTTCTCTCTCTTCTTCTCTCTCTTCTTCTCTCTCTCTCTGTCCTGTTTCCTTCCCTCGTCCTCTCTCTCTCTCTCTCTCTCTCTCTCTCTCTCTCTCTCTCTCTCTCTCTCTCCTCTTCTCTCTCTGTCCTGTTTCCTTCCCTCGTCCTCTCTCTCTTGTCCTCTCTCTCTCTCGTCATCTATCTCTCTCTCTCTCTCTCTCTCTCAATTCAATTCAAGGGGCTTTATTGGCATGGGAAACATATGTTAACATTGCCAAAGCAAGTGAGGTAGATAATATACAAAAGTGAAATAAACAATAAAAATGAACAGTAAACACTACAGTCAAGGTTTTGAGAATGACACAAATATTAATTTCCACAAAGTTTGCTGCTTCAGTGTCTTTAGATATTTTTGTCAGATGTTACTATGGAATACTGAAGTATAATTACAAGCATTTCATAAGTGTCAAAGGCATTTATTGACAATTACATGAAGTTGATGCAAAGAGTCAATATTTGCAGTGTTGACCCTTCTTTTTCAAGACCTCTGCAATCCGCCCTGGCATGCTGTCAATTAACTTCTTGGCCACATCCTGACTGATGGCAGCCCATTCTTGCATAATCAATGATTGGAGTTTGTCAGAATTTGTGGGTTTTTGTTTGTCCACCCGCCTCCTTAGGATTGACCACAAGTTCTCAATGGGATTAAGGTTTGGGGAGTTTCCTGGCCATGGACCCAAAATATTTATGTTTTGTTCCCCGAGCCACTTAGTTATCACTTTTGCCTTATGGCAAGGTGCTCCATCATGCTGGAAAAGGCATTGTACGTCACCAAACTGTTCCTGGATGGTTGGGAGAAGTTGCTCTCGGAGGATGTGTTGGTACCATTCTTTATTCATTGCTGTGTTCTTAGGCAAAATTGTGAGTGAGCCCACTCCCTTGGTTGAGAAGCAACCCCACGCACGAATGGTCTCAGGATGCTTTACTGTTGGTATGACACAGGACTGATGGTAGTGCTCACCTTGTCTTCTCCGGACAAGCTTTTTTACCTATGCCCCAAACAATCGGAAAGGGAATTCATCAGAGAAAATGACTTTACCCCAGTCCTCAGCAGTCCAATCCCTGTACCTTTTTCAGAATATCAGTCTGTCCCTGATGTTTTTCCTGGAGAGAAGTGGCTTCTTTGCTGCCCTTCTTGACACCAGGCCATCTTCAAAGTCTTCCTGCGCAAGCGCTGTACTGGTGGTGCCCCGATCCAGCAGCTGAATCAACTTTAGGAGACGGTTACTTGTTAGATACTACTGCATGGTCGGAACTAGAAGCACAAGCATTTTGCTACACTCGCATTAACATCTGCTAACCATGTGTATGTGACAAATAAAATTTGATTTGATTTGACCTTAGCCAAATACATTTTAGAAGCACCAGATCATCAGCAAACAGTAGACATTTGACTTCAGATTCTAGTAGGGTGAGGCCGGGTGCTGCAGACTGTTCTAGTGCCCTCGCCAATTCGTTGATATATATGTTGAAGAGGGTGGGGCTTAAGCTGCATCCTTGTCTCACCCCACGGCCCTGTGGTAAGAAATGTGTGTGTTTTTTGCCTATTTTAACCTCACACTTGTTGTTTGTGTACCTGGATTTTACAATGTCGTGTGTTTTTCCCCCAACAGCACTTTCCATTAATTTGTATAGCAATCAAATTAATTTTATACAGCTCTTCTTACATCAGTCACAAAGTGCTGTACAGAAACCCAGCCTAAAACCCCAAACAGCAAGCAATGCAGGTGTAGGAGCACGGTGGCTAAGAAAAGCTCCCTAGAAAGGCCAGAACCTAGGAAGAAACCTAGAGAGGATCCAGGCTATGAGGGGTGGCAAGTCCTCTTCTGGCTGTGCCGGGTGGAGATTATAACAGAACATGGCCAAGATGTTCAAATGTTCATAGATGACCAGCAGGCTCAAATAATAATAATCACAGTGGTTGTAGAGGGTGAAACAGGTCAGCACTTCAGGAGTAAATGTCAGTTGGCTTTTCATAGGTGATCATTCAGAGTATCTCTACCGCTCTTGCTGTCTCTAGAGAGTTGTAAACAGCAGGTCTGGGACAAAGTAGCACGTCCGGTGAACAGGTCAGGGTTCCATAGCCACAGGCAAAGCAGTTGAAACTGGAGCAGCAGCACAGCCAGGTGGACTGGGGACAGCAAGGAGTCATCAGGCCAGGTAGTCCTGAGGCATGGTCCTAGGGCTCAGGTCCTTTGAGAGAGAGAAAGAAAGAAAGAGAGAGAGAGTTAGAGAGAGAGAGAAAAAATAAAGAGAGAGAAAAGGAGAGAGAATTAGAAAGAGCATACTTAAATTCATACAGGACACCGGATAAGAGGAATAGAAGACCGAGTCTGTGTCTCTCACATGGATAGGCAGACCACTCCATGAAAATATAGCTCTATAGGAGAAAGCCCTGCCTCCAGCTGTTTGCTTAGAAATTCTAAGGACAGTAAGGAGGCCTGCGTCTTTTGACTGTAGTGTACGTGTAGGTATGTACGGCAGGACCAAATCAGAACGATAGGTAGGAGCAAGCCCATGTAATGCTTTGTAGGTTAGCAGTAAAACCTTGAAATCAGCCCTAGCCTTAACAGGAAGCCAGTGTAGAGAGGCTAGCACTGGGGTAATATGATCACATTTTGTGGTTCTAGTCAAGATTCTAGCAGCCGTGTTTAGCACTAACTGAAGTTTATTTAGTGCTTTATCCGGGTAGCCGGAAAGTAGAGCATTGCAGTAGTCTAACCTAGAAGTGACAAAAGCATTAATACATTTTTCTGCATCATTTTTGGACAGAAAGTTTCTGATTTTTGCAATGTTACATAGATGAAAAAAAGCTGTCCTTGAAACAGTCTTGATATGTTTGTCAAAAGAGAGATCAGGGTCCAGAGTAACGCCAAGGTCCTTCACAGTTTTATTTGAGACGACTGTACAACCATCAAGATTAATTGTCAGATTCAACAGAAGATCTCATTGTTTCTTGGGACCTAAAACTAGCATCTCTGTTTTGTCCGAGTTAAAAAGTAGAACATTTGCCGCCATCCACTTCCTTATGTGTGAAACACAGGCTTCCAGGGAGGGCAATTCTGGGGCTTCACCATGTTTCATTGAAATGTACAGCTGTGTGTCGTCCGCGTAGCAGTGAAAGTTAACATTATGTTTCCGAATGAAATCACCAAGAGGTAAAATATATAGTGAAAACAATAGTGGTCCTAAAACGGAGCCTTGAGGAACACTGAAATGTACAGTTGATTTGTTAGAGGACAAACCATCTACAGAGACAAACTGATATCTTTCCAACAGATAAGATCTAAACCAGGCCAGAACTTGTCCGTGTAGACCAATTTGAGTTTCCAATCTCCAAAAGAATGTGGTGATCGATGGTATCAAAAGCAGCACTAAGGTCTAGGAGCACGAGGACAGTTGAGGAGCCTCGGTCTGATGCCATTAAAAGGTAATTTACCACCTTCGCAAGTGCAGTCTCAGTGCTATGATTGGGTCTAAAACCAGCCTGAAGGGTTTTGTATACATTGTTTGTCTTCAGGAAGGCAGTTAGTTGCTGCGCAACAGCTTTTTCAATTTTTTTTGAGAGGAATGGGAGATTCGATATAGGTAGTTTTTTTTATTTTCTGGGTCAAGGTTTGGCTTTTTCAAGAGAAGCTTTATTACTGCCACTTTTAGTGAGTTTGGTACACATCCAGTGGATAGAGAGCTGTTTATTATGTTCAACATAGGAGGGCCAAGCACAGGAAGCAGCTCTTTCAGTAGTTTAGTTGGAATAGGGTCCAGTATGCAGCTTGAAGGTTTAGAGGCCATGATTATTTTCATCAATGTGTCAAGAGATATAGTATTAAAAAACGTGAGTGTCTCCCTTGATCCTATGTCCTGGCAGTGTTGTGCAGACTCAAGACAATTGAGCTTTGGAGAAATACGCAGATTTAAAGATCTTTTCATCAAAGAAGTTAATGAATTTATCAATGCTGAAGTGAAAGCCATCCTCTCTTGGGGAATGCTGCTTTTTAGTTAGCTTTGCGACAGTATCAAAAATAAATTTAGGATTGTTCTTATTTTCCTCAATTAACTTGGAAAAATAGGAGCATCGAGCAGCAGTGAAGGCTCTTCGATATTGGACGGTACTGTCTTTCCAAGCTAGTCGGAAGACTTCTAGTTTGGTGTTGTGCCATTTCCGTTCCAATTTTCTGCAAGCTTGCTTCAGAGCTCGGGTATTTTCTGTATACCAGGGAGCTAGTTTTTTATGACAAATGTTTTTTGTTTTTAGGGGTGCGACTGCATCTAGGGTATTACACAAGGTTAAATTAAGAGGGAGTCTGAAAGAGCATCTAGGAATCTTTGGGTTGTCAGAGAATTTATAGCACAGCTTTTGATGATCCTTGGTCGGGCTCTGAGCAGATTATTTGTTGTAATTGCAAACGTAATAAAATGGTGGTCCGATAGTCCAGGATTATGAGGAAAAACATTAAGATGTATTTCACAGGACAAAACTAGGTCCAGAGTATGACTGTGGCAGTGAGTATGTCCGGAGACATGTTGGACAATGATGATGGCTCCGAATGCCTTTTGGAGTGGGTCTGTGGACTTTTCCATGTGAATATTAAAGTCACCAAACATTTTAATATTATCTGCCATGACTACAAGGTCCAATAGGAATTCAGGGAACTCAGTGAGGAACGCTGTATATGGCACAGGAGGCCTGTAAACAGTAGCTATAAGAAGTAATTGAGTAGGCTGCATAGATTTCATGACTAGAAGCTCACACGCCGAAAACACAGTCGTTTTTTTATTTTTTGTAAATTGACATTTTCTATCGTAAATGTTAGCATCACCTCCACCTTTGCGGGATGCGCGGGGGATGTGGTCACTAGTGTAACCAGGAGGTGAGGCCTCATTTAACACAGTAAATTCATCAGGCTTAAGCCATGTTTCAGTCAGTCCAATCATATCAAGATTATGAACAGTGATTAGTTCATTGACTATAACTGCCTTGGAAGTGAGGGATCTAACATTAAGTAGCCCCATTTTGAGATGTGAGGCATCACAATCTCTTTCAATAATGGCAGGAATGGAGGAGGTCTTTATTCCAGTGAGATTGCTAAGGCGAACACCGCCATGTTTAGTTTTGCCCAACCTAGATCGAGGCACAGACACGATCTCAATGGGGATAGCTGAGCTGACTACACTGGCTGTGCTAGTGGCAGACTCCACTAAGCTGGCAGGCTGGCTAACAGCCTGCTGCCTGGCCTGCACCCTACCTCATTGTGAAGCTAGAGGAGTTAGAGCCCTGTCTATGTTCGTAGATAAGATGAGAGCACCCCTCCAGCTAGGATGGAGTCCGTCACTCCTCAGCAGGCCAGGCTTGGTCCTGTTTGTGGGTGAGTCCCAGAAAGAGGGCCAATTATCTACAAATTCTATCTTTTGGGAGGGGCAGAAAACAGTTTTCAACCAGCCATTGAGTTGTGAGACTGCTGTAGAGCTCATCACTCCCCCTAACTGGGAGGGGGCCAGAGACAATTACTCGATGCCGGCACAGCTATCCTCGCCTAAAGGCGATCGTTCTCCTGTATATTATGAGTACAGCGACTTCAATTAGAAGGCATGATGTTAATGTTACTACTTAGCTTTTGACTGGTGGAGGTCCTGACAAACCACGTCTAGATAAAGCGTCCGGGTTGAAAAAGTTTAATGAAAAATAAAAATATAAAACCGTAATTAATATGAAAACCGTAAAGTTGGCAGGTAGCAAAGTAAGGTTAGCAACAAACCGTACAGCAGCACGTAAACAAGTCTACAAGTTGTGACCGGAAATGACGTCAAGACCCTCATACCAAATTGAGTCGAAAGCCTTTTTGAAATCAACAAAGCATGAGAAGACTTTGCCTTTGTTATGGTTTGTTTGTTTGTCAATTAGGGTGTGCAGGGTGAATACGTGGTCTGTTTTACGATCATTTGATAAAAAGCCAATTTGACATTTTCTCAGGACATTGTTTTCACTGAAGAAATGTACGAGTCTGCTGTTAATGATAATGCAGAGGATTTTCCCAAGGTTGCTGTTGACGCATATCCCACGGATAGTTATTGGGGTCAAATGTGTCTCCACTTTTGTGGATTGGGGTGATCAGTCCTTGGTTCCAAATATTGGGGAAGATGCCAGAGCTGAGGATGATGTTAAAAAGTTTAAGTATAGCCAATTGGAATTGGTTGTCTGTATATTTTATAATTTCATTGAGGATACCATCAACACCACAGGCCTTTGTGGGTTGGAGGGTTTGTATTTTGTCCTGTAGTTCATTCAAGGTAATTGGATAATCCAGTGGGTTCTGGTAGTCTTTAATAGTTTATTTCTCTCTCTCTCTCTCTCTCGCACTCTCTCTCTCTCTCTCGCTCTCTCTCGCTCTCTCTCGCTCTCTCTCTCTCTCTCGCTCTCGCTCTCTCTCGCTCTCTCTCGCTCTCTCTCGCTCTAGCTCTCTCTCCTTTTCTCTTTCTCTTCCACACTTCCTTCCTCTATCTCTCTCCTTCATCTCTCTCTGTCTCTCTGTGTCTTCCTCTCTTCAAAAGGAAGCATCTCAGCCAAACCCAGCCTGTTCTCCACCCTGCCCCAGAACTGAAATCATCCCCCCTGACCTGCTGAGAGAACGTCAACACAAACCTCTGGAGGAATGACCTGCTGAGAGAACGTCAACACAAACCTCTGGAGGAATGACCTGCTGAGAGAACGTCAACACAAACCTCTGGAGGAATGACCTGCTGAGAGAACGTCAACACAAACCTCTGGAGGAATGACCTGCTGAGAGAATGTCAACACAAACCTCTGGAGGAATGACCTGCTGAGAGAATGTCAACACAAACCTCTGGAGGAATGACCTGCTGAGAGAACGTCAACACAAACCTCTGGAGGAATGACCTGCTGAGAGAACGTCAACACAAACCTCTGGATTAGAATAAACTATTAAAGACTACCAGAACCCACTGGATTATCCATTTACCTTGAATGAACTACAGGACAAAATAAAAACCCTCCAACCCACAAAGACCTGCTTAGAGAACATCAACACAAACCTCTGGAGGAATGACCTGCTGAGAGAACGTCAACACAAACCTCTGGATTAGAATAAACTATTAAAGACTACCAGAACCCACTGGATTATCCATTTACCTTGAATGAACTACAGGACAAAATACAAACCCTCCAACCCACAAAGACCTGCTTAGAGAACATCAACACAAACCTCTGGAGGAATGACCTGCTGAGAGAACATCAACACAAACCTCTGGAGGAATGACCTGCTGAGAGAACATCAACACAAACCTCTGGAGGAATGACAGAGAGTCCAGGAAAATAACGCTCAAGGAACTCCCAACACAACATTGTGACTTGGGAAGAACCCTGTTGTTCTGGGTCGGGGTTGTTTGGATAGGGTTAGGCTGTGTTCTTAAGGTTAATTTTCATGTTTGGAAAGCGTCTCTGATTTTAGCTCAAGGATTTGAAGATATATCTCAATTTCTGTCAAAGACTCTATGAAAGATGGCTGACCAAGTGGCCCCTGGCTGGAACACACCACAGTGACTGGCAGATGCCCGCTTTCTGTTTTTTTTTGTCTGATAAATGATAAAGATCTGTTGAGTCTGCCCTCTTACATTAGGTGGTCTGTAGTATGTGTCATGCCTATTCCCGCTCAAGCGCTCGACGTCGCCGGTCTACTAACCACCGGTCCTGGCAACCATCATTATGCACACCTGCTCCCCATCATTATGCACACCTGCTCCCCATCATTATGCACACCTGCTCCCCATCATTATGCACACCTGCTCCCCATCATTATGCACACCTGCTCCCCATCATTATGCACACCTGAACCCCATCATTATGCACACCTGCTCCCCATCATTATGCACACCTGGACCCCATCATTATGCACACCTGCTCCCCATCATTATGCACACCTGGACCCCATCATTATGCACACCTGCTCCCCATCATTATGCACACCTGGACCCCATCATTATGCACACCTGGACCTCATCATTATGCACACCTGCTCCACATCATTATGCATACCTGCTCCCCATCATTATGCACACCTGCTCCCCATCATTATGCACACCTGGACCCCATCATTATGCACACCTGGACCTCATCATTATGCACACCTGCTCCCCTTCATTATGCACACCTGCTCCACATCATTATGCACACCTGGACCCCATCATTATGCACACCTGCTCCCCTTCATTATGCACACCTGCTCCCCATCATTATGCACACCTGCTCCCCATCATTATGCACACCTGAACCCCATTTTATGCACACCTGCTCCCCATCATTATGCACACCTGCTCCCCATCATTATGCACACCTGCTCCCCATCATTATGCACACCTGCTCCCCATCATTATGCCACCTGCTCCCCATCATTATGCACACCTGCTCCCCATCATTATGCACACCTGCTCCCCATCATTATGCACACCTGCTCCCCATCATTATGCACACCTGCTCCCCATCATTATGCACACCTGGACCCCATCATTATGCACACCTGCTCCCCATCATTATGCACACCTGCTCCCCATCATTATGCACACCTGCTCCCCATCATTATGCACACCTGGACCCCATCATTATGCACACCTGCTCCCCATCATTATGCACACCTGGACCCCATCATTATGCACACCTGGACCTCATCATTATGCACACCTGCTCCACATCATTATGCATACCTGCTCCCCATCATTATGCACACCTGCTCCCCATCATTATGCACACCTGGACCCCATCATTATGCACACCTGGACCTCATCATTATGCACACCTGCTCCCCTTCATTATGCACACCTGCTCCACATCATTATGCACACCTGGACCCCATCATTATGCACACCGGCTCCCCTTCATTATGCACACCTGCTCCCCATCATTATGCACACCTGCTCCCCATAATTATGCACACCTGAACCCCATCATTATGCACACCTGCTCCCCATCATTATGCACACCTGCTCCCCATCATTATGCACACCTGCTCCCCATCATTATGCACACCTGGACCCCATCATTATGCACACCTGCTCCCCATCATTATGCACACCTGGACCCCATCATTATGCACACCTGTTCCCCATCATTATGCACACCTGCTCCCCATCATTATGCACACCTGGACCCCATCATTATGCACACCTGCTCCCCATCATTATGCACACCTGCTCCCCATCATTATGCACACCTGCTCCCCATCATTATGCACACCTGCTCCCCATCATTATGCACACCTGGACCTCATCATTATGCACACCTGCTCCCCATCATTATGCACACCTGCTCCCCATCATTATGCACACCTGGACCTCATCATTATGCACACCTGCTCCCCATCATTATGCACACCTGGACCCCATCATTATGCACACCTGCTCCCCATCATTATGCACACCTGGACCCCATCATTATGCACACCTGGACCTCATCATCACCTTAATTACTCTCCCTTCATATAGCCCTCAGCAGCCTCAATCATCCGGCAGGATTGGTTTTGGTCACGTTCACTATGCCGCTCCTGTTTTGTTTATCTTCTCATTAAACTCACCTTCTGCACCTGCTTCCTGACTCGTATAAGTTACAGAATATGTCCTGAGGTGGTCTATAGTATGTGTCCTAACTGAGGTGGTCTATACTATGTGTCCTAACTGAGGTGGTCTATACTATGTGTCCTAACTGAGGTGGTCTATACTATGTGTCCTAACTGAGGTGGTCTATACTATGTGTCCTAACTGAGGTGGTCTATACTATGTGTCCTAACTGAGGTGGTCTATAGTATGTGTCCTAATTGAGGTGGTCTATACTATGTGTCCTAACTGAGGTGGTCTATACTATGTGTCCTAACTGAGGTGGTCTATAGTATGTGTCCTAACTGAGGTGGTCTATAGTATGTGTCCTAACTGAGGTGGTCTATACTATGTGTCCTACCTGAGGTGGTCTATACTATGTGTCCTATCTGAGGTGGTCTATAGTATGTGTCCTAACTGAGGTGGTCTATACTATGTGTCCTAACTGAGGTGGTCTATAGTATGTGTCCTAACTGAGATGGTCTATAGTATGTGTCCTAACTGAGGTGGTCTATAGTATGTGTCCTAACTGAGGTGGTCTATACTATGTGTCCTAACTGAGGTGGTCTATACTATGTGTCCTAACTGAGGTGGTCTATACTCTGTGTCCTAACTGAGGTGGTCTATACTATGTGTCCTAACTGAGGTGGTCTATACTATGTGTCCTATCTGAGGTGGTCTATACTATGTGTCCTAACTGAGGTGGTCTATAGTATGTGTCCTAACTGAGGTGGTCTATACTATGTGTCCTAACTGAGGTGGTCTATACTATGTGTCCTATCTGAGGTGGTCTATACTATGTGTCCTATCTGAGGTGGTCCTTTCTTCAGTATGCCCTTTAACTCACCTTCCTACCAGAGTGCTCCACAGTGTCCCTGCCAGTAACCATTTATCATTCTGCGGAGCCACAACCACACGTCTGCATCAGCTACAGTATGCGATATGAGGTATCATCCATGATTCATCCCACACAGGACCTTGTTCACCCTGTTTCCCCAGGCTTTACCCGGTTGGGATAATTATACTGCTGTGTCCTCCTGCAGAGAGAATCCTCCAAACCACTGTCAACATGAGTTATCGTCACCGACACCCTCCTCCCTCCCCTGCCCGGCGGACACCGGTTGAATCAGCGTTGTTTCCACGTCATTTCAATGAAATTATGTTGAAACAACGTGGAATAGATGTTGAATTGACACCTGTGCCCAGTGGGCCAAAAGCTCCATTTCAACATGTTTTCATCATTAGGGAGGCATTGGGGAAAAACTGCATGCCTTCAGAGAGTTGGCTGCTCTTCAGTCAGACGCTTAAACACCCGGGATGGACAGATTAACAAGGCGTTGGGACTGTTTTTAGGTTTTAGAAGTGTAAGCCTCCTCTACACATATAACTGCTTGGCGGGTCGTCCTTAAACGCCTCCTGCACACCTTTATCTGCTCCTCCGAGGGCCCTTAAAGCGTTACGCTACTGTGTGTTTTTCCATTTTATCAGCTAGGCTTTCTCATGCCAGTCCATTCAGATAACCTCAGAGACTGGAAACTAATCCAGAGGAATATACAGACATACATACCGTGGTTATACGACCCTGTTCCCTATATAGTGCACTACTTTAGACCAGGGCCCTATTCCCTATATAGTGCACTACTTTAGACCAGGGCCCTATTCCCTATATAGTGCACTACTATAGACCAGGGCCCTATTCCCTATATAGTGCACTACTTTAGACCAGGGCCCAATTCCCTATGTAGTGCACTACTATAGACCAGGGCCCTTTTCCCTATATAGTGCACTACTTTAGACCAGGGCCCTATTCCCTATGTAGTGCACTACTTTAGACCAGGGCCCTATTCCCTATATAGTGCACTACTATAGACCAGGGCCCTATTCCCTATATAGTGCACTACTATAGACCAGGGCCCTATTCCCTATATAGTGCACTACTTTAGACCAGGGCCCTATTCCCTATATAGTGCACTACTTTAGACTAAGGCCACAACTTTTGACACAGACACAACATGTACTATTTAATTATTCATATGATTATCCAAGAGTCTTATCTAAACCAGTCTGATAAACCAGTCTGATAAACCAGTCTGATCTGCAGCAGCCTCTAGTCGTTTATCTAAACCAGTCTGATAAACCAGTCTGATCTGCAGCAGCCTCTAGTCGTCTATCTAAACCAGTCTGATCTGCAGCAGCCTCTAGTCGTCTTTCTAAACCAGTCTGATAAACCAGTCTGATCTGCAGCAGCCTCTAGTCGTCTTTCTAAACCAGTCTGATAAACCAGTCTGATCTGCAGTAGCCTCTAGTCGTCTATGTAAACCAGCCTGATAAACCAGTCTGATCTGCAGCAGCCTCTAGTCGTCTATGTAAACCAGTCTGATAAACCAGTCTGATCTGCAGCAGCCTCTAGTTGTCTATCTAAACCAGTCTGATAAACCAGTCTGATCTGAGGTGTTATTGTGAAGGATCGGTGACCCTGGGACTGAACTGTGTGGTTACGTTAGTTACACCCTCCCCTGACAATAAACAGCCTAGCTAGTTACACCCTCCCCTGACAATAAACATCTTAGCTCAATACCCAGGCCAAAGCCAAAGCCACAGGCAACCAAGGCACTTTGGAGAAAAATGTGCAAATTGCATCTTTTGGCTGAAAGAGACCAGTGTTTATTTCTTTGAGCATTTATCTTTGTATTTGAGGCTTATTATCAAACCTCCCGAAGAAAGACAAGGGCTGTCTCCCAAATGGCACCCCGTTCCCTATATAGTGCACTACTTACCTATCGTGCCCTGGTAAAAAGTAATGAACTGTATAGAGAATAGGTTGCTGGGCTGCTCCTTACATGCTTAACAGACGGAATTAACTAACACACACAGCAACAAATGTCAATTCTGCATTCAACCACAACATACCATTCGAATGTATACATTTTTTGTGTCTACAGACCTGAAATACATGAGATTAAAATGGAATATCCTGCACTTCGGCTGAAACATGTTCAGGAATAATAATAATAATAAATATGTGTTTTCCTTGAACATTGAACACTTTGACTTCACATGACATGTTGTTAATGTGTTATAGGAGCCATTGTGTCTGGATAAGCTCCTTTGACATGTTAAAATATTAAGATGGGCAAAAGAACACAGACACTGGACAGAGAAACTAAACCAGTAAGAACTTGTCCGTGTAGACAGAGTTCCTCTGTCCAGTGTCTGTGCTCTTTTGCCCATCTTAATATTTTATTTTTATTGGCCACTCTAAAATATATATTTTTCTTTGCAACTCTGCCTAGAAGGCCAGCATCCCGGAATCGCCTCTTCACTGTTGACGTTGAGACTGGTGTTTTGTGGGTAGTGTTTAATGAAGCTGCCAGTTGAGGACTTGTGAGGTGTGCACTTGTCCTCTTGCTCAGTTGTGCACCGGGGCCTCCCATTCCTCTTTCTATTCTGGTTAGAGCCAGTTTGCTCTGTTCTGTGAAGGGAGTAGTACACAGCGTTGTACGAGATCTTCAGTTTCTTGGCAATTTCTCGCATGGAATAGCCTTCATTTCTCAGAACATGAATAGACTGACGAGTTTCAGAAGAAAGGTCTTTGTTTCTGGCCATTTTGAGCCTGTAATCGAACCCACAAATGCTGATGCTCCAGATACTCAACTAGAAGGCCAGTTGTGCTAACATAATTGCAAAAGGGTTTTCAATGATCCATTAGCCTTTTAAAATGATAAACTTGGATTAGCTAACACAATGTGCCATTGGAACACAGGAGTGATGGTTGCTGATAATGGGCCTCTGTACGCCTATGTAGATATCCCATAAAAAATCTGCCGTTTCCAGCTACAATAGTCATTTACAACATTAACAATGTCTACACTGTATTTCTAATCAATTTCATGCTATTTTAATGGACAATTCATTTGCTTTTCTTTCAAAAACAAGAACATTTCTAAGTGACCCCAAACTTTTGAACGGTAGTGTATGTCTGGTAAGAAGAGCGGCGAGGGTGTGTGTCTATTTGTCAATAACAGCTGGTGCGCGATGTCTAATATTAAAGAAGTCTCGAGGTATTGCTCGCCTGAGGTAGAGTACCTCATGATAAGCTGTAGACCACACTATCTACCAAGAGAGTTCTCATCTATATTATTCATAGCTGTCTATTTACCACCACAGACCGATGCTGGCACTAAGACCGCACTCAACCAGCTCTATAAGGACATAAGCAGACAAGAAAATGCTCATCCAGAAGGGACGCACCTAGTGGCCGGGGACTTTAATGCAGGGAAACTGAAATCAATTTTACATCATTTCTACCAGCATGTTACATGTGCAACCAGAGGAATAGACCTCCTTTACTCCACACACAGAGACAGATACAAAGCTCTCCCTCGCCCTCCATTTGGCAAATCTGACCATAATTCTATCCTCCTGATTCCTGCTTACAAGCAAAAACTAAAGCAGGAAGTACCACCTCAGTCACCGACTTCATCAATAAGTGCATCAATTACGTTTTCCCCACAGTGACCATATGTACATATCCCAACCAGAAGCCATGGATTACAGGCAACATCTGCACTGAGCTAAAGACTAGAGCTGCCGCTTTCAAGGAGCGGGACTCAAACCCGGAAGCTTATAAGAAATCCCACTACACCCTCAGACGAACCATCAAACAGGCAAAGCATCAATTTAGAACTAAGATTGAATCCTACTACATCGTCGGATGTGGCAGGGCTTGAAAACTATTACGGACTACAAAGGGAAATCCAACCGCGAGCTGCCCAGTGACGCGAGCCTACCAGACGAGCTTAATGCCTTTTATGCTCGCTTCAAGGCAAGCAACACTGAAGCATGCATGAGAGCACCAGCTGTTCTGGATGACCGTGTGATTACACTCTCGGTAGCCGATGTGAGCAAGACCTTTAAACAGGTCAACATTCACAAGGCCGCAGGGCCAGACGGATTACCAGCTTGTGTACTCCGAGCATGCGCTGACCAACTGGCAAGTGTCTTCACTGACATTTTCAACCTGTCCCTGACTGAGTCTGTAATACCAACATGATTTAAGTAGACCGCCATAGCCCCTGTGCCCAAGTAAGCAAAAGTAACCTGTCTAAATGATTACCGCCCCGTGGGAGTGAAGTGAAGTGCTTTGAAAGTCTGGTAATGGCTCATATCAACACCATCATCCTGGATACTTTAGATCCACTCCAATTCGCATACCGCCCCAACAGATCCACAGATGACACAATCTCAATTGCACTCCACACTGCCCTTTCACATCTGGACAAAAGAAACACCTGTGTGAGAATGCTATTCATTGACTACAGCTCAGCGTTCAACACCATAGTGCCCTGGAAACTCATCACTAAACTAAGGACCCTGGGACTAAGCACCTCCCTCTGCAACTGGATCCTGGACTTCCTGACGGGCCGCCCCCAGGTGGTGAGGGTAGGCAACAACACGTCTGTCACGCTAATCCTCAACATTGGGGCCTCTCAAGGGGTGTGTGCTCAGTCCCCTCTTGTACTCCCTGTTCACCCACGACTGCGTGGCCAAACACGACTTCAACACCATCATTAAGTTTGCTGACGACACAACAGTGGTAGGCCTGATCACCGATAACGATGAGACGGCCTATAGGGAGGAGGTCAGAGAACAGACAGTGTGTGTGTGTGTGTGTGTGTGTGTGTGTGTGTGTGGCTGGTTATACCTGTATGAGCTATACAGTACCAGTCAAAAGTTTGGACACACCTACTCATTCAAGGGTTTTTCTTTATTTTTACTATTTTATCATAGTGATAGTAGCACAGCGTTTGTTGACACAAACCGGTGCGCCTGGCACCTTCCACCCTGTTCAAAGGCACTTCAAGCTTTTGTGTTGCCCATTCACCCCCTGAATGCCACACATACACAATCCATGTCTCAATTGTCTCAAGGCTTTAAAAAAAAATCCTTCTTTAACGTGTCTCTTACCCTTCATCAACAATGACTGAAGTGGATTTAACAGGTGACGTCAATAAGGGATCAAGGCTTTCACCTGGAATCACCTGGTCAGTCAATGTCACGGAAAGAGCAGGTGTTCCTAATGTTTTGTACACTCGGTGCAGTGTACTACTTTTGGACCAGAGCCCTGTGTGCACTACGAAGGAAGTAGTGCCTCTTGTGACGCACCCTGTATGACAGAGGAATGGAAGCTTGGCTGGACAGCCTGAATAATGGCAACAATAAAAGTTTGTTTTCAAAACTGACAATAGACAGGCCATCAGAAGTTCTACTGTTAACCTGGACTTTACACAGATTTATACAAGGCAGATCCGTTGCAAGGGAGCGTTAGTGTGACAGATGTGGAATGCAGTGTTGAACACGCCTCACCGCTATGATAACGCAGGATGTCACGTCCCTGTCTTTGAAAGCTGTTTTTTTTTTTTTTTTTTTTTTTTCTGTAACTGAGTAAAGATTTGCTTCTTGTGGATTATCAGCAATTACAGCTAAATCACTCCACATATCCTGAGATTACTCTGGGAGTGTGAGAGTAGAGCCCCACCCAGTGCTCTGGGACGTGGAGAGCCCCACCCAGTGCTCTGGGACGCAGAGATCCCCAGGGAGGGTGGAGGGGGGCAAGCTTAAGATATCAGGTCATACGGCTTTTGTGGATTTGGTTGCTTTCATCACATCTTTCTTCTTTGACATTGAGTCTTAGAAAACTGCTATTTTGACAATAACAATAATGATATTATATTACCCCCAAAATATATAATTATTTATTTCTCTCAGGAGAACTTCATGGGAGAAGAAGAAACGTTTTTTTTTTTTTTTTTTACAATATATAACTTTGCTAAATAACACCTAAAGGTGTAACGTGGTACGCTGAGAGTCAGGAAGCAAGTTCAGGGAGTGAATACATTTAATAAATTAAATGAACAAAAAAACAAGAAACAGAAACAGCGCACCGACATGAAACAAAGTCAGAACGGAAACAATAACGCCTGGGGAGGGAACCAAAGGGAGTGACACATATAGGGAAGGGATTGAGTCCAGGTGAGCGTAATGATGGTGACAGGTGTGCGCCAGAACGAGCAGCCTGGTAACCTAGAGGCCGGAGAGGGAGCACACGTGACAATTATAAAATAAAAGGCAGAATTAATTCAGGTTGGTGTGTAGGGTTGTTGGATATAGTGGAAATGACCAGTAGTTTATATCCAGTAGTGTTTTGTATTCAGCCAGGGCTGTACTGAAGGTGTTCATTAAGAGACATCAGATAACGTTGTTGGCATCAGTGGCAAACAGATAGCAGAACAGAGCAGAGCAGCTGGCCGGGGATCTCGCCGAGTGGAAGGCAGACCTGGGTTCAAATTTTTAGTGAAAATCATTTCAAATACTGTAGCTGGACTTGATGGAGCTTGCCTGGTGCTATATGCAAACCCTGCCAATCTGGCACTCCAGGCAGGCTGAAGCAAAGGCGAAAAGTATTTGAAAGATTGAAAATAGTATTTGAACCCAGGTGTGGTAGCAGAGTGGAATGTACCCGAGATACAAAGTAATACACAGAAACAAACACGTCCATCCAACCCACAGGATAATTACTGCGCAGCTTAGATCTTAGCTAGTCTTTCACAACAGTCCCTGCTGAATGTCTAACTGTAAGTTGTGGTTGTCACTGTATCAGAAGAGGTGATTTGATCATGTTGAAATGTTAAAGTTTAAAATGGTATTTGTAATGAACACGATGGGAGGCAGAGAGCTGGTTTCAAGCGCAGGGTGCAGCAGGTGTTTATTAGTAAAGGACCACAGGAGGAGGCAGGTAGCCGGGTCCAGGGGCAGGCAGAAGGTAATACACAGGAGGAGGCAGGTAGCTGGGTCCAGGGGCAGGCAGAAGGTAATACACAGGAGGAGGCAGGTAGCTGGGTCCAGGGGCAGGCAGAATGTCATACACAGGAGGAGGCAGGTAGCTGGGTCCAGGGGCAGGCAGAATGTCATACACAGGAGGAGGCAGGTAGCTGGGTCCAGGGGGCAGGCAGAAGGTCATACACAGGAGGTCCAACAAGGCAACAGTCCAGGCAGGGAATAGGCTAGTAACATCGTCCGGGAGATCAGGGAATAGGTAGATAACAGGAAATCCGAATAGGATTTATAGGCAAAAGGCATCGTTCGTGAGGCAGGCAAAAAAACATCATATAAGGGAGAATAAATGATGGGGAAACCCAAAGCTCTGAAAGACGTGTGTCACAAAAACAAACAATACCTCACAGTGACAGGGTGCAAAGAACTGAACTACATAGTGTGTGATAATGACATACAGGTTTGTGAACAGGTGATCAGAATTCAGGTGATTGGGATGTGGAGAGTGAGCTGCGTTCAGGGGATCTACGTGTTTGAGGCTGTGAGTTGGAAGCAGACGTTACAGCGCTGGAATAGTGGAGGCAGCTCCTGTTTTCATTACGACTTGCGGTAACTTTCCAGTGTTCTAAATCAATAGCTGTTTAGTGGTCAGAAAATGTCGGAAAACATAAACTTGATTGACCGTTGCTGTAGGTCGTTTAATTGTTTGTTACATGCAAAATGCTCTGTGGACTTTACAGGACAGATGTTGCTCTCTGGTTTGGTGATGAAACAAAGGTGTGGTTCAATTTATTCTTCTTATTGTCTCGGCCTTTAGGCCTATATATCACAGTGTCAGTGAACTAACAAATGATAGAGCAAACAACGAGTTTGAGCTGGAAAGTGGGCTGGAAAGTGAGCTGCGTTCAGGGGATCTACGTGTGTGAGAGTTGGAAGCTGACGTTACTGTAAGTAGCTGTTTCCATCTTATTCCCCACATTAAGTGATTCCAAATGTGTTTTCAATCTACAAAGAAGATCTCTGCTTAAATCATTTAACAGATTTACCATCTGTGATATTCTGTTGATACCTACTGCCAAAACCAGCAGGACTTTAACCGCTAAGACACAAGAGGGAGACATGCAGGCCTACCTGAAAAGCTTGAGGAGTAACTGATTGTTGGGGAGATCCAGAAATAACATAACATAATCCTGTTCAACCACTGAGAGGTATAGACCTGCTCACCCTCCCGTTCAACCACTGAGAGGTATAGACCTGCTCACCCTCCTGTTCAACCACTGAGAGGTATAGACCTGCTCACCCTCCCGTTCAACCACTGAGAGGTATAGACTTGCTCACCCTCAAACACTGTATGTGCTAGGAGCTATCATCTACACCAAGGCCAACATTTCATGGGACCTTCCTTGATTCATATTTGTATTTATTTATTTATTTTTTACAATTCACGATTGTTTACACCGATCTAAAATATACAGACAACAAATTCCAATTGGCTATTGTGGCATCATGAGAGGGCGTGTTCTAGAGGGCAGATACATTGCTCTCAGATGGCTGGAGCAAGATGGCCGTCTGTGAAGGACTACAAAACCCAGGCTGCCTGAGAGTACAGCTGGAGCTAATGAGACCAGCAACAGGCTCTAATAATGGGTGTGAGAAACTGTTGTTTGGGTGTGGCTGGGGGAAAGGACATGTACCTCTGTGAAACAAAGAAGATGAAGTTACTTTGATGAAGTTACTTTTGAGCTGAAGAGATTTAAGTTGTAAATCCAAGCTGGCTTGCTGGAGGAACAAAAGCGGGCTAATAACCTCAAAGTTAAAGAATTGGAAATGAAACAAGCCCAAGATGTTAGCAGGATACGGGCTAGTGACTTTATTCCTAAAATGGGAGGGAATGATGATGTCGAAGCCTACCTGCATGCCTTTGAGACAACTGCTTTCATAGAAAAATGGCCAAAAGATCAACGGGCCAAAACAGTAGCACCATTGTTATCTGGAGAATCACAGAAAGCCTTCCTAGATCTAGACCCAACCTTGGCCAATAGTTATGACTCCTTAAAGAAAGAAATATTAATTGGACGAGATTGTCCTGTGTTTCACATGTTGTGGCAAGACGTACAAGCAAGGAGAACAAGAGAACCACTGCGGCCCAGGGGTAAAATCAGACAGTCAAGATGTCCAAACTCTAACACACCATTGCCTTTCTAGTGCAGACACGGATGTATAGAGGAGACCACCTGGAGGAGACGGAGTCGGCCTTAGAACAAGCAGATGAGCCACCACCACAGCCCATCACTCAAAGCAGGGTACAGCTACAGACGGAACCCGAGGAGCTGGGGTCAACCCAAGGGAGTGATAGCGGTCCAGAAGTGCCAGGGCACCAGAGGTTAACAGGCCAGTATGGAACAGCCCAACTGAATGACCCTACACTCATTAATGATTTGAAAAATGTGAAAGTTGTGGATGGAATAGTTCCCAGTAATCTTCCAATAGTGTACCCATATTTTGCAATTAAGAATGGGTTGCTCTACCAAATACAAAGAGGGGGAGGAGACTATAGAGCAGTTGCTTGTGCCTCAAACCCATAGGGCCACAGTACTGCAACTAGCCCACACTCATCTGCTTGGGGCACATTTAGGGGTGGAAAGAAACAAAGAAACAGTGTTAAAACGGTTATTTTGGCCTGGGGTGCATAAGGAAGTAGAGAACTACTGCCGTAGTTGCCCGGAGTGTCAGCGGTCAGCTCCGAAACCTAATTTTCGCAGTCCCTTGATTCCTTTACCCATCATCGAAACCCCCTTTGAGAGGATTGGGATGGAGATTGTGGGGCCTCTCCCGAGGAGCGGCAGGGGTCAGCAATATATTTTGGTGATGGTAGACTATGCAACCCGCTACCCTGAAGCGGTGCCGTTAAGGAAAGCTACATCAAAACAAATTGCCAAAGAATTATTCCTGATGAGTACTAGAGTGGGTATCCCAAAATAAATTCTTACAGACCAGGGGACCCCATTCATGTCTTGGGTAATGAAAGAGCTCTGCACCCTCCTAAAGGTAAAGCAAATAATAACATCAGTGTATCATCCGCAGACAGACGGCCTTGTGGAGCGTTTTTAATAAGACCCTCAAGCAAATGCTTCGTAAGACCACTGACACGGATGGCAGAATCTGGGATCAACTCTTACCCTATCTGTTGTTCTCAATTAGAGAAGTACCACAAGCCTCTACAGGGTTCGCCCCTTTTGAACTTTTGTACCCATACAGGCCAAGGGGTCTGCTGGATATAGCAAAGGAAGCATGGGAGGAACAGCCTTGCCCCCATAGGTCGTTCATTGATCATGTGGGGGAAATGAGAGACAGGATGGCCGCCATTTACCCTATGGTAAGAGAACATATGGAGAAAGCGCAACGGGAACAACAAACGATATATAACCGCCCAGCTCAGCCTAGAGAATTTCAGCCAGGAGACCGAGTGTTAGTGCTGGTGCCCACAGTAGAGTGCAAATTCCTAGCCACCTGGCAGGGACCCTTTGAGGTCATAGAGAGGGTAGGGGAGGTCAATTACAAGGATAAGGAAACAGGCAAGAGAAAGCCTGACCAAATATTCCACGTCAACCTCTTGAAACGTTGGCACCCTAGAGACGTGATGGTGTGTTCTCTTTCCCCAAGGAAACCCAGTGACCCACCACGAGAAGAAGTCCGTGTGAGCCCAGATCTGAACCCACAACAAAGACAGGAAGTGAAGGAGCTAGTGGATCGCAACAAAGATGTTTTTTCCCCAGTCCCAGGCCATACTCAAATGATCCAGCATGAGATCCATACTGTCCCGGGGAAAATTGTACAGCAGCGGCCTTACAGACTCCCAGAGGCCAGACGAGAAGCTGTCAAGAAAGAGGTGGGGGAAATGCTTAAGTTAGGGGTCATAGAGGAGTCGCAGAGTTCATGGTCGAGCCTTATAGTGATGGTCCCCAAGCCCGATGGCACAGTAAGGTTCTGCAATGACTTTAGGAAGTTAAATGAGATCTCAAAGTTTGATGCATACCCTATGCCCCACGTTGATGAATTGATTGACAGGCTAGGTAAAGCACGCTTCATTTCAACACTAAATCTAACAAAAGGCTACTGGCAAGTTCCCTTATCGTAAGATTCCAAAGAGAAGACGGCTTTTGCAACACCAGAAGGGCTATACCATTACACTCATCTACCCTTTGGCCTTCATGGGGCTCCAGCCACCTTCCAAAGGCTCATGAACCGTGTTCTTCAACCCCACCAGCAGTATGCTGCTGCTTATTTAGATGATGTGGTAATCCACAGCTCAGACTGGGAAAGCCATCTTGGAATGGTGCAGAAGGTACTGGATTCCCTCAGAGAGGCGGGCTTGACTGCAAAACCCAACAAATGTAAAATTGCCTACGGCGAAACTGAGTATCTGGGTTATACAATAGGCAGGGGTGTAGTACAACCTCAAGAAGCCAAAGTTGGGGCCATTCAGAACTGGCCTAGGCCACAAACCAAAATACAGGTAAAGTCCTTCCTTGGCCTAGCCAATTATTATAGGAGATTTGTGCCTAACTTTTCAAGTCTGGTTGCACCCATCACAGAGCTAACCACCAACAGACACTCCAGAAGGGTAAGGTGGAGCAAAGAGGCAGAGGAGGCCTTCTCCCAGTTAAAGAGGATGTTGTGTTCCGGACCGATTTTGAAATCCCCAGACTTCACAAAATAATTCCTGGTGCAGACAGATGCCTCTGAGGTGGGTCTAGGAGCAGTCCTTTCTCAAACACATAAAGGCGAGGAACATCCTGTCCTCTACATCAGTAGGAAACTGGCAAAGCACGAGAAAAATTATGCCACAATTGAGAAAGAGTGCCTGGCTATTAAATGGGCACTAGAGGCACTCAAGTACTACCTATTGGGGAGGAAATCTGTATTAATGACAGACCATGCACCACTGCAATGGATGGTCTGGAATAAGGAGAGCAATGGCAGAATAACTAGATGGTTTTTAAGTCTGCAAGCCTTCAATTTCTCTGTTGTCCACAGGCCTGGACGATGCCATGGAAATGCTGATGCCCTCTCTCGCAAGGATGTTAATAATTAAACTCACCTACATACTGAAGAGACTGTTGAAGTGGTGTTTACGGGGAACTTGCACAACTTAAAGATCCGGAACCTCTCATGCTGTCACACTATACTAAAACTCTTTAACATCATCCTCAGCTCTGGCATCTTCCCCAATATGTGGACCCAAGGCCTGATCACCCCAATCCACAAAAGTGGAGACAAATTTGACCCCAATAACTTCCGTGGGATTTGCGTCAACAGCAACCTTGGGAAAATCCTCTGCATTATCATTAACAGCAGACTCGTACATTTCCTCAGTGAAAACAATGTACTGAGCAAATGTCAAATTGGCTTTTTACCTTCGACTCAATTTGGCATGAGGGTCTGCTATACAAATTGATGGAAAGTGGTGTTGGGGGAAAAACATACAATATTATAAAATCCATGTACACAAACAACAAGTGTGAGGTTAAAATAGGCAAAAAACAAACACATTTCTTCCCACAGGGCTGTGGGGTGAGACAAGGATGCAGCTTAAGCCCCACCCTCTTCAACATATATATCAATGAATTGGCGAGGGCACTAGAACAGTCTGCAGCACCCGGCCTCACCCTACTAGAATTTGAAGTCAAATGTCTACTGTTTGCTGATGATCTGATGCTTCTGTCACCAACCAAGGAGGGCCTACAGCAGCACCTAGATCTATTGCACAGATTCTCCCAGACCTGGGCCCTGACAGTGAATCTCTGTAAGACCAAAATAATGGTTTTCCAAAAAGATCCAGTCGCAAATACAAATTCCATCTAGACACCGTTGCCCTACAGCACACAAAAAACTATACATACCTTGGCCTAAACATTAGCGCCACAGGTAACTTTCACAAAGCTGTGAACAATCTGAGAGACAAGGCAAGGGCACTCTATGCCATCAATAGGAACATAAAATTCAACATACCAATTAGGATTTGGCTGAAAATACTTCAACCAGTTATAAAACCCATTGCCCTTTATGGTTGTGAGGTCTGAAGTCTGCTCACAAACCAATAATTCACAAAATGGGAAAAACACCAATTTGAGATTCTGCAAAAACATCCTCAGTGTACAGCGTAGAACACCAAATAATGCATGCAGAGCAGAATTAGGCCAATACCAAAATCCCAAACCTTCCATAACAAAGCAATCACATAGTGACATATGAACCTAGAGAAAAGTCCCGTAAGCAAGCTGGTCCTGGGGCTCTGTTCACAAACACAAACAGACCCCACAGAGCCCCAGGACAGCATAACAATTAGACCCAACCAAATCATGAGAAAACTGAAAAGATAATTACTTCACACATTGGAAATTATTTACCAAAACACTGAGCAGGTTACCTGACCACTGTGACTGACCCAAACTTAAGGAAATCTTTGACTATGTATAGACTCAGTGAGCATAGCCTTGCTATTGAGAGAGGCTGCCGGAGGCAGACCTGGCTCTCAAGAGAAGACCGGCTATGTGCACACTGCCCACAAAATGAGGTGGAAACTGAGCTGCACTTCCTAACCTCCTGCCAAATGTATGACCATATTAGAGACACATATTTCCATCAGATTACACAGATCCACAAAGAATTTGAAAACAAATCCAATTTTGATAAACTCCCATATCTATTGGGTAAAATACCAGTGTGCCATCACAGCAGCAAGATGTGTGACCTGTTGCCAAAAGAAAAAGACAACCAGTGAAGAACAAACACCATTGTAAATACAACCATATTTATGTTTATTTATTTTCCCTTTTGTACTTTAACTATTTGCACATCGTTACAACACTGTATATAGACATGACATTTTAAATGTCTAGAGAGACTATTCTTATGTTGTTTCCCAGATAGAGAGAGACTATTCTCATGTTGTTGTCCAGATAGAGAGGGAGAGACTATTCTCATGTTGTTGTCCAGATAGAGAGAGAGAAATCTCATGTTGTTGTCCAGATAGAGAGAGAGAGACTAATCTCATGTTGTTGCCCAGATAGAGAGAGAGACTATTCTCATGTTGTTGCCCAGACAGAGAGAGGTTCCTCATGTTGTTGCCCAGACAGAGAGAGGTTCCGCATGTTGTTGTCCAGACAGACAGAGGTTCCTCATGATGTTGTCCAGACAGAGAGAGGTTCCTCATGTTGTTGTCCAGACAGACAGAGGTTCCTCATGATGTTGTCCAGACAGAGAGAGGTTCCTCAAGTTGTTGTCCAGACAGAGAGAGGTTGCTCATGTTGTTGTCCAGACAGACAGAGGTTCCTCATGTTGTTGTCCAGAGAGAGAGAGGATCCTCATACATAAAGTGTGTGACTCTGTCGCTATCAATTGATCAAATCACTTTCTGTAAAAGAGAATATGTATAATGAAATTGAGAGTTCATATAAATTATAATAATAGAATGTATTTTGTAGAGGAAAAACATTTTTGGGAAATCAGGTCTCGACTTTATTTTCCTTATCCATTATTATTAATTAATATTATCATTATAATTAAAAAAAAAACATTATTACAATGATTATTATTATCATAAAATAGCCTACCTAAAATATGTCTTCAGTTAAACTACGTACAGGAAATGAGCTTTTCCCTAGGTCCCTCAAATGAAACAAAATCATATATCTCAATAAACAATTATTTGAAACAATTATGTGAAAAGGGGGCCTGGTGAACCTCTGATGTACACCTCTGGGGGTAAATCTTTACAAATTAATAAAAAATGAAAAGCTGAAATGTCTTGAGTCAATAAGTATTCAACCCCTTTGTTATGACAAGCCTGAATAAGTTCAGGAGTAACAATGTGCTTAACAAGTCACATAATAAGTTACATGGACTCACTCTGTGTGCAATAATAGTGTTTAACATGATTTATGACTACCTCATCTCTGTACCCCCAACACATACAATTATCTGTAAGGTCCCTCAGTCAAGCAGTGAATTTCAAATGCAGATTTAACCACAAAGACCAGGGAGGTTTTCCAATGCCTCACAAAGAAGGGCACCCATTGGTAGATGGGTAAACATTTTAAAAAGCAGACATTGAATATCCCTTTGAGCATGGTTCAGTTATTAATTACACTTTGGATGGTGTATCAATACACCCAGTCACTACAAAGATACAGGCATCTTTCCTAAACTATAAAAATAAAATCTTCAACTATAACACAATAAAGCTTAACTTCTTACGGAGTGGTGGGGCGCTAGCGCCAAATTCAAAATCCAAAAGTTGAATTATTAAACATTCATCAATATACAAGTGTTTCATAGTCATCAAAAGCTCTGCTTCTTGGCAATATCACAGCGATGTCAGATTTCAAAAAGGCTTTACGGCAAAAGCACCACATTTGATTGTTTGAGGGTAGCACCTAACATATTTTTCCCATTACCATAAATTCACAAGCCTTCACGGTTCACAGAAAACACATTTCACAGCGAAAACAAATCAATTACCTTTTGAAGAACTCCTGCTGAGGGCTTCCCAAGTGTCCAACGAAGACAATCCATGGTTCTTTTGTTAGAAAAAGTAATGTATTATATCCATAAATCTCAGTTTGGTTGGCGCGTTATAATGAGAAAATATAGCGTCGACTCCTCCATTGAAACGTGAAGAGAACTCTTTCAACTTATACCTATAAACTTGTCCAAGAACAATCAAACATAATTTTAAAAGTATCCTTAGGAACACTTTTATGTATAAATAGTATAATATTTCAACCGGAATATAAACTGGGCGATAAGAAAGGAAAAAATCAAAGAGCGCGCCAGCCGGGAGCGCGCGTTCTCTTCTATTGACATCTGTGTGGCCACTTCCTTATTCGTCGTCTTCTCTGCTCTAAAAGCATCTAAAAAGAATCAGAACACTTTCTCGAGACTGTTGACATCCAGAGGAAGCAATAGGTACTGCATTCATATGCCCTTATATGGGCATTTTCATAAGGGAGGGGTTCTAAATGAGGCAATCTGTCAAAACCACTTTTTCCAGGACAGAAATTCCTCGGGTTTTTGCCTGCCATATCCGTTCTGTTATACTCACAGACAAAATGTTAACACTTTTAGAAAATGCAGAGTGTTTCCTATCCAATGGTACCAAATATGTGCATATCCTATTTTCTGGGCCTGAATGGGAGGCATTTTACTTTGGGCACACCAGGCTCTCCAAAACGGTCACCTCGTGCGCTGCTCCCAAAGAAGTTAACAGCTTATTTCCATTGTGGATGCAAAGAGAGAATAGAGCTAAGCACAGACAGAATAGAGCTAAGCACAGACAGAATAGAGCTAAGCACAGACAGAATAGAGCTAAGCACAGACAGAATAGAGCTAAGCACAGACAGAATAGAGCCAAGCACAGACAGAATAGAGCCAAGCACAGACACAATAGAGCTAAGCACAGACACAATAGAGCTAAGCACAGACACAATAGAGCTAAGCACAGACACAATAGAGCTAAGCACAGACACAATAGAGCTAAGCACAGACACAATAGAGCTAAGCACAGACAGAATAGAGCTAAGCACAGACAGAATAGAGCTAAGCACAGGCAAAATCCTTGAGGAAAACCTGGTTCAGTCTGCTTTACAACCGACACCGGGAGACAAATTCACCTAAAAGTTCAAAATACACTGAGTGCACAAAACATTAAGAACACCTTCTCTTTCCATGACACAGACTGACCAGGTGAATCCAGGTGAAAGCTATGATCCCTTATTGATGTCAGTTGTTAAATCCACTTCAATCAGTGTAGGTGAAGGGGGGGGAGACAGGTTAAAGAAGGATGTTTAAGCCTTGAGACAAATGGATTGTGTATGTGTGCCATTGAGGGTGAATGGGCAAGACAAAATATTTAAGTGGCTTCGAATGGGGTATGGTAGTAGGTGCCAGGCGCACCAGTTTGAGTTTCAAGAACTGCAACAATGCTGAGGTTTTTTACGCTAAACAGTTTCCTGTGTGTATCAAAAATGGTCCACCACCCAAAGGACATCCAGCCAACTGGACACAACTGTGGGGAAGCATTGGAGTCACCACGGGGGCCAGCATCCCTGTGGAACGCTTTGGACACCTTGTAGAGTCCATGACCCTGACGACTTGAGGCAGTAACAACGCATCCTTTCAGTCATAGGTATGTTCATAGGGGGTAAACATCTCAGTCCCAAGGAAACAACAAGCAAACAAAATACAGTCCTACAAACCAGGACTATTCAGCCATACAAACTCAGCCTATTTGCAGACCTACAAACGTGGACTATTTGCAAGCATAGAAACTTATAAAGTTAGACAATTCATTTACAAAGGAATGGAGTTTTAAATATGATATCTGCCGTTCCTTGGCTTTGTGCTAGAAGGGCATATTGAGGGTACATTCCAAGACAACAACCAATCCAGATGCTTAAGGACTAGATTAATTCTACCCCTTCTGTGGCAGACGGTAGCCTACAAGGTTCCCAATCTTATTGAAACAGGGAGCAAAGATTGGATAAGCTCAAAGATATTTAACTTGATTAAATTTCAGCCAGAAGTTGAGGGCTCTCAAAATTGTTCCCAGGTGTCTTAAGAAATTATTTGGCTATAGAACTGCTGTGGTTGTCCTTTCTCTAGGTTCTGGTTCATTTTTGTTCTGTAGTTACTGCTGATGGTATTCCCGTCCGTCTCACTGTACTGTAACAAACGAGCAAATAATTAGTTATTATTAAGAAATAAAACATTTAATAAATGAGAAAATGTTTTATTCGATTCACATACAGATGTCATTTGTAATTCTGGATGCTGTGTATATATATGTTAAGAACTTTTTGTTGAAAAATATACGGCAAATATAAACTGGATGTTCTTCAGAGATAGACGGGAGGGGTTGAGGGTAGCTGAAGGATGGGACCAAAAACAAAAGATAGCTAAATAAAATATACTGTGTCCGTAAAATGTATATACTGTAGTATGTAGTGCATTCGGAAAGTATTCAGGCCCCTTGACATTTCCCACATTTAGTTACGTTACAGCCTTATTCTAAAATGGATTAAATAGATTTTTTTCCACTCATCAATTTACACACAATACCTCATAACGACAAAGCAAAAATTGTTTTTTTAGAAATGTTTGCAAATTTACTACAAATAAAAACTGAAATATCACATAAGTATTCAGACCCTTTACTCAGTACTTTGTTGAAGCACCTTTGGCAGCGATTACAGCCTCGAGTCTTCTTGGGTATGACTCTACTGGCTTGGCACACCTGTATTTGGGGAGTTTCTCCCATTCTTCCCTGCAGATCCTCTCAAGCTCTGTCAGGTTGGATGGGGAGCGTCGCTGCACAGCTATTTTCAGGTCTCTCCAGAGATGTTCAATTGGGTTCAAGTCCGGGCTCTTGCTGGGCCACTCAAGGACATTCAGAGACTTGTGTGCGTAGGGTGCTTAGGGTCGTTGTCCTGTTGGAAGGTGAACCTTTCGCCCCCAGTCTGAGGTCCTGAGCGCTCTGGAGCAGGTTTTCATCAAGAATCTCTCTTTACTTTGCTCCGTTTTAAATGTAAAAATAAATAAATAAGGCTGTAACGTAACAAAATGTGGAAAAAGTCAAGGGGCCTGAATATTTTCCGAATGAGCTGTATATAGCTGGACGTAGAAGCCTAAGTGTTGTTGTCCACTAGTTAACTCCTATTAGGGGAAGGGAAAATAATGAAGGATTTAAAAAAATATATATTTTATATATATTTACCCAAAAAATATATATGGGGGATTGGAAATGATGCAGGCAATTACATTGATGGAAGCCACAGTCTTTCTGCAATATTAAAGCTGATTCGGTGTTTCCTTGTACATGTATCTTTGAAGGTAGCTGTTGGATGTTTCAAAGACAGTCTAGAATAGTTTTTTTTTCTTCTGATGGTAGTTATTTGGTCTATAGTTTAAACATCTCATAGTCTGGTTGAACATGGCATTCATCTTCTGTATAGACGGTACATAATCTATACAATCACAACAAGCTAATATGTGTATAGCTGTGTCCCAAATGATATCCCAGTCCCTGTATAGTGCCATAATGTTGACCAGAGAACTAAGGGCCCTGGTCAGATGCACCACATAGGGAATAGAGTGCCATTTGGGACACAGACCCGTGTTAGTAAGGCAAACATGCAAGTTACACAGATTACAGCAGCGTATACTATACACAGTATATAAACTTACACAAAGGTTTGTTTCAGTAGCTCCTGTAGCTTAGACTCAAAGTTACATATGAGTTTGAGGGGAACTAGAAGTTTCCCGCAGTCAACCGAGCTTTAGTAGGATAAACGTCTCAAGATAGACACTGTGTCATGCTGAAAGATGCAGTGTCTATAATGCTATATCTACAATGCTGATAGATGTGGTCAAATATTCACCCTTGCATGACTCACAATTTCTTCTAAAACAAGTTGAACTTGAAAATAACTTTTGTTGTTTACTCATGCATTCTTTGATCAAAAAGGAAATGGAGATTTTTTTTTCAATTAAAAGTAAAAACAGTTACCTGGACTAAATTATTCAAATGAATTTGGTTGGAGGCAGTGATTCTGGTTAAATGTGAAGTATCTCACCTGTGGTAAGTAGCAGGTGACTACAGGGTATAGATAAGGTAAGTAACAGGGTATAAATTCAACCAGTTTTGAAAAGAATAAACAGAACATTTTGCTCCACTGCACTCCATTGTAAAGTGCAAAGGGTGTTAATATAATAAGATCAGCACTAACGCAGCCTGGCTTGGAAGGTGTTATTTCCTGTTGTCAAGAGGGAAATAAATGGACGTCTCTGAGGGGACCTATGGACCTGGTTAGGGTTTCAAAGGTCCGGTAACTTTCCCAAAGGTCCGGTAACTTTCCCAAAGGTTCCAGTAACTTTCCCAAAGTTCCGGTAACTTTCCCAAAGTTCCGGTAACTTTCCCAAAGGTTACAGTATCTTTCCCAAAGGTCCGGTAACTTTAACAAAGGTTCAGTAACTTTCCCAAAGGTCCGGTATATTTTCCAAAGGTTCAGTAACTTTCCCAAAGGTTCCAGTATCTTTCCCAAAGGTCCGGTATATTTCCCAAAGGTTCAGTAACTTTCCCAAAGGTTCAGTAACTTTCCCAAAATTACCAGGTTTTTGCCTAGTGAACAGTAATCTGCTTTAAATTTAACATGGCTTTGGTGAGTTAAGACCGAGTGAACATAACTAGTACATTTTTGAACATGGAAATTAATTTAGTAAAGCCCTGGCATTCATAACTTGAGACATTATTCGTGAAGACACGTTTTGGAATACAATAGGTACAATAGGTATATAATATGTTTTCTATTGGATACATATAGTATCCATACATTACAGGTCACAGCATGTAGTTCTGGTATTCATTCTACAGGAAGAAAAGGGAAGCTTTATATTAATGGACACCATCCCTCCATTTCAAGTCTGTTTATAAAGCCACTTCCAACACAGCAGTTAGCCATTAGTGGTTAGCCAGTCTCACTGTATCTCTGGATGAGCACAGATCCACACCAGAGGTGCGTTCAACCAGGCGAACAGTTTGCGATTGTTAGCTAACAGAAACTAACACATTCTATTTGATTTGTGTTAGCAACGAAAATTAGCTAACAGTCTGAAAAGACCAGGAGTCATAGATGAGCACAGAGCCACGCCAAGAGGAGTAAAGGAAACAGAGGAACAAAGTATTTGTGCTTATGCATCACGGTAAAACCTCTGAGATGAACATTCTGTGGATGGGTCTTTCAGCTCCAATGCCAGAGTTCTTCCCTGGATCTGACATTCCTGACTACGCAGGTCCGACAAATTACCTTTTTTAAGTCCTAGATGTCCCTCCCTTACAGCTAACCAGTCTCTTTCAGCTTGTTGGGGTTGTGGACTAGGACGGTAAAGAGGTAGTTGTCAGTATGTCAGCTGGCTGTAGGTCGGCTACAGGAAATGTTCACTACCACATATATTCAGTGGAAATATATATACACTGGTCTGCTTATATATTAGACGGCATGAAAGGAAGATTTGTTTTTCAGGTTTCTCTCTGGAGGTATGCAATTCCTCTAGCAGGTATCTTGTGCTGCATAACAAGGCATTCAGTCCGGCAACAGGTGCTATATGAAAAAATCCATTATATATCGGAAGAAATGTATCAACCGTTCCGCCACACAGTATTAAAAAGCCAACGGTTTCCGGTTGTCTCTCTGCAGTTACGTAGTTCCTTTGACTGATAGTCTGTAGCTTAAATGAAGTTGTTGCTGTAGCAGGTATCAGTCTGTAGATGTTGCTGTAGCAGGAATCAGTTTGTAGATGTTGCTGTAGCAGGAATCAGTCTGTAGTTGAACTGTAGTTGTTGCTGTAGCAGGTATCAGTCTGTAGTTGTTTCTGTAGCAGGTATCAGTCTGTAGTTGTTGCTGTAGCAGGTATCAGTCTGTAGTTGTTGCTGTAGCAAGTATCAGTCTGTAGTTGTTGCTGTAGCAGGTATCAGTCTGTAGTTGTTGCTGTAGCAGGAATCAGTCTGTAGTTGTTTCTGTAACAGGTATCAGTCTGTAGATGTTGCTGTAGCTGGCATCAGTCTCTAGTTGTTGCTGTAGCAGGAATCAGTCTGTAGTTGTTGATGTATCAGTCTGTAGTTGTTGATGTAACAGGTATCAGTCTGTAGTTGTTGCTGTAACAGGTATCAGTCTGTAGTTGTTGCTGTAGCAGGAATCAGTCTGTAGTTGAACTGCAGTTGTTGCTGTAGCAGGTATCAGACTGTAGTTGTTGCTGTAACAGGTATCAGTCTGTAGTTGAACTGCAGTTGTTGCTGTAGCAGGTATCCGGCTGTAGTGGTTGCAGTAGCATGTATCAGTCTGTAGTTGTTGCTGTAACCGGTATCAGTCTGTAGTTGTTGCTGTAACAGGTTTCAGTCTGTAGTTGTTTCTGTAGCATGCATCAGTATGTAGTTGTTGCTGTAACAGGTATCAGGCTGTAGTTGTTGTTGTAACAGGTATCAGTCTGTAGTTGTTGCTGTAACAGGTATCAGTCTGTAGTTGTTGCTGTAGCAGGTATCAGTCTGTAGTTGTTGCTCTAACAGGTATCAGTCTGTAGTTGTTGCTCTAACAGGTATCAGTCTGTAGTTGTTGCTCTAACAGGTATCAGTCTGTAGTTGTTGCTCTAACAGGTATCAGTCTGTAGTTGTTGCTCTAACAGGTATCAGTCTGTAGTTGTTGCTCTAACAGGTATCAGTCTGTAGTTGTTGCTGTAACAGGTATCAGTCTGTAGTTGTTGCTGTAACAGGTATCAGTCTGTAGTTGTTGCTGTAGCAGGCATCAGTCTGTAGTTGTTGCTGTAACAGGTATCAGTCTGTAGTTGTTGCTGTAGCAGGCATCAGTCTGTAGTTGTTGCTGTAACAGGTATCAGTCTGTAGTTGTTGCTGTAACAGGTATCAGTCTGTAGTTGTTGCTGTAACAGGTATCAGTCTGTAGTTGTTGCTGTAGCAGGTATCAGTCTGTAGTTGTTGCTGTAGCAGGTATCAGTCTGTAGTTGTTGATGTAGCAGGTATCAGTTTGTAGTTGTTGCTTTAGCAGGAATAAGTCTGTAGTTGTTGCTGTAGCAGCCATCAGTCTGTAGTTGTTGCTGTAACAGGAATATGTCTGTAGTTGTTGCTGTAACAGGTCCAGTCTTTAGTTGAACAGTTTGTGTTGCTGTAGCAGGTATCAGTCTGTAGTTGTTGATGTAGCAGGCATCAGTCTGTATTTGTTGCTGTAACAGGTATCAGTCTGTAGTTGTTGCTGTAGCAGGCATCAGTCTGTAGTTGTTGCTGTAACAGGTATCTGTCTGTAGTTGTTGCTGTAACAGGTATCAGTCTGTAGTTGTTGCTGTAACAGGTATCAGTCTGTAGTTGTTGCTGTAGCAGGTATCAGTCTGTAGTTGTTGCTGTAGCAGGTAGCAGTCTGTAGTTGTTGATGTAGCAGGTATCAGTTTGTAGTTGTTGCTTTAGCAGGAATAAGTCTGTAGTTGTTGCTGTAGCAGCCATCAGTCTGTAGTTGTTGCTGTAACAGGAATATGTCTGTAGTTGTTGCTGTAACAGGTCCAGTCTTTAGTTGAACAGTTTGTGTTGCTGTAGCAGGTATCAGTCTGTAGTTGTTGATGTAGCAGGCATCAGTCTGTATTTGTTGCTGTAACAGGTATCAGTCTGTAGTTGTTGCTGTAACAGGCATCAGTCTGTATTTGTTGCTGAAGCAGGTATCAGTCTGCAGTTGTTGCTGTAACAGGTATCAGTCTGTAGTTGTTGATGTAGCAGGTATCAGTCTGTAGTTGTTGCTGTAGCAGGTATCAGTCTGTAGTTGTTGATGTAGCAGGTATCAGTCTGTAGTTGTTGCTGTAGCAGGAATACGTCTGTAGTTGTTGCTGTAACAGGTATCAGTCTGTAGTTGTTGCTTTAGCAGGAATAAGTCTGTAGTTGTTGCTGTAGCAGCCATCAGGCTGTAGTTGTTGCTCTAACAGGTATCAGTCTGTAGTTGTTGCTGTAACAGGAATATGTCTGTAGTTGTTGCTATAACAGGTCCAGTCTTTAGTTGAACAGTTTGTGTTGCTGTAGCAGGCAGTTGTTGCTGTAGTTGTTGCTGTAGCAGCCATCAGGCTGTAGTTGTTGCTCTAACAGGTATCAGTCTGTAGTTGTTGATGTAGCAGGCATCAGTCTGTATTTGTTGCTGTAACAGGTATCAGTCTGTAGTTGTTGCTGTAACAGGCATCAGTCTGTATTTGTTGCTTAAGCAGGTATCAGTCTGCAGTTGTTGCTGTAGCAGGTATCAGTCTGTAGTTGTTGATGTAGCAGGTATCAGTCTGTAGTTGTTGCTGTAACAGGTCCAGTCTTTAGTTGAACAGTTTGTGTTGCTGTAGCAGGTATCAGTCTGTATTTGTTGCTGTAGCAGGTATCAGTCTGTAGTTGTTGATGAAGCAGGCATCAGTCTGTAGTTGAACTGTAGTTGTTGAAGTAGCAAGTTTCAGTCTGTAGTTATTGCTGTAGCAGGTATCAGTCTGTATTTGTTCCTGTAAAAGGTATCAGTTTGTAGTTGTTGCTGTGGCAGGCATCATTCTGTAGTTGTTGCTGTAGCAGGTATCAGTCTGTAGTTGTTGCTGTGGCAGGCATCAGTCTGTAGTTGTTGCTGTAGCAGGTATCAGTCTAGTTGTTGTTGTAACAGGTATCAGTCTGTAGATGAACTGTTGTTGCTGTAGCAGGTATCATTCTGTAGTTGTTGCTGTAGCAGGTTTCAATCTGTGGTTGTCGATGTAAAACGAATCAATCTATAGTTGAACTGTACTTGTTGTTGTAACAGCTATAGACTTGTAGTTGTTGCTGTAGCAGGTATCATTCTGTAGTTGTTGCTGTAGCAGGTGTCAGTCTGTAGTTTACCTGTAGTTGTTGAAGTAGCAAGTTTCAGTCTGTAGTTATTGCTGTAGCAGGTATTAGTCTGTAGTTATTGCTGTAGCAGGTATCAGGCTGTAGTTGTTGCTGTAGCAGGTATTAGTCTGTAGTTGTTGCTCTAACAGGTATCAGTCTGTAGTTGTTGCTGTAGCAGGTATTAGTCTGTAGTTATTGCTGTAGCAGGTATCAGGCTGTAGTTGTTGCTGTAGCAGGTATTAGTCTGTAGTTGTTGCTGTAACAGATATCAGTCTGTAGTTGTTGCTGTAGCAGGTATCAGGCTGTAGTTGTTGCTGTAGCAGGTATTAGTCTGTAGTTGTTAATGTGGCAGGCATCAGTCTGTAGTAGTTGATGTAGCATGTGTCAGTCTGTAGTTATTTGCTGTTGCAGGTATCAGTCTGTAGTTGTTGATGTAGCATGTGTCAGTCTGTAGTTGTTGATGTAGCATGTGTCAGTCTGTAGTTGTTGCTGTAGCAGGTATCAGTCTGTAGTTCAACTGTACATGTTGCTGTAGCAGGAATCAGTCTGTAGTTGTTTACTGTTGCATATATCAGTCTGTAGTTGTTGCTGTAGCAGGTATCAGTCTGTATTTGTTGCTGTAGCAGGTATCAGTCTGTAGTTGTTGCTTTAACTGGTATCAGTCTATATTTGTTCCTGTAAAAGGCATCAGTCTGTAGTTGTTGCTGTAGCAGGAATCAGTCTGTAGTTGTTGCTGTGGCAGGCATCAGTCTGTAGTTGTTGCTGTGGCAGGCATCAGTCTGTAGTTGTTGCTGTAGCAGGCATCAGTTTGTAGTTGTTGCTGTAGCAGGTATCAGTCTGTAGTTGTTGCTGTAGCAGGCATCAGTCTGTAGTTGTTGCTGTAGCAGGCATCAGTCTGTAGTTGTTGCTGTAGCAGGCATCAGTCTGTAGTTGTTGCTGTAGCAGGAATCAGTCTGTAGTTGTTGCTGTAGCAGGCATCAGTCTGTAGTTGTTGCTGTAACCGGTATCAGTAGTTGTACTCGAGTTGAAGGTGAGTTAGGGCAGGTCAACGCAGGACACGTGTTTCTCCTGTCCTTTGTCTGAGTTCTGGTGACTACCGTAACCTCTGCCTGGGGAGTGGAAAGACAGAATGGTTAGTCGATTAGAATAGTCACTACAGTCTGTAATAATATATTCTCTGGCTCTTCAAAATATAATAGTCTCCAGTTGGGCTGGATAGAAATGTCTCCAGCTGTCCTGTACAGAATTGTCTCCAGCTGTCCTGGATAGAATAGTCTCCAGCTGTCCTGGATAGAATAGTCTCCAGCTGTCCTGGATAGAGTAGACTTAAGCTGTCCTGGATAGAGTAGACTCAAGCTGTCCTGAATAGAAGTCTCCAGCTGTCCTGGATAGAATAGTCTCCAGCTGTCCTGGATAGAGTAGACTCAAGCTGTCCTGGATAGAGTAGACTCAAGCTGTCCTGAATAGAATAGTCTCCAGCTGTCCTGGATAGAATAGTCTCCAGCTGTCCTGGATAGAATAGTCTCCAGCTGTCCTGGATAGAATAGTCTCCAGCTGTCCTGGATAGAATAGTCTCCAGCTGTCCTGGATAGAATAGTCTCTAGCTGTCTGGGATAGAATAGTATAGCTTTCCAGCCTGGGTAGAATAGTCTCTAGCTGTCCAGCCTGGATAGAATAGTCTCTAGCTGTCCAGCCTGGATAGAATAGTCTCTAGCTGTCCAGCCTGGATAGAATAGTCTCTAGCTGTCCAGCCTGGATAGAATAGTCTCTATCTGTCTTGGATTGAATGGTCTCTAGCTGTCCAGCCTGGGTAGAATAGTCTCTATCTGTCTTGGATTGAATAGTCTCTAGCTGTCCGGCCTGGATAGAATAGTCTCTAGCTGTCCAGCCTGGATAGAATAGTCTCTAGCTGTCCAGCCTGGATAGAATAGTCTCTAGCTGTCCAGCCTGGATAGAATAGTCTCTATCTGTCTTGGATTGAATGGTCTCTAGCTGTCCAGCCTGGGTAGAATAGTCTCTATCTGTCTTGGATTGAATAGTCTCTAGCTGTCCGGCCTGGATAGAATAGTCTCTAGCTGTCCGGCCTGGATAGAATAGTCTCTAGCTGTCCAGTCTGGATAGAATAGTCTCTAGCTGTCCAGCCTGGATAGAATAGTCTCTAGATGTCCTGGATAGAATAGTCTCTAGATGTCCTGGATAGAATAGTCTCTAGATGTCCTGGATAGAATAGTCTCTAGATGTCCAGCCTATGTAGAATTGTCTCCTTCTGTCTGGGATAGTTTAGTCTCTAGCTGTCCTGCCTGGGTAGAATAGTCTCTAGCTGTCTGGGATAGAATAGGCTCTAGCTGTCCAGCCTGGTTAGAAAAAACTCTAGCTGTCCTGGATAGAATAGTCTCTAGCTTTCTGGGATAGAATAGGCTCTAGCTGTCCAGCCTGGATAGAAAAAACTCTAGCTGTCCTGGATAGAATAGGCTCTAGCTGTCTGGGATAGAATAGGCTCTAGCTGTGCAGCCTGGATAGAATAAATCTAGATCTGGTTTTGGTATTTTTCATTTAAATGTACGCAGCCAGTTGTCTGAAGTTGATGGGGTTTAGGATTTGGGCTAAATCAACTGATGCTGATGTAATTGTGTTTTCTGAAACCTGGCCCAGCAAGTCTGTTCTTGATAAGGATATTTATATAAATGGTTACAATGTTTATCGTAATATGTAAAGACTAAATTCCTTGTAAGTGTGGCAAAGTCTGAAACTATTTGTAAACAGTTTGAATTTCTTGCTTTGAATTTTGAGGTTTCAAAGGGTTTCTCTATTACAGTGTTCGGCTGTCGTATACCCCCCCTCTGCTCTCGGTGATGCATTTTCTTCTCTGATGCACCTTATGTCTAAACTTCTTTACAGTGAAATGATCTTAACTGGTGTTGGTTTAAGCCTGTGTCTGATGATTTAAAAAGGTTTTGTAATTCTATGAATCTTACCCAATTGATTAACTCACCCACTCGCCCCAAATCTCAAATGTCCAGAGAAATCTACCCTGATTGATTTGATATTGACAAATGTTCCAGATAAATATTCTGCGGTTGGTGTTTTCTGTAATGATTTAAGTGTTTCTGTTGCTGCTGTTAGAAACACTAAGGTTCCTAAGACAAACCCCACGCTTTACTTGTAAGAGAAATCTGAAGAGTTTTAATGAGCTGGCTTTCTTTCATGACTTGTTTTATTTTGAATGGAGCAAGATGGAGCTGATTCCTGATGTGGAAACTGCCTGGAAATTCTTTCATTATGTTTTTTTCCAAATAGCAAACAAACATTCCCCATTCCACAGGTTCATGGTTAAAGGGCAGGATAATCCATGGTTTTGTTCTGAGCTGTCTTGTATTATTCACAGACGTAATCTAGCCTGGGCTAAAGCAAGGAAATCATGTTCTGATGCTGATTGGGTTCTTTTTAGGCAGTTACGTAAACAAGTGTTATTTTCTTCTCAGGAAGGCCAAGTCTGAATATTTTATGTCTGTTACCACTGATAGCCTGAATGACCCTAGAAAGTTTTGGAAGGCTATTAAGTCTATGTCGGGAAACAGTGATGTTAATGAATTACCGTCATGTGTATTGAAGGGCTCTGTTGCTGTATATGACAAAACTGAAATGCTGAATTGTTTCAATGAGCACTTTGTATCATCTGGTAGGCTGCTTGATTCAGTGTCCTCTGTCTCTGTACAACCCTGTGTGGATGAACCAGTGTCCTCTGTCTCTGTACAACCCTGTGTGGATGAACCAGTGTCCTCTGTCTCTGTACAACCCTGTGTGGGTGAACCAGTGAGAGCTGGTCAAACCTTTAGCTTTTTGCCATTCTCAGTGCAGGAGGTACATAACTCCCTGAAATCCTTAGATCAGAGAAAGCCTGCAGGTCCTGATCTTTTGGATCCCTGCTTTTTAAATCTGGCAGCTGATTTCATAGCTGAACCACTTACATATCTGTTCAATCTAACCCTGGAATGGAATGAAATTCCAAGGATCTGGAAATCAGCATTTGTCCTACCACTTTTAAAAGGGGGAGATCCAACTCTTAAATAATTATTGGCCAATCTCAAAGCTGTCACCCCTGGCGAAAATACTTGAAACCCTTGTGAGTGAACAGCTAAAATAGTTTTTATATACTAACTCTATTTTATCAATGTACCAATCGGGCTTCAGGAAGAAGCATAGCACAATTACAGCAGCCATGAAGGTTTTAAATGATCTCACTGAAGCCCTTGACAAAAAACAGCACTGTGTCTCAATTTTTATTGATCTCTCTAAGGCTTTTGATACAGTTGATCAGGCTATACTGAGGCAGAGATTGTCGAGCGTAGGTCTTTCGGAGCATGCAGTTGCATGTTTTGCTAACTATCTGTCTGATAGAACTCAGTGCACTCCATTTGATGGGCTCATGTCTGTTAAATTGTCTGTCTGTAATGGTGTGCCCCAGGGCAATGTACTTGGTCCCCTCTTATTCACCATTTATATAAATAATTTTGACAAAAATGTTAAAAATGCGCAACTTCAATTTTATGCTGATGATACCGTTATTTATTGTTGTGCCTCGTCTCTCACAAAAGCTTTCCAGAACTTGCAAACTGCTTTTTATACTGTTCAACATACCTTGTGTCAATTGAAGCTTATCCTCAATACTGACTAAACTAAACTAATGGTGTTTTCTAAAGTAAGAAATAGACCTCTGAACCTTCTACCTATTATTACCTGTCAGGGCAATGAGATTGAGACTGGAACCTCATAGAAATATCTTGGAATTTTAATTGATGACGGGTTCTGTTTTAAATTGCATATTCAACAACTTACAAAACAATTTAAGCTGAAGTTGGGATTTTATTTTAGGAATATGGCCTGTTGTTCTTTTGAAGCCAGGAGGCTAGTATCAGCTACATGTATGTCTTTACTAGACTATGGGGATATGTTATATAGGAATGCTTCCACTCAGTGTTAAGGTCAAAAATCTATCGTTCTGCCCCTGAACAAGGCAGTTAACTCACTGTTCCTAGGCCGTCATTGAAAATAAGAATTTGTTCATAACTGACTTGCCTAGTTAAATAAAGGTTAAAATAAATTTAGATGCACTGCACTTTGTATACCAGGGTTAGCTGGCCTTCTCTAGTCGCTCAGTCACTGGTATACTTTTATTTACAAAGCCATTTTGGGTTTACTACTATATTATTTGGGCATTTTTATTGTTCAGAAATGTGGTGGGTAGTTTCTCGTTAAGAGTCTCTAGATGTCCTGGATAGAATAGTCACCTAGCTGTCTGCGATATAATATTCTATAACATCTTTGACGGAACCGAGTTAACTGCCAGGGGCAGGGCAAGGCAGGAGAATGCACAACAGGCCTCTGCAGTATGTCTCTGCAGGCGCCGCGTCGGACAGATAAGACAGGGGGTAGAAGATAGATCTACTTACTGACAGCAGAATCAAAGAGCCAATCTTTTCTCTAAAGCTTTCAGACAGACGTTGGCTAATATTCATTGAACAGTTAATAGCCAAGTGCTACATGAAAGAAAGCGTCTGAAATGAAAGGTAACTGTGGATATGAGAACCCGCTGACCTGATGGGGCCTAAACCATTTAATGTATAGCTGATGTGGTAGGACCTACACTGTCAGCTATAGCTGATGTGGTAGGACCAACACTGTCAGCTATAGCTGATGTGGTAGGACCTACACTGTCAGCTATAGCTGATGTGGTAGGACCTACACTGTCAGCTATAGCTGATGTGGTAGGACCTACACTATCAGCTATAGCTGATGTGGTAGGACCTACACTGTCAGCTATAGCTGATGTGGTAGGGCCAACACTGTCAGCTATAGCTGATGTGGTAGGACCTACACTGTCAGCTATAGCTGATGTGGTAGGACCTACACTGTCAGCTATAGCTGATGTGGTAGGACCTACACTGTCAGCTATAGCTGATGTGGTAGGACCTACACTGTGCTAAAGACAATTTTGTAAATCTGTAATTTATATCTGACAAAAGCCACATGCGCCAAATAAGGGTGGGTGTGTGTGTGCGTGTGCGTGTGCATGCGTTAAATCAATTGCAAAGGAAAACGACATTTTAAGGTCTGCTATCCTCATTCAAACAGGCCTGGTTGAATGTGTGATCTGAATATCAATACTGTTGTAGAGTGGAGTTGCATTTTAGCCCTAAACTCTTCATTACAGCCACAGAGGAATAAGACATTTTATCAAAGCATGACTTGTGTGGTGTGTGTGTGTGTGTGTGTGTGTGTACCAACCTGTATATGCAGAAACTGCTGCACTCTAAGTCCGTCTGCTCTGCACACACACAGCGCTGTGATTCCTTCCCTGCTCCTATTGTTCCTCCTCCTCCTCCTCTTCCTCCTCCTCCTCCTCCTCCTCCTCTCTCATTGGGGCCGGAGCGACGTACACGCTGGGAGCTTCTGTAGCTGGACATACCGTACGGCACTGTACGCCTACACACACACACACACACACACACACACACACACACACACACACACACACACACACACACACACACACACACACACACACACACACACACACACACACCATTAGCATAAGGGTGGCAGGTAGCCCAGCGGTAGCGTAGCAGTTAGAGCATCTGGGACAGTAACCCGAAAGGTTTCTTGTTCGAATCCCCAAGGTGGCAAAGATTCTTCCGTTCTGCCACTGAGCAACTTCTCTCTGAGTGCCGATGACATCGATTAGGCCACAGCCTTCTGCAACCTCTCTGATTCAGACCATGTTTCCCATGTAACATACCGTACATATCAATAGGTTCCTCTTCCAATTGAACAGTTTTATTTAATTTGTTGCAAATCTATTTTTTTTTTTTATAAATTTGAGTATGTCTAGAATATCTAGAACACCAGGGAAAACACATGGACATTAATCATTAAGACAGTAAATATTTAACAAGATTCAAAGGCATTGTGTTTTTTCATATAACATTCAGCATTATCAGCAGTCTACTTTATTAATGATCCAACGATGTGAAACAATAACGTATACTGGTTGGGAGGAAATAGGAGAGGAGGAGGGAGAGAAGGAGAGGAAGAGAAGAGGAGGGAGAGAGGGTGAAGGAGGAGGGAGAGAGGGTGGAGGAGGAGGAGGAGAGGAGGGAGAGAGGGTGGAGGAGGAGAGAGGAGGGAGAGAGAGGAGGAGGAGAAGAGGAGGGAGAGAGGGTGGAGGAGGAGAAGAGGAGGGAGAGAGGGTGGAGGAGGAGAGAAGGAGGGAGAGAGGGTGGAGGAGGAGAAGAGGAGGGAGAGAGGGTGGAGGAGGAGAAGAGGAGGGAGAGAGGGTGGAGGAGGAGAGAGAGGAGGGAGAGAGGGTGGAGGAGGAGAAGAGGAGGGAGAGAGGGTGGAGGAGGAGAAGAGGAGGGAGAGAGGGTGGAGGAGGAGAGATGGAGGGAGAGAGGGTGGAGGAGGAGAAGAGGAGGGAGAGAGGGTGGAGGAGGAGAGAGGAGGGAGAGAGGGTGGAGGAGGAGAGATGGAGGGAGAGAGGGTGGAGGAGGAGAAGAGGAGGGAGAGAGGGTGGAGGAGGAGAGATGGAGGGAGAGAGGGTGGAGGAGGAGGGAGAAGGAGAGGAGGAGGAGGGAGAAAGGGTGGAGGAGGAGGAGGGAGAGGAGGAGGGAGAGGAGGAGGGAGAGGAGGAGAGAAAGGAGAAGGGAGAGAAGGTGGATGAGGAGAGGATGGAGAGAGGGTGGAGGAGGAGAGATGGAGGGAGAGAGGGTGGAGGAGGAGAGATGGAGGGAGAGAAAGTGGAGAAGGAGGGAGAGGAGGGAGAGAGTGTGGTGGAGGAGAGGAGGGAGAGAGTGTGGTGGAGTAGAGAAGGAGCGAGAGAGGGTGGAGGAGGAAAGGAGGAGGGAGAGAGGGTGAAGGAGGAGAGGGAGGGAGAGAGGGTGGAGGAGGAGAGGATGGAAGAGAGGGTGGTGGAGGAGAGGAGGGAGAGGAGGAGAGGGAGGAGAGGAGGAGGGAGAGGAGGAGGACAGAAAGGGAGAGGAGGAGGGAGAGAGGGTGGAGGAGGAGGAGAGGAGGAGGGAGAGGAGGAGGGAGAGAGGTTGAAGGAGGAGGAGAGGAGAGTAGGAGGGTGAGAGGGTGGAGGAAGAGAGAAGGAGCGAGAGAGGGTGGAGAGGAGGAGGGAGAGAGGGAGGAGAGGAGGAGGGAGAGAGGATGGAGGAGGATAGGAAGGAGGAGAGGAGGGAGAGAGGTGGAGAGGAAGGAGGAGAGGAGAGGAGGAGGGTGAGAGGGTGGAGGTGGAGAGGAGGAGGAGAGGAGGAGGGAGAGGGGATGGAGGAGGATAGGAAGGAGGAGAGGAGGTGGAGAGGAAGGAGGCGGGAGAGAGGGTGGAGGAGGAGATGTGGAGGAGAGGAAGAAAGAGAGGAAGAGAGAGAGAGGGTGGAGGAGGAGAGGAAAGAGAAGAGGGAGGAGAGTAGGAGGGTGGAGGAGGTTGGAGGTAGAGAGTAACATGCTTCTAATCAATTTGAGTAGTGTCCTTAATGTAATGTCAGAACAACAACACCATCAGACCAATATTTGCATCCCAAGTGACACCCTATTCCCTATATACCTGCACTACCTTTGACCAGAGCCCCATTGGCACTATAATGAATAGGGTGTCATTAGGGACAAAGCCTCTCTGCTTGCTTTACTTCACATTACACAGTCTCTCTCTCTCTCTCTCTCTCTCTCTCTCTCTCTCTCTCTCTCTCTCTCTCTCTCTCTTTCAATGTAATGAAATTTGAAGGGCTTTATTGGCATGTGAAACATATGTTTACATTACCAAAGCAAGTGAAATAGATAATAAACAAAAGAAGGAGAATATGTGTCTCTAATATGGTCATACATTTAGCAGGTTAGGAAGTGCAGCTCAGATTCCGCCTCATATTGTGGGCAGTGTGCACATAGCCTGTCTTCTCTTGAAAGCCAGGTCTGCCAACGGCATCCTCTCTCAATAGCAAGGCCAAGCTCACTGAGTCCGAGTCTGTACATAGTCAAAGTTTTCCTTAATGTTGTGTCAGTCATAGTGGTTAGGTATTCTGCCACTGTGTATTCTTTGTTTAGGGCCAAATAGTATTCTAGTTTGGTCTGTTTTTTGTCAAGTAAATTAATTATCTTTTTTGTTTTCTCATGATCAAATTGTGATGCTGTTTACTGTCCTGGGGCTCTGTGGGGTCTGTTTGTGTTTGTGAAAAGAGCCCCAGGGCCAGCTTGCTTAGGGGACTCTTCTCCAGGTTCATCTCTCTGTAGGTGATGGCTTTGTTATGGAAGGTTTGGGAATCGCTTCCTTTTAGGTGGTTGTAGAATTTAACGGCTCTTTTCTGAATTTTGTTGATTAGCGTGTATCGGCCTTGGTGTTGGTGTTTTAGGTTGTACACTGAGGATGTTTTTGCAGATTTATGCATGCAGAGTCTCAATTTGGTGTGAATTCTTGGTTGGTGAGCAGATCCCAGACCTCACAACCATAAAGGGCAATGGGTTCTATAAATGATTCAAGTATTTTTAGCCAGATCCTAATTGGTACGTCAAATGTTATGTTCCTTTTGATTGTGTAGAAGGCCCTTCTTGCCTTGTCTCTCAGATCGTTCACAGCTTTGTGGAAGTTACATGTGGTGCTGATGTTTATAGTTTTTTTGTGTGCTTAACAGTGTCTAGATGGAACTTGTATTTGTGGTCCTGGCGACTGGACCTTTTTTGGAACACCGTTATTTTTGTCTTACTGAGGGGCCCAGGTCTGGCAGAATCTGTGCAGAAGATCTAGGTGCTGCTGTAGGCCCTCCTTGGTTGGGGACAGAAGCACCAGATCATCAGCAAACAGTAGACATTTGACTTCAGATTCTAGCAGGGTGAGGCCGGGTGCGGCAGACTGTTCTAGTGCCCTCGCCAATTCGTTGATATATATTTTGAAGAGGGTGGGGCTCAAGCTGCATCCCTGTCTCACCCCACGGCCCTGTGGAAAGAAATGTGTGTGTTTTTTGTCAATTTTAACCGCACCCTTGTTGTTTGTGTACATGGATTTTATCATGTCATATGTTTTTCCCCTAACACTGCTTTGTATCAATTTGTATAGCAGACCCTCATGCCAAATAGGGTCAAAATCTTTTTTTGAAATCAACAAAGTACGAGAAGACTTTGCCTTTGTTTTCTGTTTGTTTGTTTGTCAATTAGGGTGTGGAGGGTGAATACGTGGTCTGTCGTACGTTAATTTGGACATTTTCACTGAGGAAATGTAGAAGTCTGCTATTAATGAATAATAATGCAATAATGCAAAGGATTTGCTGTTGCTGTTTATCCCACAGTAGTTGTTGGGGTCAAAAAGATGGATAGTTGTTTTTCCACTCCACTTTGTGTTGTTGCTGTTTGTTTATGTCAATTTTCCCAGAAGTGGTTAGATTCTGTGGATTCTTCAATTATATTGAGTTGATTTCTGACGTGCTGTTTCTCTCTCTCTCTCTCTCTCTCTCTCTCTGGGCCGCAGGCTGGAATGTGTGATCAAGTCAAGACATTGAGGAGAACTGTTTTTGTTTCACTCTATGAGATTTATAATTACATCATTTCTGGTGTAAGAAGTAAGAGCCAGCTGTCTGATCTGGGAAGTTTTTATTATTTATAAACGTCCTGTTCTGACAGTAGACACCCTATACCCTCTTTAGTGCATTACTATGGGCCCTGGTCGAAAGTAGTGCACTCTATAGGGAATTGGGACACTGCCCTAGTTGTAAGGATCTAATGAGAGCCCCCATTACTGGAAGTAATAGCTTCTGAGTGAAGCTGAGTTTAGCTGAGCGGAGCTGAATGAATCTGAGAGGATCTGAGTGGAGCTGAATGGATCTGAGAGGAGCTGAGTGGAGCTGAGCGAATCTGAGTGGAGCTGAGCGAATCTGAGCGGAGCTGAATGAATCTGAGAGAAGCTGAATGAATCTGAGAGGAGCTGAGTGGAGCTGAACAGATCTGAGCGGAGCTGAATGAATCTAAGTGGATCTGAATGGATCTGAGCGGAGCTGAGCGGATGTGAATGGATCTGAGTGGATCTGAATGGATCTGAGAGGAGCTGAACGGAGCTGAGTGGAGCTGAACGGAGCTGAGTGGAGAGAGGTGTAGAGAGAGGTGAAACTTTACATACCGTAGAATCGTAGCATCATTCACCAAGTAATTTCCTGTCACGAACTCGGATAACTCCTGCGCCACAACCTGTTGCGTCAGCCTATTTTGTTCAGAAGTGTTTGTGTCAACACCTGCTACCAACTAGCCAACTAGCTAGCTAGGTTGCATTGGAGCCCGCTTTGCCTGAATAGCTAACAAATGTTTCCAGCGCTGTAGAAGCTCTGTTTATTACGCTCTTGTCCGGGACGATATTGACAATCCAGAGTTCTAATGCGGAAATTGTTTGCTTGCAGAGGATTACAGGATTGATTGTGGACTACAGGAAAAGGACTACCGAGCACGCCCCATTCTCATCGACAGGGCTGTGGTGGAGCAGGTTGAGAGCTTCAAGTTCCTTGGTGTCCAAATCACCAACAAACTAACATGGTCCAAGCACACCAAGACAGTCGTGAAGAGGGCACAACAAAACCTATTCCCCCTCAGGAGACTGAAAAGATTTGGCATGGGTCCTCAGATCCTCAAAAGGTTCTACAGCTGCACCATCGAGAGCATCCTGACTGGTTGCATCACTGCCTGGTAGGGCAAATGCTCGGCCTCCGACCGCAAGGCACTACAGAGGGCAGTGCGTACGGCCCAGTATATCACTGGGCAAAGCATCCTGCCATCCAGGACAGGAGCAACTTTTATTTCTTATTATTATTCATATTTTATAAACTGCATTGTTGGTTAAGGGCTTGTAAGTAATCATTTCACTGTAAGGTCTACACCAGTTGTATTCAGCATTTCACTGTAAGGTCTACACCTGTTGTATTCAGCATTTCACTGTAAGGTCTACACCTGTTGTATTCAGCATTTCACTGTAAGGTCTACACCTGTTGTATTCAGCATTTCACTGTAAGGTCTACACCTGTTGTATTCGGCGCATGTGACTAATAAAATGTGATTTGATAAAAAAAAAATATTTGATTTATCCTTAGCAAGCACATTTTTATTATTTGCGAACTTATGGGGAAAACGCAAATTGGAACTCTCTCTTATGGCTGAACGTCGCTCGTTCTCAACTACTGTGGATGGACGCCGCTCGTTCTCAACTACTGCGGCTGGACGCCGCTCGTTCTCAACTACTGTGGCTGGACGTCACTCGTTCTCAACTACTGTGGCTGGATGACACTCGTTCTCAACTACTGTGGCTGGACGTCGCTCGTTCTCAACTACTGCGGCTGTACGCCGCTCGTTCTCAACTACTGTGGCTGGACGTCACTCATTCTCAACTACTGTGGCTGGATGACACTCGTTCTCAACTACTGTGGCTGGACGTCGCTCGTTCTCAACTACTGCGGCTGTACGCCGCTCGTTCTCAACTACTGTGGCTGGACGCCACTCGGTCTCAACTACTGTGGCTTGACGTCGCTCATTCTCAACTACTGCGGCTGTACATCGCTCGTTCTCAACTACTGTGGCTGGACGCCACTCGGTCTCAACTACTGTGGCTTGACGTCGCTCATTCTCAACTACTGCGGCTGTACATCGCTCGTTCTCAACTACTGTGGCTGGATGACGCTCGTTCTCAACTACTGTGGCTGGATGACGCTCGTTCTCAACTACTGTGGCTGACGTCGCTCGTTCTCAACTACTGCGGCTGTACGTCGCTCGTTCTCAACTACTGTGGCTGGACATCGCTCGTTCTCAACTACTGCGGCTAGACGCCGCTCGTTCTCAACTACTGTGGCTGGACGCCGCTCGTTCTCAACTACTGTGGCTGGACGCCGCTCGTTCTCAACTACTGTGGCTGGATGCCGCTCGGGCCTGATGGATGTTTCTCCACCTTGCCATCTGTCCCTATCTGAATAGCCTGTGTTACCTGGAACTAGCCTGCCAAGGAAGTCATTTCCACCTGCTTCTCCTCTTCCATCTTGTAGTGGAGTACACAGAGAACAACAAGAGGATTGTTCCAATCAACGCTGTTCACAAGTCGTGGAAACCGAAGGTCGGCGGCATGCTGCAAAGCAGACTGGAGTGTCTGCAAGAGGTTCAGAGCAGATTGACATAATGAACAGCTTCGCTGCTCTGGTGCCTGATCTATCCCGCACCTTCATTGCTGGTGTTTCCTGTGTCTGCAACGGCTGAGCTGACTCCAGCAGCGACTTCGTCGTCCAGTTCGGCTCCTTTCCCCCTCTCTGGACCTGACGGGGCGCTGCCTGCTGTGGGATGAACAGATCTATCGCCGGGAGTGCGGGGGGCGTATGCTATCCTGCTTCTCGTGGTCCTGTGAAAGGTTCCATTAATTGTTTGAGGGGTAGGAATAGACAGATTTCTCCATCCCCTTCTCCGGCTTCGTATTGGGCAGATCAATGGTGAGAAATATCTCAGTCCCTGGAGCAAAAAAACATTGTGCTATCCTGGAGCAGAAGTACAGGACATCCGTAAGCTGCTCCCAAACATTCTAAACCAGCATCAGGAAATTGAGTCTATCATAGTTAATGTGGGATTCAATGACATTATGAAGGGCAGCTCAGAACAGCTGAAGATGGATTTTAAAGAACTGATTGGTTCTCTGCTTGATACCAACACACACCCTATAATATCTGGCCCTCTGACCTCCTTAAATTGTGGCAATGAACTTTTCAGCAGACTTTTAGCCCTTCATAACTGTCTAGGAGACTATTACAGCTCTGTGGGTGTAACTTTTATTGACAATTTGATACCTTCTGGAAACAATGCTTGTTTTATAAGGAGGATGGGATCCACCCAAATCATTTGGGTTCCAGGATCCCTTCACAGGGTTATAAGGTTGCAATGAGACAATGACCCCAATGCCCAGCTCAGTTAATCCCTACCGTTGTGTCGCTGAGTCATCAAAGCGCTTCAACAAATACGCATTATCCCAGGTTCGTTGGAAGACGAAATGTAAATAAACAAAATTATTTGCGCCTTTCACTGCCCTGAATACCTCCTGTTTATACTACAGCTATTGTAAGCAGTAATCATGTGCCTATGAACCAGAGTTACACTGTTCACACTGAGGCAGTGTGCCCTAGGAGGAAGTTCAACTCACCCTGCACTGACATCAAAGGCATGAGCATGTCTACTTCTGCTAAGCTTCCTAGTTAAAGCAATAAAAACAACCAACCATCCCAGAAAAGTGCCAAAAATAACCCCACGTAAACCTTCGTATAATACTGTGAAATGTAGCTTAAAAGTGGCCTTTACAATGAAGCTACACCTCTCTCTAACTGGCCTGAAGCTGGTCTATACAGTGAAGCTACAACTCTCTCTAACTGGCCTGAAGCTGGTCTACACAGTGAAGCTACTCGGCTCTCTAACTGGCCTGAAGCTGGTCTACACAGTGAAGCTACAACTCTCTCTAACTGGCCTGAAGCTGGTCTACACAGTGAAGTTACTCGGCTCTCTAACTGGCCTGAAGCTAGTCTACACAGTGAAGCTACTCGGCTCTCTAACTGGCCTGAAGCTGGTCTATACAGTGAAGCTACAACTCTCTCTAACTGGCCTGAAGCTGGTCTATACAGTAAAGCTACAACTCTCTCTAACTGGCCTGAAGCTGGGAAATACAGTGAAGCTACACCTGTCTCTAACTGATCTGAAGCTGGTCTATACAGTAAAGCTACAACTCAAAGTGGCGTGAAACTGGTTTATACAGTAAAGCTTCTCGGCTCTCTAACTGGCCTGAAGCTGGGAAATACAGTGAATCTACAACTGTCTCTAACTGACCTGAAGCTGGTCTATACAGTAAAGCTACACCTCTCTCTAACTGACCTGAAGCTGGTATTTACAGTAAAGCTACAACTCTCTCTAACTGGCCTGAAGCTGGTCTTAACTCTAAAGCTACACCTCTCTCTAACTGGTCAAATCTGGTCTATACAGTAAAGCTACACCTCTCTCTAACTGGCCTGAAGCTGGTCTATACAGTAAAGCTACACCTCTCTCTAACTGGCCTGAAGCTGGTCTATACAGTAAAGCTACACTTCTCTCTAACTGGCCTGAAGCTGGTCTATACAGTAAAGCTACAACTCTCTCTAACTGGCTTGAAGCTGGTCTATACTGTAAAGCTAAACCTCTCTCTAACAGGCTTGAAGCTGGTATATACAGAGTCTATAGAGAGGCTATATACAGTAGAGGGGCTATATACAGTAGAGGGGCTATATACAGTAGAGGGGCTATATACAGTAGAGGGGCTATATACAGTAGCGAGGCTATATACAGTAGTGAGGCTATATACAGTAGAGAGGCTATATACAGAAGCGAGGCTATATACCGTAGAGGCTATATACAGTAGGGAGGCTATATACAGTTGCGAGGCTATATACAGTAGACAGGCTATACAGTAGCGAGGCTATATACAGTAGCGAGGCTATATACAGTAGACAGGCTATATACAGTAGAGGGGCTATATACAGTAGAGAGGCTATATACAGTAGAGAGGCTATATACAGTAGAGGGGCTATATACAGTAACGAGGCATAACAGTAGCGAGGCTATATACAGTAGAGGTTATATACAGTAGCGAGGCTATATACAGTAGCGAGGCTATATACAGTAGAGAGGCTATATACAGTAGGGGCTATATACAGTAGACGCTATATTCAGTAGCAAGGCTATATACAGTATAGAGGCTATATACAGTAGCGAGGCTATATACAGTAGCGAGGCTATATACAGTAGAGGGGCTATATACAGTAGAGGCTATATACAGTAGAGGGGCTATATACAGTAGCGAGGCTATATACAGTAGAGGGGCTATATACAGTAGCGAGGCTATATACAGTAGCGAGGCTATATACAGTAGCGGGGCTATATACAGTAGAGGGGCTGTATACAGTAGAAGGGCTATATACAGTAGAGGGGCTATATACAGTAGAGGGCTATATACAGTAGAGAGGCTATATACAGTAGACGGGCTATATACAGTAGAGAGGCTATATACAGTAGAGAGGCTATATACTGTAGCAGGGCTATATACAGTAGAGAGGCTATATACAGTAGAGGGGCTATATACAGTAGAGAGGCTATATACAGTAGAGGGCTATATACAGTAGCGAGGCTATATACAGTATGAGGCTATATACAGTAGAGGGGCTATATACAGTAGCGGGGCTATATACAGTAGCGAGGCTATATACAGTAGCGAGGCTATATACAGTAGAGGGGCTATATACAGTAGCGAGGCTATATACAGCAGAGGGGCTATATACAGTAGAGGGGCTATATACAGTAGCGGGGCTATATACAGTAGCGGGGCTATATAAAGTAGCGAGGCTATATACAGTAGAGGCTATATACAGTAGCGAGGCTATATACAGTATAGGCTATATACAGTAGCGAGGCTATATACAGTAGAGAGGCTATATACAGTCTGGGCTGTATACAGTAGAGAGGCTATATACAGTAGAGACGCTATATACAGTAATGAGGCTATATACAGTAGCGAGGCTATATACAGTAGCGAGGCTATATACAGTATATAGCCTCTCTACTGTATATAGCCTCTCTACAGTCGGGGCTATATACTGTAGCGAGGCTATATACTGTAGCGAGGCTATATACAGTATATAGCCTCTCTACTGTATATAGCCTCTCTACAGTCGGGGCTATATACTGTAGCGAGGCTATATACAGTAGAGAGGCTATATACAGGAGAGGCTATGTACAGTAGAGGGGCTATATACAGTAGCGAGGCTATATACAGTAGAGGGGCTATATACTGTAGCGAGGCTATATACTGTAGCGAGGCTATATACAGTAGCGAGGCTATATTCAGTAGAGAGGATATATACAGTAGAGAGGCTATATACAGTAGAGAGGCTGTATACAGTAGAGGGGCTATATACAGTAGAGAGGCTATATACAGTAGAGGGGCTATATACAGTAGAGGGGCTATATACTGTAGCGAGGCTATATACAGTAGAGGGGCTATATACAGTAGCGAGGCTATATACAGTCGAGGCTATATACAGTAGCGAGGCTATATACAGTAGCGAGGCTATATACAGTAGAGGGGCTATATACAGTAGAGAGACTATATACAGTAGAGACTATATACAGTAGAGAGGCTATATACAGTAGAGGGGCTATATACAGTAGAGAGGCTATATACAGTAGACAGGCTATATACAGTAGAGAGGCTATATACAGTAGAGGCTATATACAGTAGACAGGCTATATACAGTAGACAGGCTATATACAGTAGAGAGGCTATATACAGTAGAGGGGCTATATACATTAGAGGGGCTATATACAGTAGCGGGGCTATATACAGTAGAGGGGCTATATACAGTAGAGAGGCTATATACAGTAGAGAGGCTATATACAGTAGCGAGGCTATATACAGTAGAGGCTATATACAGTAGAGAGGCTATATACAGTAGCGAGGCTATATACAGTAGCGAGGCTATATACAGTAGAGAGGCTATATACAGTAGAGGGGCTATATACAGTAGAGAGGCTATATACAGTAGAGGGGCTATATACAGTAGAGAGGCTATATACAGTAGAGAGGCTATATACAGTAGAGGGGCTATATACAGTAGAGGGGCTATATACAGTAGAGGGGCTATATACAGTAGAGGCTATATACAGTAGAGAGGCTATATACAGACACCGGTTAGTCAGGCTGATTGAGGTAGTATATGTACATGTAGATATGGTTAAAGTGACTATGCATATATGATGAACAGAGAGTAGCAGTAGCGTAAAAGAGGGGTTGGCGGGTGGCGGGACACAATGCAGATAGATAGCCCAGTTAGCCCATGTGCGGGAGCACTGATTGGTCGGCCCAACCTGCTCAGTGCTGCACACACTTACTGTAGTTAATGCTAACATCACTATGAGTTTTCATGGAGCAGCTGCCATTGCCTCCCGTCCGCTGTGCTCAGCTGACCCAACAATACAACAGGGAGTAACCTTCAGATAGAAAACATGGACACATTGAAACACGATCAATGGACTGATGTCTGATAACAGTGCCTTCCTAATGATGCGTCTGCATGTCGAAATAGATTAGAATTGAAGGTTGCTTGTATAGTCCTGTTTCAGTGTACGCAGTAGGTAACCCGTACAAGTGGGCAACCCGTACAAGTGGGTAATTTGTACAAGTAAGTACAGGTGTGAGGTGTGAAACGGAAATGTGTTTTTTTTTGCAAATCTCACTCCCGTTTAGACAGCCTCAGGGGGATGGGTTCACAACCAGGGGATCTGCCATTATTGACTGCGACCCTGTAGCAATTATGGTTAATTGCCTTGCTCAAGGGCAGAACTACAGATATTTTGAAACATAAATCAAGGTGTCTTTCAAATGAAGATGTCTGCAGGGTAGGACTGAACAGCATGCACTAACTACAGTCACATACCAGGGATGAAAACTGTACTGAGAATGTGTACGGACTGGCAACTGGCTGAACCCTAATTATCAAAGGCTGAGCTCTACATAATATCAAATCAAATTAAAGTTTATTTGTCACGTGCACCAAATAAAACCTTACAGTGAAATGCTAAATACAACAGGTGTAGACCTTCCAGTGAAATGCTGAATACAACAGGTGTAGACCTTACAGTGAAATGCTGAATACAACAGGTGTAGACCTTCCAGTGAAATGCTGAATACAACAGGTGTAGACCTTCCAGTGAAATGCTGACTTACAGGCTCTAACCAATAGTGCAAAAAAGGTATTAGGTGAACAATAGGTAAGTAAAGAAATAAAACAACAGTAAAAAGACAGGCTATATACAGTAGAGAGGCTATATACAGTAGAGATGCTATATAAAGTAGAGGGGCTATATACAGTAGAGGGGCTATATACAGTAGAGGCTATATACAGTAGAGAGGCTATATACAGTAGAGGCTATATACAGTAGAGGGGTTATATACAGTAGAGGGGCTATGTACAGTAGAGGCTATATACAGTAGAGAGGCTATATACAGTAGAGAGGCTATATACAGTAGAGGGGCTATATACAGTAGAGAGGCTATATACAGTAGAGAGACTATATACAGTAGAGGCTATATACAGTAGAGGGGCTATATACAGTAGAGGCTATATACAGTAGAGAGACTATATACAGTAGAGGCTATATACAGTAGAGGGGTTATATACAGTAGAGGGGCTATGTACAGTAGAGGCTATATACAGTAGAGGCTATATACAGTAGAGGGGCTATATACAGTAGAGGGGCTATATACAGTAGGGGCTGTATACAGTAGAGGGGCTATATACAGTAGAGGGGCTATATACAGTAGAGGGGCTATATACAGTAGAGGCTATATACAGTAGAGAGGCTATATACAGTAGAGGGCTATATACAGTAGAGAGGCTATATACAGTAGAGGGCTATATACAGTAGAGGGCTATATACAGTAGAGGGCTATATACAGCAGAGGGGCTATATACAGTAGAGGCTATATACAGTAGAGAGGCTATATACAGTAGAGGGGCTATATACAGTAGAGGCTATATACAGTAGAGGCTATATACAGTAGAGGGGCTATATACAGTAGAGGGGCTATATACAGTAGAGGGGCTATATACAGTAGCGAGGCTATATACAGTAGTGAGGCTATATACAGTAGAGAGGCTATATACAGTAGACAGGCTATATACAGTAGAGAGGCTATATACAGTAGAGGCTATATACAGTAGAGGGGCTATATACAGTAGAGAGGCTATATACAGTAGAGGCTATATACAGTAGAGAGGCTATATACAGTAGAGGGGCTATATACAGTAGAGGCTATATATAGTAGAGAGGCTATATACAGTAGAGAGGCTATATACAGTAGAGGGGCTATATACAGTAGAGAGGCTATATACAGTAGAGAGGGGCTATATACAGTAGAGAGGCTATATACAGTAGAGGGGCTATATACAGTAGAGAGGCTATATACAGTAGAGAGGCTATATACAGTAGAGGGCTATATACAGTAGAGAGGCTATATACAGTAGAGGGGGCTATATACAGTAGAGAGGCTATATACAGTAGAGAGGGGCTATATACAGTAGAGAGGCTATATACAGTAGAGAGGCTATATACAGTAGAGAGGCTATATACAGTGGAGACCCATGCCAAATCTTTTCAGTCTCCTGAGGGGGAATAGGTTTTGTTGTGCCCTCTCTTCACGACTGTCTTGGTGTGTTTGGACCATGTTAGTTTGTTGGTTATGTGGACACCAAGAAACTTGAAGATCTCAACCTGCTCCACTACAGCCCCGTCAATGAGAATGGGGGCATGCTCGGTCCTCCTTTTCCTGTAGTCCACAATCATCTCCTTAGTCTTGGTTACGTTGAGGGAGAGGTTGTTATTCTGGCACCACACGGCCAGGTCTCTGACCTCCTCCCTGTAGGCTGTCTTGTCGTTGTCGGTGATCAGGCCTACCACTGTTGTGTCGTCTGCAAACTTAATGATGGTGTTGGAGTCGTGCCTGGCCATGCAGTCGTGGGTGAACAGGGAGTACAGGAGGGGACTGAACACGCACCCCTGAGGATCAGCGTGGCAGATGTGTTGCCAGCCTTTCAAAGCACTTCATGGCTACGGACGTGAGTGCTACGGGGAGGAGAGGGAGAGAAGGAGATGGAGAGAAGCAGAGCAAGAGGAGAGAGGAAGAGACCGAAGGAGAGAACTCTCCCCTTCCTAAAACTCACTAGTTTCTAGAACTCTTGTCACTTTTTATTTAACTAGGCAAGTCAGGTAAGAACAAATTCTTATTTTCAATGACGGTCTAGGAACAGTGGGTTAATTGCCTGTTCAGGGGCAGAACGACAGATTTTGTACCTTGTCAGCTCGGGGAATTGAACATGCAACCTTTCAAGTTACTAGTCCAAAGCTCTAACCACTAGGCTACCCTGCCACCCCGGTTTCATCTATATCCGGATGCTACTATTATGTACGCCATCACCCAGGCTGTTGACCCGGCTGTTGACCCGGCTGTTGACCCGGCTGTTTTAACCCCCATATCGCCGCACCCTTCGTTTTATCACTGGAAACAGTTTCATTACTCATCAGTGTTCTTTACCAAAAGGTGGGCTCTTTAAAGTCATGCCGATCATATCATTAGGCTCTTTTTGTTTACAAAGCCCTGCTTCATAAGCTTCCCACTTGCCTAACGTCACTGATCATTTTTTATATTTCATATTTAACCTTTTTCTTATTTAACCAGGTCAGCTAACAACACATTTTTACTTACAATGACGGCCAAAAGGCAAAATACCTCCTGCGCGGGCAGGGGCTGGGATATACAAATAAAAATAAATAACATATGAATATAGGGAAAAAAACACTTTGCGTGATGTATTGTTGTCTCTACCTTCTTGCCTTTTGTGCTGTTGTCTGTGCCCAATAATGTTTGTACCATGTTGTTGTCATGTTGTGCTGCTACCATGTTGTTGTCATGTTGTGTTGCTGCCGTGTTGTGTTGTCATGTGTTGCTGCAATGTTGTTGTCATGTTGTGTTGCTACCATGTTGTTGTCATGTGTTGCTGCCATGTTGTTGTCATGTTGTGTTGCTACCGTGCTGTGTTGTCATGTGTTGCTGCCATGTTGTTGTCATGTTGTGTTGCTACCATGTTGTGTTGACATGTGTTGCTGCCATGTTGTTGTCATGTTGTGTTGCTACCATGCTGTGTTGACATGTGTTGCTGCCATGCTATGTTGTTGTCTTAGGTCTCTCTTTATGTAGTGCTGTGCTGTCTCTCTTGTCGTGATGTGGCCACAACTGTCAGTAAGTGTCCACGATTAATGTCTTTGAATGAAGAGATTGAGATAAGATTTTTATTTACAAGTTGTCAAACACGTTCACAGGGTTGGTTAACTTTGGAGACTCCGTCGGTGTCTACAGAGTTAGGTAAATTTGCTTTTAATTTTCCTTGTTCGGAATAATCTCCAAAATACATTTTTGATTGAATGCTTTGAAGTCAGCAATTCAGACAGCTGACAGAGTATTTTTACTGACTTGTGTATTTAATGTGTGTGTTGTCTATATTTATGTTTATCTATACTTGCCTGTTGGATGTGCTTGTTTATATATTGTGCAGGGCTCATTTGTAAAATAGACTTTAGTGTAAAAATATGACTTCACTGTTGAAATAAAAGTAAATATGTGCTTGTTTGTTAGCTGATAAATTCCAGTACTGATGTGGCATTCAACAGGCAACAACAAGCTATGAGAGATTAGTAAATAAATGGGGAAATAGCTTTAAATTGATCTGTGCTTTTTATGAAATATATTATTCATGTCCATTTTGCCCATTGCTCATCATTGCTCCAATGCATCATACCCGTCATTGCTTGCCAGTGTATCATCAGCTTAATAACTTCCGCTTACATACAGAAGAAAAAAAAAACACTACACGGTCGACAGCTAAAGCCAAGATTATATGGTGAAACAATTTCCACTAAACCTCCCTCTCCTCATGAAAATCATCCCCTTGGACAGAAGAAATAGCTCAGAGATACTGGCGTCTTTTTCCCTCTGTATGTAGCTGGATGAATAGTGTTTAACAATGCAAATTTGAAGAAAACACTACCGAAGTTCTATGAACACATTGCTTGTACTACTCACGCTTAAAAAACCCGACCATTGTTACTCTCCCTTCCGGGGTGGCTACAAGGCCCTCCCCCACCCTCCCTTGGCAAATCAGATCACGACTCCATTCTGTGCCACTCTTCCTATAGGCAGAAACTCAAACATGAAGTACCCATGCTGAGGTCTATTCGACTTTGGTTTGACCAATGGGAATCTATGCCTCAAGATTGCTTTGATCCCGTGGACTGGAATATGTTCCGGGTTGCTTCTGAGAATAACATTGACGTATACACTGACACGGTGACTGAGTTCATCAGGAATATGTTGTTACCACTGTGGCTATTAAAACCCAAACCAGAAACTGTGGATAGACCGAAAACGCAAACCATGGCATTTAAACATGGCAAGGTGACTGAGAATACGGTCGTGCACAAACAGTGGAGTTATGCCCTCTGTGAGGCAATCAAACAGGCAAAATGTCAGTACAGACACGACACGTATGTTGGAGGGACTCCAGACAATTCCGGATTACATAAGGAAAACCAGCCACGTTGTGGACACCGATGTCTTGCTTCCAGACAAGCTAAACAAATTCTTTGCCCGCTTTGAGGATAACACAGTGCCACTGACTCGAACCACTCCCAAGGACAGTGGGCTCTCGTTCTCTGTGGCCGACGTGAGTAAGACATTTAAGCGTGTTAACCTTCGCAAGGCTGCTGACACATCCGGCATCCCTAGCCACTTCCTCAGAGTTTGCGCAGACCAGCTGACTGGAGTGTTTACGGACATATTAAATCTCTCCATATCCCAGTCTGCTGTCCCCACTTGCTTCAAGATGTCCACCATTGTTCCTGTACCCAAGAAAGCAAAAGTAACTGAACTAAATGACTATCGCCCCGTAGCACTCACTTCTGTCATCATGAAGTGCTTTGAGAGGCTAGTTAAGGATTATATCACCTCCACCTTACCTGACACCCTATATCCACCTCATTTTGCTTACCGCCCCAATAGAGCCACAGACGATGAAGTCGCCATCGCACTGCACACTGCCCTATCCCATCTGGACAAGAGGAATACCTATGTAAGAATGCTGTTCATTGACTACATCTCCGCCTTCAACACCATAGTACCCTTCATCCCCCTTGGCGTTTTTCCTATTTTGATTTCATGTAAACGAAAAGAAAAAAAGTCCAAATTGGTGAAGTGAAATAAAATAAAAAACTTCTATGAAGTTCTATAAATAAGATCTGTTGCAACCAATTACCTTCAGAAGTCACATCATTAGTTAGATTGCACACAGGTGGACTTTATTTAAGTGTCACATGATCTCAGTATATATACACCTGTTCTGAAAGGCCCCAGAGTCTGCAACACCGCTAAGCAAGGGGTACCACCAAGCAAGCGGCACCACCAAGCAAAGGGCACCACTAAGCAAGGGTCACCATGAAGACCAAGGAGCTCTCCAAACAGGTCAGGGACAAAGTTGTGGAGAAGTACAGATCAGGGTTGGGTTATAAAAAAAGATCAGAAACTTTGAACATCCCACAGAGCACCAATAAATCCATTATTCAAAATGGAAAGAATATGGCACCACAACCTGCCAAGAGAGGGCCGCCAACCAAAACTCACGGACCAGGCAAGGAGGACATTAATCAGAGAGGCAACAAAGAGACCAAAGATAACCCTGAAGGAGCTGCAAAGCTCCACAGCGGAGATTGGAGTATCTGTCCATAGGACCACTTGAAGCCGTACACTCCACAGAGCTGGGCTGTACAGAAGAGTGGCCAGAAAAAAGCCATTGCTTAAAGAAAAAAATAAGCAAACACGTTTGGTGTTCGCCCAAAGGCATGAGAGAGACTCCCCAAACATATGGAAGAAGGTACTCTGGTCAGATGAGACTAAAATTGAGCTTTTTGGCCATCAAGGAAAACGCTATGTCTGGCGCAAACCCAACACCTCTCATCACTCTGAGAACACACAGTGAAGCATGGGGGTGGCAGCATCATGCTTTGGGGATGTTTTTCATCTGCAGGGACTGGGATTCTGGTCAGAATTTAAGGAATGATGGATGGCGCTAAATACAGGGACATTTTTGTGGGAAACCTGTTTCAGTCTTCCAAAGACTTGAGACTGGGACGTAGGTTCACCTTCCAGCAGGACAATGGCCCTAAGCATACTGCTAAAGCAACACTCGAGTGGTTTAAGGGTAAACATTTAAATGTCTTGGAATGGCCTAGTCAAAGCCAAGACCACAATCCAATTGAGAATCTGTGGTCTGACTTAAAATTGCTGTACATCAGCAGAACCCATCTAACTTGAAGGAGCTGGAGCAGTTTTGCCTTGAAGAATGGGCAAAAATCCCAGTGGCTAGATGTGCCAAGCTTATGGAGATTATAGAGACATACCCCAAAAGACCTGCAGCTGTAATTGCTGCAAAAGGTGGCTCTACAAGTTAATGACTTTGAGGGGGTGAATAGTTATGCACGTTCAAGTTTTCAGTTTTTTGTGTCTTATTTCTTGTATGTTTCACAATAAAAAATAATTTTGCATCTTCAAAGTGGTAGGCATGTTGTGTTAATCAAATGATACAAACCTCCAGAAAATCAATTTTAATTCCAGGTTGTAAGGCAACAAAGTAGGAAAAATGCCAAGGGGGGTGAATACTTTTGCAAGCCACTGTACATTTTGTGTTGTTGATATGTAGTGTAATAATGTTATATGATGTATTGTTTTATATTTTGTTTAATATGTATTGTAAGTACCTTAATGTGTTTGGACACCAGGAAGAGTAGCTTCTGCCTTGGCAGGAACTAATGGGGATCCATAATAAACCCCAGGAAGAGTAGCTGCTGCCTTGGCAGGGACTAATGGGGATCCATAATAAACCCCAGGAAGAGTAGCTGCTGCCTTGGCAGGAACTAATGGGGATCCCTAATAAACCCCAAGAAGAGTAGCTGCTGCCTTGGCAGGAACTAATGGGGATCCATAATAAACCCCAGGAAGAGTAGCTGCTGCCTTGGCAGGAACTAATGGGGATCCCTAATAAACCCCAGGAAGAGTAGCAGCTGCCTTGTCAGGAACTAATGTGGATCCATAATAAACCCCAGGAAGAGTAGCTGCTGCCTTGGCAGGAACTAATGGGGATCCATAATAAACCCCAGGAAGAGTAGCTGCTGCCTTGGCAGGAACTAATGGGGATCCATAATAAACCCCAGGAAGAGTAGCTGCTGCCTTGGCAGGAACTAATGGGGATCCCTAATAAACCCCAAGAAGAGTAGCTGCTGCCTTGGCAGGAACTAATGGGGATCCATAATAAACCCCAGGAAGAGTAGCTGCTGCCTTGGCAGGAACTAATGGGGATCCCTAATAAACCCCAGGAAGAGTAGCAGCTGCCTTGTCAGGAACTAATGTGGATCCATAATAAACCCCAGGAAGAGTAGCTGCTGCCTTGGCAGGAACTAATGGGGATCCATAATAAACCCCAGGAAGAGTAGCTGCTGCCTTGGCAGGAACTAATGGGGATCCCTAATAAACCCCAAGAAGAGTAGCTGCTGCCTTGGCAGGAACTAATGGGGATCCATAATAAACCCCAGGAAGAGTAGCAGCTGCCTTGGCAGGAACTAATGGGGATCCATAATAAATACGAATACAGTGTTCTGAAGAAGGTGCAACAGCGCCTCTTCAACCTCAGAAGGCTGAATAAATTTGGCTTGGCCCCTACGACCCTCACAAACTTGTACAAATACACCATTGAGAGCATCCTGTCGGGTTGTATCACGGCAACTGCACCGCCCGCAACCGCTGGGCTCTCCAGAGGGTGGCGCGGTCTGCCCAACGCATCACCGGGGGCACACTACCTGCCCTTCAGGACACCTACAGCACCCGATGTCACAGGAAGGCCAAAAAGATCATCAAGAACATCAACCACCCTTCCCAGGGCCTGTTCACCCCGCTATCATCCAGAAGGCGAAAGGTCAGTACAGGTGCATCAAAGCTATGACTGAGAGTAAGTATTCTAGTCAACGCCACTCTGACATTGCTCGTCCTAATGTTTATATATTTCTTAATTCCAGTCTTTTACTTTGAGATTGTGTGTATTGTTGTGACTTGTTAGGTATTACTGCACTGTCGGAGGAACGCAAGCATTTCACTACACCCGGAGTAACATCTGCTAAATATGTGTATGTGACATTTGATTGATAGACCACACACACACACACACACACACACACACACACACACACACACACACACACACACACATTAGAGCAGCACAGATCCTGTGTTACAGAGTTGTTTAATAAAGGCTGTGAAACGATGGGGTTCAGGCACATCTCTTGACTTCAGGCGACAGTTGAAATGAAGTTGAACATGTCAATGCTGAAGAGCTGAGTGGACAGACAGACAGACAGATCAAGGACATACTTTCCTAAAAGCTTCTGTATTCTGAAAGGCTCTGTATTCTGAAAGGCTCTGTATTCTGAAAGGTTCTGTATTCTGAAAGGCTCTGTATTCTGAAAGGTTCTGTATTTTGAACGGTTCTGTCCTCTGGGGTAACACTGTACAGATGAGTCTAAGGATCCCTCTCTCTCTCTCTAGGCGACAACAGGAGGATCCTCTCTCTCTCTCTAGGCGACAACAATAGGATCCTCTCTCTCTCTCTAGGCGACAACAGGAGGATCCTCTCTCTCTCTCTAGGCGACAACAAGAGGATCCTCTCTCTCTCTCTCTCTCTAGGCGACAACAAGAGGATCCTCTCTCTCTCTCTCAAATGGTTAAAATACAAAAGGGAAAATAAATAAGCATAAATATGGGTTGTATTTACAATGGTGTTTGTTCTTCACTGGTTGCCCTTTTCTTGTGGCAACAGGTCACAAATATTGCAGCTGGAATGGCACATTGTGGTATTTCAACCAATAGATATGGGAGTTTATCAAAATCGGGTTTGTTTTCGAATTCATTGTGGATCTGTGTAATCTGAGGGAAATATGTGTCTCTAATATGGACATACATTTGGCAGGAGGTTAGGAAGTGCAGCTCAGTTTCCACCTCATTTTGTGGGCAGTGTGCATATAGCCTGTCTTATAGCATATAGCCAGGTCTGCCTACGACGGCCTTTCTCAATAGCAAGGCTATGCTCACTGAGTCTGTACATAGTCAAAGCTTTCCTTAATTTTGGGTGAGTCACAGTGGTCATGTATTCTGCCACTGTGTACTCTCTGTTTAGGGCCAAATAGCATTCTAGTTTGCTCTGTTTTTTTGTTAATTCTTTCCAATATGTCAAGTAATTATCTTTTTATTTTCTCATGATTTGGTTGGGTCCGGGGGCTCTGTGGGGTCTGTTTGTGTTTGTGAACAGAGCTCCAGGTCCAGCTTGCTTAGGGGACTCTTCTCCAGGTTCATCTCTCTGTAGGTGATGGCTTTGTTATGGAAGGTATGGGAATCGCTTCCTTTTAGGTGGTTGTAGAATTTAACGGCTCTTTTCTGGATTTTGATCATTAGGGGGTATCGGCCTAATTCTGCTCTGCATGCATTATTTGGTGCTTTACATTGTACACAGAGGATTTTTTTGCAGATTTCTGCATGTCATTTGGTGTTTGTCCAATTTTGTGAATTCTTGGTTGGTGAGAGGGCCCCAGACCTCACAACCATAAAGGGCAATGGGTTCTATAACTGATTCAAGTATTTTTAGCCAAATCCTAATTGGTACAGTGAGGGAAAAAAAGTATTTGATCCCCTTGCCCACTGACAAAGAAATGATGTCTATAATTTTAATGGTAGGTTTATTTGAACAGTGAGAGACAGAATAACAACAAAAAAATCCAGAAAAACGCATGTGAAAATTTGTATTAATTGATTTACATTTTAATGAGGGAAATAAGTATTTGACCCCCTCTCAATCAGAAAGATTTCTGGCTCCCAGGTGTCTTTTATACAGGTAACGAGCTGAAGTGATGGAAAAAGTGACGGGCTACTTTGTGCACCCGGCACAGTCGGTGAACTGGAGTTAAATGGTCCCTTATTTACAATGACTGCCTGCCGGGGAACAGTGGGTTAACTGCCTTGTTTAGGGGCAGAACAACCACTTTTTACCTTGTCAGCTCGGGGATTCAATCCGGCAACCTTTCGGTTACTGGCCCAACGCTCTAACCACTAGGCTAAATGCCACCCCAAGTTAAAGCATACTGCTACCTAGCTAGCGAACGTTAGCTTGATCTTATTAGAATCAGAAATCCATTTGCATTGCTAGTTATAGCATAATGTTAGCTAGTTAGCTAACACTGAACCTAGTTGGTTAGCTTTAGCTACCTGCAGGTTTATACTAGGTTTATATTGGTGTTAGCTAGCGAACGTTAGCTTGCTGGCTCACTAGGAATCTAACATATGAGTTGGGATTATTCCGGTTCATTGTTTAGCTAGCTAGCTACATGTCTAAACAAAAGGCTCCACTTCGCCAGATGATTACATGACCCATCAAGTTAGCCAGGTGTGTCTGGGGGTGGTTATTTCAAGAACAGGTGTACATGATGGCGGCAGGTAGCCTAGTGGGCGGCAGGTAGCCTAGTGGTTAGAGCGTTGAACTTGTAACCGGAGGGTTGCAAATTCGAATCCCCGAGCTGACAAGGAAAAGAAAATCTGTCGTTCTGCCCCTGAACAAGGCAGTTAACCCACTGTTCCCCGGGCGCCAAAGACGTGGATGTCGATTAAGGCAGCCCCCCCGCACCTCTCTGATTCAGAGGGGTTGGCTTAAATGCGGAAGACACATTTCGGTTGAAGCCATTTGGTTGTACAACTGACTAATAATGGTGTCTTTGACTTTGACATGTCTAGACAATAGTGACCCATCCACTTAGCTAGATGTGTCTGGGGGGGTTACAGCCATCTATAGTATTACATTAACATGTTAACATGTCTAGACTATAGTGACCCATCCACTTAGCTAGATGTGTCTGGGGGGGTTACAGCCATCTATAGTATTACATTAACATGTCTAGACTATAGTGACCCATCCACTTAGCTAGATGTGTCTGGGGGGTTACAGCCATCTATAGTATTACATTAACATGTCTAGACTATAGAGACCCATCCACTTAGCTGGGGGTTACAGCCATCTATAGTATTACATTAACATGTCTAGACTATAGTGACCCATCCACTTAGCTAGATGTGTCTGGGGGGGTTACATCCATCTATAGTATTACATTAACATGTCTAGACTATAGTGACCCATCCACTTAGCTAGATGTGTCTGGGGGGTTACAGCCATCTATAGTATTACATTAACATGTCTAGACTATAGAGACCCATCCACTTAGCTAGATGTGTCTGGGGGTTACAGCCATCTATAGTATTACATTAACATGTCTAGACAATAGTGACCCATCCACTTAGCTAGATGTGTCTGGGGGTTACAGCCATCTATAGTATTACATTAACATGTCTAGACTATAGTGACCCATCCACTTAGCTAGATGTGGCTGGGGGGGTTACAGCCATCTATAGTATTACATTAACATGTCTAGACTATAGAGACCCATCCACTTAGCTAGATGTGTCTGGGGTTACAGCCATCTATAGTATTACATTAACATGTCTAGACTATAGTGACCCATCCACTTAGCTAGATGTGGCTGGGGGGGTTACAGCCATCTATAGTATTACATTAACATGTCTAGACTATAGAGACCCATCCACTTAGCTAGATGTGTCTGGGGGTTACAGCCATCTATAGTATTACATTAACATGTCTAGACTATAGTGACCCATCCACTTAGCTAGATGTGTCTGGGGGGTTACAGCCATCTATAGTATTACATTAACATGTCTAGACTATAGTGACCCATCCACTTAGCTAGATGTGTCTGGGGGGTTACAGCCATCTATAGTATTACATTAACATGTCTAGACTATAGAGACCCATCCACTTAGCTAGATGTGGCTGGGGGGGTTACAGCCATCTATAGTATTACATTAACATGTCTAGACTATAGAGACCCATCCACTTAGCTAGATGTGTCTGGGGGTTACAGCCATCTATAGTATTACATTAACATGTCTAGACAATAGTGACCCATCCACTTAGCTAGATGTGTCTGGGGGTTACAGCCATCTATAGTATTACATTAACATGTCTAGACTATAGAGACCCATCCACTTAGCTAGATGTGACTGGGGGTTACAGCCATCTATAGTATTACATTAACATGTCTAGACAATAGTGACCCATCCACTTAGCTAGATGTGACTGGGGGGTGGGTATACCATTTCTTTCACATTACCAATCAATTGAGACACGTGTGTCTGGGTAAGAATCATCTAATAATTGTAAAATATGTATTTAAAAAAATATATATATCTGGACACTTTCTGTTTTTGATATTGCAAATATGCAAGTAACCATTTCACTATACCGTTTACACCTTCTATATCATAGGCATGTGACAAATAAACAGATTTTATTTGAAATAGTGTGTGTTTACCAGATACGGTAATGTCAAGAACAACATGACCTGCACATAAATCAGATGAGGATATAGGCCAAGGACTAGATTCAAGTATATTTTTACCTGGAGTTTTTCCTTATTGTAGGCTACTACTTTCACCACTTTTAGTCTTGAAATCTTTGGTTGTTTACTAAACTACTCCCTCTGTTTAGCACATGGCCTCATGTGAATCCTTAAAGAGATGGGTGGGGCTAAGGCTTAAGAGGGTGTGAACGATGCTGAATGGGTGGAGACAAAGTAGAGCTCTCCAGCAGGTGTACCAAAACATTCAAAACTGGTAAACAAGTTTATCAACTTTCAAAGCAGAATTACTTTCCCATTGTTCCTCAACTGCAGTGTATGATATACCGTTCTGTTGGAGTCTCAAGGTTTATACAATATAAAAAACATTATTTGAAATGTTGCGACATAGGACCAAATCAAGGTGGTGGGTCACATATCTCTCTCTCTCTCTCTCTCTCTCTCTCTCTCTCTCTCTCTCTCTCTCTCTGGGCAAAAATATGAGGATCCTCTCTCTCTCGCTCTATCTCTCTCTCTATAACAGGGCCTTCAAGCAGCTGTAGACACTGAGACTATAACAGGGCCTTTAAGCAGCTGTAGACACTGAGACTATAACAGGGCCTTGAAGCAGGTGTAGACACTGAGACTATAATAGGGCCTTCAAGCAGCTGTAAACACTGAGACCCTAAGGCTTTCGACTTTGTCAATCACCGCATTCTTATCAGCAGACTCAATAGCCTTGGTTTCTCAGATGACTGCCTCGCCTGGTTCACCAACTACTTCTCTGATAGAGTTCAGTGTGTTAAATCAGAGGGCCTGTTGTCCGGACCTCTGGCAGTCTCTATGGGGGTGCCTCAGGGTTCAATTCTCGGGCCGACTCTTTTCTCTGTATACATAAATGATGTCGCTCTTGCTGCTGGTTATTCTCTGATCCACCTCTACGCAGACGACACCATTCTGTATACTTCTGGCCCTTCTTTGTACACTGTGTTAACTAACCTCCAAATTAGCTTCAATGCCATACAACTCTCCTTCCATGGCCTCCAACTGCTCTTAAATGCTAGTAAAACCAAGTGCATGCTCTTCAACCGATTGCTGCCAGCACCCTCCCGCCCGACTAGCATCACTACTCTGGACGGTTCTGACCTAGAATATGTGAACAACTACAAATATCTAGGTGTCTGGTTAGACTGTGAACTCTCCTTCAAGACTCACATTAAGCATCTCCAATTCAAAATTAAATCTAGAATTTACTTCCTATTTCGCAACAAAGCCTCCTTCGCTCATGCTGCCAAACATACCCTCGTAAAACTGACTATCCTACCGATCGTTGACTTCGGCGATGTCATTTACAAAATAACACTCTACTCAGCAAACTGGATGCAGTCTATCACAGTGCCATCTGTTTTGTCACCAAAGCCCCATATACTACCCACCACTGCGACCTGTATGCTCTCGTTGGCTGGCTCTCACTACACATTCGTCGCCAAACCCACTGGCTCCAGGTCATCTATAAGTCTTTGCTAGGTATATCTCACTGGTCACCATAGCAACACCCACCCGTAGCACGCGCTCCAGCAGGTATATCTCACTGGTCACCATAGCAACACCCACCCGTAGCACGCGCTCCAGCAGGTATATCTCACTGGTCACCATAGCAACACCCACCCGTAGCACGCGCTCCAGCAGCTATATCTCACTGGTCAGCACCTCCTTTGGCCACCTTTCCTTCCAGTTCTCTGCTGCCAATGACTGGAACGAATTGCAAAAATCACTGAAGCTGGAGTATCTCCCTCACTAACTTTAAGCATCAGCTGTCAGAGCAGCTTACCCATCACTGTACCTGTACACAGCCATCTGTAAATAGCCCACCCAACTACCTCATCCCCATATTATTACTTACCTTCCTGCTCTTTTGCACCCCAGTATCTCTACTTGCACATCATCATCTGCACATCTAACACCATTATTAATACTAAATTGTAATTATTTTGCCTCTCTGGCCTATTCTTCTACATTTGCACACACTGTACATAGATCTTTCTATTTTTCTTTTATTGACTGTGCGTTTGTTTATGTGTAACTCTGTGTTGTTGTTTTTGTCGCACTGCTTTGCTTTATCTTGGTCCAGGTCGCAGTTGTAAATGAGAACTTGTTCTCACCTGGCCGACCTGGTTAAATAAAGGTTCAATATATGTATATATATTTTGTTAAAGGGTTAGGGGAGGTCAGGGTTGGAGTTACGGGAGGTCAGGGTCAGGGTTGGGGTCAGGGATAGGGGAGGTCAGGGTCAGGATTGGGGTTAGGGGAAGTCAGGGACAGGGTTGGGGTTAGTGGAGGTCAGAGTTGGGGTCAGGGATAGGGGAGGTCAGGGTCAGGATTGGGGTTAGGGGAGGTCAGTGTTGGGGTTATGGGGGGGTCAGGATTTTAGTTAGGGGAGGTCAGAGTTGGGGTCAGGGTTAGGGGAGGTCAGGGTTGGGGTTAGGGGAGGTCAGGGTCAGGCCTGTCACTACTCACTCTGGTGTGTTGATCCAGATGATGTCCAGGTGACAATAGTAGACACACTCTTTGTCTCTGTAGCTGTAACACGTGCAGCGCTTGTCTCTACGCCGCGCCTCAGTGATGTTCCGGGACCCATTGCTGCTGGCCACACCTACATCACTGGCCCCACCCACATTGCTGGCCCCACCCACTGTGGTTGGCCTGGAGACCAAGTTCATCTTAGTGGTCTCCAACTCTCTCCGCTGGACAACATCTTTACTGGGGGCTGAAGAACCTACAAGGACATAGGAGGAGTTCATGATGGATGCAATTAACAACATGTTTCTCTTTTAAATAAATTGTATTTTATATTGTTATGTAAAAGCACTTTGTGATGGTGTTAAAATGTGGCCCGTTTCAGGAAACTAGGCATATGTCTTCGGTCACTACTTCACAGGAGAGCCGTTTGAACGTAAAAGGAAAAACAAAATGTTTTGGGGTCATAAATTCCTTCTCGAACATGTGAACTTTCATGGGCTTTAATAACAAAACTTGTATGCCATCTGTAAATACAAATACAATCGTTAAATTACGAGCCTTTTTGGTTAAGACAGAAAACTTCCCGCTACCCATGATTGGCTGACATAATGAGTGGGCTGGACATGCCGAGAGATGAGTTTGGATTGGTCTGCCATGTAGCCAGCTTCTGTCTATTTGATTTGCTCAGTTTGTGTTGGTAAAACTTAACAAAAGACTCCACTATGCAAGTAACCATTTCAATAGAACGTCACTGCAAGAACTGTTTCAGAGCACTCTCGTCTGAGTGTGCCAGAGCACAGAATAACTGATGAATTTACGAACGCTCAACACCCGTTGAATACGGCCGGTGTCAGTAAACGTCGGCAAAGAAACGTAATTAAATTGTTACCAGGAGCACAGTTGCAGTCACCAATGCTCTGGATAACATGAAAACAGCCTAACCAGCTCTGCTAGGGGGAGTAAAATGGTCAGAGTTTGGTTTGGGGCTAAAGCTTAAGATGATTCTTATGGCATTGCACACGGTCAGTGTGAACCAGAGTGGCTTGACACAACAACAGGCCAAGCAAGCTGTACAAACAAAACGGAAACTACACAGGACGTCTTATTTAATGAAAGGGGTTGCAGTCTGCCATGAAGCTTTCATCCATGTATATGGGTAAAAGTCTAGCTACAGTTTCAGAAATTACACATTTCTAATGTTGTCAGAAAGTTGTTTCCATTGCAAGTTAATAACTCCTTGCAAGTGTGACTTGTTTGGTGTCTGATGTGAAGGAATACCACAACAAGTCAACTACTTGATTGATGAAGGCACGTCATCCAGCAAAGGCAGCAGCGCTGTCATCAACTACATGCACCATTTCTTCACCAACTACCGAGTTGGGGAAACACCTGTGGACCTGAGTTGTGATAACTGCAGTGGCCAAAACAAGAACAAGTTTGTGCTCTGGTATTGTGCCTGGTGGACCATGCACAAGCTCCACCACAGTCTGGACCTTCACTTCCTGATCACAGGCCACACCAAGTTTTCCCCCAACTGGTGCTTCGGACTCATCAAGCAGCACTTCAGAAAGACCAGAGTGAACGGTGCTGGTGTTGTGAAGGACAGCACTGTGACAGGGGTCAACATCCCACAGCTGGTTGGACTGGAGGATGGTACGGTGCTGGTGTTGTGAAGGACAGCACTGTGACAGGGGTCAACATCCCACAGCTGGTTGGACTGGAGGATGGTACGGTGCTGGTGGAAAGCTATGGCTGGCAACAACACCTGACTCCGTACTTCAGGCCGCTGCCACAGTTCAAGCAGTACCAGCACTTCAGGTGAACAGCATGTTCATTACATTGAATGAGGTCATTCTTCTTATCTAAACTTAGGAGATGAATTGATGTTGGTTATTTCCTGTTTCACAGCTTCGATGCTCTGGAGCCTGGTGTTGTTGTTGCCAAGGAGCGTTCGGACTCAGTCGGGACCAGGTTTCAGCTGCTGCGCAACGCTGACATCCTTCCTCCCATAGATGGTCTGCCTGTACAAGCACCACCTGGACTGGGCACAGCTTGACAAACTTATGTTCTTGAGAAGATCAGGGAGTTTTGCGACGAAGAGGCTATGGACATCACATGCCCTGCACCAAAGTCAAGGGCAGGACAGAAACAGGCTCTCCAAATATAGATTCCCTTGTTCATGCGTGGTACGGCCGGACCAGTCATCAGTACTATCTACAGTGCCTCTATTCAAATGACTCTCTCCTAGCACACTACGTTGCTGCTACATAAAATGTTTATCCTGCTGCTCAGCCACTTTACCCCTAATTGTATGCATACAACTACCTCGTCTATAACTGATATTTTTCTTGTACATACTGTATATTATTTGATTTATATTGACACTATATATTTCTGATGTTGCTACAATGCAAGTAACCATTTGGCTGTACTGTTTACACCTTCTGTAGAGACCTGTCCACTTAGCAAGATGTGGTTGGGGGTTTTAGCATTTCTTTCACATGACCCATCAACTTAGACAAGTGTGTCTGGGTAAGCGTAATCTAATATTTATAAAATATTTATCTGGATACTTTGTTTACCTGGAATTTTTCATTATTGTAGGCTACTACCACTTTTAGTCTTAATCTTTCATACACTACTCACTGTTTAGCACATGGCCTCTCATGTGAATCCTTAAAGAGATGGGTGGGGCTAAGGCTTAAGAGGGTGTGAACGATGCTGAATGGGTGGAGACAAATAAGAGCTCTCCAGTAGGTGCACCAAAACATTCAAAGGCCATTTTCTCAAAAGTGAGGTTACAAGTTTATCAAAGCAGAATGACTTTCCCATTGTTCCTCAAATGCAGTGTATGATATACCATTTTCTACCTCTGAGTCTCTACTTTATCCAATGTAAAAAACACAATTTCGAATTTTGCTACGTAAGACAGATTTCAGCCGATCGGTCACAAATATTAATAGAGTGTAAAAAGGGCTTCATAAATAAACAATGACAATATTATTTAGAACCTTGGAAAATAGAAAAGGAAACATTTTGATACAATATGTACACTACATGACCAAAAGTATGTGAACACCTGCTCGTCGAACATCTCATTCCAAAATCATGGACGTTACTACGGAGTTGGTCCCCCCTTTGCTCTTATAACAGCCTCCACTCTTCTAGGAAGGCTTTCCACTCGATGTTGGAACATTACTGCTATAACAGCCTCCACTCTTCTGGGAAGGCTTTCCACTCGATGTTGGAACATTACTGCTATAACAGCCTCCACTCTTCTGGGAAGGCTTTCCACTAGATGTTGGAACATTACTGCTATAACAGCCTCCACTCTTCTGGGAAGGCTTTCCACTAGATGTTGGAACATTGCTGCTATAACAGCCTCCACTCTTCTGGGAAGGCTTTCCACTAGATGTTGGAACATTGCTGCTATAACAGCCTCCACTCTTCTGGGAAGGCTTTCCACTAGATGTTGGAACATTACTGCTATAACAGCCTCCACTCTTCTGGGAAGGCTTTCCACTAGATGTTGGAACATTGCTGCTATAACAGCCTCCACTCTTCTGGGAAGGCTTTCCACTAGATGTTGGAACATTACTGCTATAACAGCCTCCACTCTTCTGGGAAGGCTTTCCACTAGATGTTGGAACATTGCTGCTATAACAGCCTCCACTCTTCTGGGAAGGCTTTTCACTAGATGTTGGAACATTGCTGCTATAACAGCCTCCACTCTTCTGGGAAGGCTTTCCACTAGATGTTGGAACATTGCTGAGGGGACATGCTTCCATTCAGCCACGAGCATTAGTGAGGTCGGGCACTGATTTTGGTCTATTAGGCCTGGTTCGCACTCGGAGTTCCAATTCATCCCAAAGGTGTTTGATGGGGTTGAGGTGAGGGCTCTGTGCAGGCCAGTCAAGTTCTTCCACACCAATCTCGACAAACCCTTTCTGTATGGACTTTGCTTTGTGCATGGGGGCATTGTCATGCTGAAACAGGAAAGGGCCTTCCCCAAACAGTTGCCACAAAGTTGGAAGCACAAAATCATCTAGAATGTCATTGTATGCTGTAGCGTTAAGATTTCCCTTCACTGGAACTAAGGGGCCTAGCCCGAACCATGAAAAACAGCCCCAGACCATTATTCCTCCTCCACCAAACTTTACAGTTGGCACTATGCATTCTCCTGGCATCCACTAAACCCAGATTCGTCCATTGGACTGCCAGATGGTGAAGAGTGATTCATCACTCCAGAGAACCACAGCTCCAGAGTCCAATGGCGGCGAGATTTACACCACTCCAGCCGACGCTTGGCATTGCACATGGTTATCTTAGGCTTCTGTGCAGCTGCTAGGCCATGGAAACCCATTTCATTAAGCTCCCGACGAACAGTTCTTGTGCTGACGTTTCATCCAGAGGCATTTTGGACCTCGGTAGTGGGTGCTGCATCCAGGAACAGTCGATTTTTACGCGCTATGCGCTTCAGCAATCACCGGTCCCATTCTGCAAGGTTGTGTGGCCTACCACTTAGCAGCTGAGCCGTTGATGCTCCTAGACATTCCTCTTCACAAGAACACAACTCACAATTTCTGGCAGGGCAGAAATTTGACGAACTGGCTTGTTGGAAAGGTGGCATCCTATGACGGTGCCACGTTGAAAGTCACTGAGCTCTTCAGTACGGGTCATTCTTCTGTCAATGTTTGTCTATGGAGATTGCATGGCTGTGTGCTAGATTTTATACAGCTGTCAGCAACGGGTGTGGCTGAAATCGCCGAATCCACTAAATTAAAGGGGTGTCCACATACGTTTATATAAGTACTGTATTATACATTCAGTGTAGTGTCCTGACTCCCCCACTATTAAAATACAAATGACTAAATATGCAGTGATAGCTGAAGGTATTCCAAGAACGTCTATCCCACCCCTGTATGCAGGTTACAACGTATTTATTTACATCATCCCCAGGCTAATTGCACAAAGGGGCGGAAGTGTAATAGAATAGACCTGTGGCTGATTTATTAACTTTCACACTAGGCTTTAAGTAACCCCCCCTTTTAAGTAACATTTCACAGTGAAGTACACGCACTGTGGTCTCAAAGTGCACTGCAAAGAGTCACTGAGTAACGGTGTCCGACCCCTAACTTCAAATGTAATGAATGCTCCTCATTTAAATGAATATTCAAAATAAATATTCAATATCAAATAAATTATCTTGTAAGAAAACATTAAACATACTTCAACTTGAAAACACTGACACTGAAAGATTAAATACACATTCATAAAAATCTTATTCATTCATGGACGTTACTGCTAGTTCTTCACAGGAAGACATCCATGTACATTCGTGTTCTGCTAATTCTTCACAGGAAGAGAATTATACATGAAAAAATAGTTTTTATTGAAGTACACTAATAGAAGTAAAAAGTGTATTTGCAACTTCAGCGCATCGAATGTAGACTACCGGTAGACTCCACATACAACTCAGGAGTGTTTACTCTCTCAGTGTCCTGTCTCTCCAGCAGAAACAACAGTTTAATACCACACAACTCAGGAGTGTTTACTCTCTCAGTGCCCTGTCTCTCCAGCAGAAACAACAGTTTAATATCACACAACTCAGGAGTGTTTACTCTCTCAGTGCCCTGTCTCTCCAGCAGAAACAACAGTTTAATATCACACAACTCAGGAGTGTTTAATCTCTCAGTGTCCTGTCTCTCCAGCAGAAACAACAGTTTAATACCACACAACTCAGGAGTGTTTACTCTCTCAGTGCCCTGTCTCTCCAGCAGAAACAACAGTTTAATACCACACAACTCAGGAGTGTTTACTCTCTCAGTGCCCTGTCTCTCCAGCAGAAACAACAGTTTAATACCACACAACTCAGGAGTGTTTACTCTCTCAGTGCCCTGTCTCTCCAGCAGAAACAACAGTTTAATACCACACAACTCAGGAGTGTTTACTCTCTCAGTGCCCTGTCTCTCCAGCAGAAATAACAGTTTAATACCACACAACTCAGGAGTGTTTACTCTCTCAGTGTCCTGTCTCTCCAGCAGAAACAACAGTTTAATACCACACAACTCAGGAGTGTTTAATCTCTCAGTGTCCTGTCTCTCCAGCAGAAACAACAGTTTAATACCACACAACTCAGGAGTGTTTACTCTCTCAGTGCCCTGTCTCTCCAGCAGAAACAACAGTTTAATACCACACAACTCAGGAGTGTTTACTCTCTCAGTGCCCTGTCTCTCCAGCAGAAACAACAGTTTAATACCACACAACTCAGGAGTGTTTAATCTCTCAGTGTCCTGTCTCTCCAGCAGAAACAACAGTTTAATATCACACAACTCAGGAGTGTTTACTCTCTCAGTGCCCTGTCTCTCCAGCAGAAACAACAGTTTAATACCACACAACTCAGGAGTGTTTAATCTCTCAGTGCCCTGTCTCTCCAGCAGAAACAACAGTTTAATACCACACAACTCAGCAGTGTTTAGCAGCTCATTCTTCAAACTTACCATTTGCAAAGACAGCTGCTAGTCCAATTAAAAGTAGAACTCCCAGATCCATCAGAGAAACATTAGCCATACCACATCAGATATATAAAAAAAAATGTACAAAAGTGAATAAAGATCAGACTATATAGAATCCCATGGTGAGTAGAACGTTGACTGTTGACACTGACAGAACCCTCCTGGGTTCCAGAACTGACTGCTATGTTCCTGCAGAGACCTGCATTGTTCCTGTCTGCTGAAAGTCCGTTGAAAGATGTCCAGTAGACTTCAGAGCGCAGCGCAGTGGTCTCTCCTTTACTGTCGGTGATGCAGAAGTGAAGGAGAGCTGATATTCCTGTCTCCCTGTGCACAGCGGTCTCTTTATGAGCTGGATTGAGCAGTGCTGATACCTGAACACTCAGAGACATACACACACAGAACCATAGGCAAAATTGCCACGGGGATGGGGGGACACGACATTCAGAACAGGTCGATTGGCCCCCCGCTGCCCCAGTATTGTTAATTTTTTTTAAATTACGATTCTGGTCATGTGTCGCCGCAACAGACGTAGCTAGTTCGTTAGCTACGCTAGCCACTTTGTAGCTAGCCAGTAACTCATCCCGTATGTGTTGACCTCATTTCACAGGATTTGTTTTTACACTTAAGCTGTTAACATTTAAACATTAAATTACCTGGTATGAGGGTGCACTGATCTCTTATACAGTTTAAAACCACTATTTTGGCATTTTGGTCAAAGTCGACCTTTAAAGTCACTGTCCAGGTGTCTCCAAGATTTCTATGAAATATGACCTATAATTAATTACAATGGAAGTGAAATAGTTTTCCTTTCCAAAAATATTAATGAAGTATGTTACAAAAGCAGCTTTTCTGTGTTGGAATGGTGTGGGCGTATACCGGTCATTAAAAATACCACTGATTGGCCAGCTCATCCTCCTCAAGAGGATGACATCATCCTCTATGAAGAAATAACAAGGTATGTTTGAGATACAAGTTTGAGGTGTATGACTATATGATGAAATTTATTTCCATATGCAAGCTGTTGAGGATGGCTGGGGAGAGTGATTCACATCACCAAGTTAAGTGAAAATACCTAAGATTAAACATTACCTTTAATGCAGTCTCTGCTTACGGGGGAACATTACCTTTAATGCAGTCTCTGCCAACGGGGGAACATTACCTTTAATGCAGTCTCTGCCAACGGGGGAACATTACCTTTAATGCAGTCTCTGCTTACGGGGGAACATTACCTTTAATGCAGTCTCTGCCAACGGGGGAACATTACCTTTAATGCAGTCTCTGCCAACGGGGAACATTACCTTTAATGCAGTCTCTGCTTACGGGGAACATTACCTTTAATGCAGTCTCTGCCAACGGGGAACATTACCTTTAATGCAGTCTCTGCCAACGGGGGAACATTACCTTTAATGCAGTCTCTGCTTACGGGGGAACATTACCTTTAATGCAGTCTCTGCTTACGGGGGAACATTACCTTTAATGCAGTCTCTGCCAACGGGGGAACATTACCTTTAATGCAGTCTCTGCTTACGGGGGAACAGTACCTTTAATGCAGTCTCTGCCAACGGGGGAACATTACCTTTAATGCAGTCTCTGCCAACGGGGGAACATTACCTTTAATGCAGTCTCTGCTTACGGGGAACATTACCTTTAATGCAGTCTCTGCCAACGGGGAACATTACCTTTAATGCAGTCTCTGCTTGCGGGGAACATTACCTTTAATGCAGTCTCTGCTTACGGGGGAACATTACCTTTAATGCAGTCTCTGCCAACGGGGGAACATTACCTTTAATGCAGTCTCTGCTTACGGGGGAACATTACCTTTAATGCAGTCTCTGCTTACGGGGGAACATTACCTTTAATGCAGTCTCTGCCAACGGAGGAACATTACCTTTAATGCAGTCTCTGCTTACGGGGGAACATTACCTTTAATGCAGTCTCTGCCAACGGGGGAACATTACCTTTAATGCAGTCTCTGCTTACGGGGGAACATTACCTTTAATGCAGTCTCTGCTTACGGGGGAACATTACCTTTAATGCAGTCTCTGCCAACGGGGGAACATTACCTTTAATGCAGTCTCTGCTTACGGGGGAACATTACCTTTAATGCAGTCTCTGCCAACGGGGAACATTACCTTTAATGCAGTCTCTGCCAACGGGGAACATTACCTTTAATGCAGTCTCTGCTTACGGGGGAACATTACCTTTAATGCAGTCTCTGCCAACGGGGGAACATTACCTTTAATGCAGTCTCTGCTTACGGGGGAACATTACCTTTAATGCAGTCTCTGCCAACGGGGGAACATTACCTTTAATGCAGTCTCTGCCAACGGGGGAACATTACCTTTAATGCAGTCTCTGCTTACGGGGGAACATTACCTTTAATGCAGTCTCTGCCAACGGGGGAACATTACCTTTAATGCAGTCTCTGCTTACGGGGGAACATTACCTTTAATGCAGTCTCTGCCAACGGGGGAACATTACCTTTAATGCAGTCTCTGCTTACGGGGGAACATTACCTTTAATGCAGTCTCTGCCAACGGGGGAACATTACCTTTAATGCAGTCTCTGCTTACGGGGGAACATTACCTTTAATGCAGTCTCTGCCAACGGGGGAACATTACCTTTAATGCAGTCTCTGCTTACGGGGGAACATTACCTTTAATGCAGTCTCTGCCAACGGGGAACATTACCTTTAATGCAGTCTCTGCCAACGGGGAACATTACCTTTAATGCAGTCTCTGCTTACGGGGGAACATTACCTTTAATGCAGTCTCTGCCAACGGGGGAACATTACCTTTAATGCAGTCTCTGCCAACGGGGAACATTACCTTTAATGCAGTCTCTGCTTACGGGGAACATTACCTTTAATGCAGTCTCTGCCAACGGGGAACATTACCTTTAATGCAGTCTCTGCCAACGGGGAACATTACCTTTAATGCAGTCTCTGCTTACGGGGGAACATTACCTTTAATGCAGTCTCTGCCAACGGGGGAACATTACCTTTAATGCAGTCTCTGCTTACAGGGGAACATTACCTTTAATGCAGTCTCTGCCAACGGGGGAACATTACCTTTAATGCAGTCTCTGCTTACGGGGGAACATTACCTTTAATGCAGTCTCTGCCAACGGGGAACATTACCTTTAATGCAGTCTCTGCCAACGGGGAACATTACCTTTAATGCAGTCTCTGCTTACGGGGAACATTACCTTTAATGCAGTCTCTGCCAACGGGGAACATTACCTTTAATGCAGTCTCTGCTTACGGGGAACATTACCTTTAATGCAGTCTCTGCCAACGGGGAACATTACCTTTAATGCAGTCTCTGCTTACGGGGGAACATTACCTTTAATGCAGTCTCTGCCAACGGGGGAACATTACCTTTAATGCAGTCTCTGCCAACGGGGGAACATTACCTTTAATGCAGTCTCTGCCAACGGGGGAACATTACCTTTAATGCAGTCTCTGCCAACGGGGAACATTACCTTTAATGCAGTCTCTGCTTACGGGGAACATTACCTTTAATGCAGTCTCTGCCAACGGGGAACATTACCTTTAATGCAGTCTCTGCCAACGGGGAACATTACCTTTAATGCAGTCTCTGCTTACGGGGAACATTACCTTTAATGCAGTCTCTGCCAACGGGGAACATTACCTTTAATGCAGTCTCTGCTTACGGGGAACATTACCTTTAATGCAGTCTCTGCCAACGGGGGAACATTACCTTTAATGCAGTCTCTGCTTACGGGGGAACATTACCTTTAATGCAGTCTCTGCTTACGGGGGAACATTACCTTTAATGCAGTCTCTGCTTACGGGGGAACATTACCTTTAATGCAGTCTCTGCTTACGGGGGAACATTACCTTTAATGCAGTCTCTGCCAACGGGGGAACATTACCTTTAATGCAGTCTCTGCTTACGGGGGAACATTACCTTTAATGCAGTCTCTGCTTACGGGGGAACATTACCTTTAATGCAGTCTCTGCTTACGGGGGAACATTACCTTTACATTTTAATCATGCTGTAAAGCTGAACTTCCATGAATAGAACCCTTAGCCTATCACCTTCCTCCCAGATATTCCCTGCTGATGAGTAGTTGTACAGTAATCCATTACAGTTCGAGATCTGATTTACATCGAATATCTGATTGATTGATTTTAAAACAGTATTTAAAGAGTACAAGTAAATGCAGGATCAATACAAAAAAATTAAAAAAGACCACGATAATCAGCTAGATAGCCTAAATAATTAAAACCTAAAAGTATCCCATGGAGGCCTGCCCTTGCCCTGTACAGGTTTTCCCACAGACAGGCTCTAACCTGCCCTCTAAAAACATTTTTTGGGACTGGGGGCAGATAAAAGTCTAACGGGAGGCTATTCCACAGTTGAATTCCAGTATAAAACAAAGAGCTCTGTGCCCACCACTGGCTTTTGTATTGTGGCTAAACTGGACTGTATTTACCGTCTGTGTGTTCAAGCACCTGGAGGCAGTAGCGTGGATGACAATGTGCACGATTCAGTTTCAGCGGGGCTGCTCCTTGTTCTACTAGAAACATTCCAGTAGAGAGGTCTGATACATGATACTGTTAGGGCATTAGGGCAGGGCAAAGGTTGTACACAAAATCCCTACTATCTCTTGACTAGATGTGTTATCTGCATTACCCCTGGGGGTCCTGGACACACGTGTGTGTGTGCGTGTGTGTGTGTGTGTGTCCAGTCTGGTCTTCATTAGAGCCATGTGGTGTATTTAAAGAGCAGGCCATTCCCCCCAAGGTCAGGAGGAGTTAGGTTGGTTTGGTTTGGTTGGTGGAATGTTAGGTTTGGTTTGGTTGTGGGGAATGTTTGGTTTGGTTGCTGGAAGGTTAGTGTTGGTTAGTGGAACATTAGGTTAGGTTGCTGGAAGGTTAGGTTAGGTTGCTGGAAGGTTAGGTTAGGTTGCTGGAAGGTTAGGTTAGGTTGCTGGAAGGTTAGGTTAGGTTGCTGGAAGGTTAGGGTTAGTTGGTGGAAGGGTAAGATGGCCATAAATTAGGGCAGTGTTTCTCCAACCTCTCACCAGACACCCCCAGCCGTTCCCTAACCCAGCGTTTCTCCAACCTCTCACCAGACACCCCCAGCCGTTCCCTAACCCAGCGTTTCTCCAACCTCTCACCAGACACCCCCAGCCGTTCCCTAACCCAGCGTTTCTCCAACCTCTCACCAGACACCCCAGCCGTTCCCTAACCCAGCGTTTCTCCAACCTCTCACCAGACACCCCCAGCCGTTCCCTAACCCAGCGTTTCTCCAACCTCTCACCAGACACCCCCAGCCGTTCCCTAACCCAGCGTTTCTCCAACATCTCCTCGGGGGCTCCCAACCATTCCATGTATTAGAATGATTCCACAGCTAGCACACTTGATTCAACTTGTCAACTAGTCATCAAGGATAGATGAATCAGGTGAGACAGTACAGGGCTATAACAACCATGGTGAAACGTCTGGGGTTCCCAGAGGAGAGGTTTGAAAACCACTGTTAGGGCATTGGGTTACACTGTTCAAATGTCTGTTTATTCTACTTGTCATGTTGTTTCCATCCACCTACTGGCCTTTTCCAACTCCTCAAAACTAAGTATCTAACTCTCCATCACCTGCAGAACCCTGATAACACTCAACTGGTCACAAGGCTGTTTCATTTCAACTGCTCTGGGGCAAAGTTCAAAGTGGAAATTAAAAACCACAAAGGAAGCTGTATGCTCATGGTGAGTGTAACGTTAAGATCCTTCCCCCCCTGCCATGCCTCCTGGTAGAATTCCCCACACTCCTCCCTAACACAAACCCTCTGCCTCTCAGACACAATGGTATTCTGGGAATGTGAGCAGGTCGTAACTCAGGTTGTAACCCACAATATATTCTGGATTAATCTGGATTAGCCTTGATTCTTCTCAATATTAAATGGTTCGTGGTTAGAATACACACAGAGGAAATACCCTTTAATCTCTGGATGTTGTATTTTAGTATTCCCAGATTTTGTTCATTTGCTGATACATTATTTTCTAGACAGACATTGAACCATGTTAAATCCATCATTAAAGCATTTCCACTGGGCACAAACTGGTCAATTTAATGTTGCTTCAACATAATTTGTCCTCGTGTTGTGATTGGATTTGTATTTGAAAAAAAAAATGTTGTTTTGAGGGTGAAATTTCAACCACAGGATTATGTTATCATGGTAACCAATTTTCAACCTTGTATTAAATATGTTAAATTTGTACCTTTGAAACAATGTCAGATCAATGTCAGATCTTCAATGTAATATCCACGTTAAGAAAATAAATACACTGGGCAGCGCTTCCTACTGGAGAGTTGATCTATCTACAGCTATCTCTTCAGTCTACCATCCATGGTTTTAACCAAGCTATCCGTGGTTTTACCAAGCCCATCCATGGTTTTAACCAAACCCATCTGTGGTATTACCAAGCCCATCCATGGTTTAACCAAGCCCATCCATGGTTTTAACCAAGCCCATCCGTGGTTTTAACCAAGCCCATCTATGGTTTTAGCCAAGCCCATCCATGGTTTTAACCAAACCCATCTGTGGTATTACCAAGCCCATCCATGGTTTAACCAAGCCGATCCGTGGTTTTAACCAAACCCATCCGTGGTTTTACCAAGCCCATCCATGGTATTACCAAGCCCATCCATGATTTAACCAAGCCCATCCATGATTTAACCAAGCCCATCCATGGTTTTAACCAAGCCCATCCATGGTTTTAACCAGGCCCATCCATTGTTTTAACCAAGCCCATCTGTGGTTTTAACCAAACCCATCTGTGGTTTTAACCAAGCCCATCCATGGTTTTAACCAAGCCCATCCATGGTTTTACCAAGCCCATCCATGGTTTTAACCAGGCCCATCCATTGTTTTAACCAAGCCCATCCGTGGTTTTAACCAAGCCCATCCGTGGTTTTAACCAAGCCCATCCACCCACCTTGCCAGGCGAGGGTTCAGTCTCCTCGCCGCCCGGATGTACTCCAGATTGCAGTCCAGATGAGAAAAGGGTTTTTAGCCCCCTCAAGCCAATGTTTCCACGCCTTCAAGGCCTTGACGACAGCCAACAGCTCCCGGTCCCCCACGCTATAGTTTCGCTCCACCGGGCTGAGCTTTCTCAAAAAGAAGGGACAGGGGCGAAGCTTTGGTGGCGTACCCGAGCGCTGAGAGAGCACAGCTCCTATCCCCGCCTCGGACGCGTCCACCTCCACTATGAACGCCAAAGAGGGATCCGGATGAGCCAGTGACCAAAAAGGTGACCTAAAGCCCTGTCCGCCTCAGCCGACCACTGCAAACGCACCGGTCCCCCCTTCAGCAGTGAGGTAATGGGAGCCGCTACCTGACCAAAGCCCCGGATAAACCTCCGGTAATAGTTGCCAAACCCTAGAAACCGCTGCACTTCCTTTATGCAGTCACTCTTCATCTCCACCCCTGAAGTGGAAATGCGGTACTCTAGGAAGGAGACAGACTTTTGAAAGAACAGTCATTTCTCAGCCTGTACGTACAGGTCATGCTCCAACAGTCGACCATGAACCCTGCGCACCAGAGACACATGCTCGGCGCGTGTAGCGGAGTATATCAGAATGTCATCAATATACACCACTACACCCTGCCCGTACAGGTCCCTGAAAATCTAATCTACCAAGGCCTGGAAGACTGATGGAGCATTCATCAACCCGTATGGCATGAGAAGGTACTCATAGTGCCCTGAGGTGGTACTAAACGCCGTCTTCCACTCGTCTCCCTCCCGGATACGCACCAGGTTGTAAGCGCTCCTGAGATCCAATTTTGTAAAGAAGCGCTCCCCGTGCATTGACTCGATCGCACTGGCTATGAGAGGTAGCGGGTGACTGTACCTCACAGTGATCTGGTTGATGCCTCGATAGTCAATACTCGGGCGCAGACCTCCATCCTTCTTCTTCACAAAAAAGAAGCTCGAGGAGACAGGTGAAGTGGAGGGCCGAATGTACCCCTGCCCTAGGGATTCGGAGACATATGTTTCCATAGTCGCCGTCTCCTTTTGTGACAGGGGATACACGTGACTCCTGGGAAGTGCTGCATCTACCAGGAAATTTATCGCACAATCCCCTCGTCGATGGGGTGGTAATTGAGTCACCTTCTTTTTACAGAAGGCGAGAGCCAAATCGGCATATTCAGAGGGGACTTTCCACCGTAGTAGCACCGACGGAAATCCTAAACACCTCCCCCAAGCACTCTCGTGAACACCCTGTGAGAGCCCTCTGTTGCCACGAAATAGTGGGGTCATGACAGGCTAACCAGGGTAGGCCCAGCACCACGGGAAACGCAGGAGAATCAATAAGGAAGAGACTAATTCTCTCCTTGTGACCCTCCTGCATCACCATGCCCAGTGGAGCGGTGACCTTCCTAATCAGCCCTGATCCTAATGGTCGACTATCTAGGGCGTGAACTGGGAAGGGCATGTCCACTGGAACAATGGGGATCCCTAAACTATAGGCAAATGATCGGTCAATAAAATTGCCAGCTGCGCCTGAATCTCCGAGCGCCTTATGCTGGGAATGCGGGGAAAACTCAGGAAAGTTTATATACAAAAACATGTGTGCAACAGGGGGCTCTGGGTGAGACTGGTGCCGATTCACCTGGGGTGACACGAGAGTGCCCTGCCTGCTGCCTCGACTCCCAGAGGGACCTCCCCAGCACCGACCGGCAGTGTGCCCTCTGCAGCCACAGATGGTGCATGGAACAGGTCCCTCCTCCGGTCGCCCTAAGTGCAGCACCTCCCAGCTCCATGGGCGTCGGAGCGGTGGTGCTGGGGGATGGAATCGACAGGCCCCGATCTGGACGTCCGCGGGTAGCCAGCAGGTTATCCAGCCGGATGGACAGGTCCACCAGCTGGTCCAAGGTGAGAGTGGTGTCCTTGCAGGCCAACTCCCGACGAACGTCCTCTCGCCAACTACACCGGTAGTGATCAATCAGGGCCCTGTCGTTCCATCCCGCGCCGGCGGCCAGGGTCCGGAAGTCTAAGGCGAACTCCTGTGCTCTCCTCGTCCCCTGTCTCAGGTGAAACTGACGTTCTACCCTCAGGCGGGTGGTCGGAAACTGCCCGAAAGCGGCGGGGGAAATCCTCGTAGTGGTTCAATGCCGCTTCTCCTTCTCCTCATACGGTGTTGGCCCACTCCAGGGCTTTCCCTGAGAGGCAGGAGACGAGGGCGGACATGCTCTCACGACCCAAATCCCACTGGGACCGGGTGAAGGAGGGATGTGCAGTGGTGCCTGTGGTGGTGCTGGTAGAGGCGCTGGAGGAACTCTTCCTCTCTCCCAACGGTCCATCGTTTGCAGGACGCGATCCATGGCGGTGCCGAGACGTTGCAACATCGTCGCATGCTGCTGGACGCGCTCCTCGACCGCCATTGCTGGGGTGTCTGCTCCTGCTGACTCCATTCTTTGGGTGCCTTATTTCTGTCAGAATGCGTGGTGTAGTTGGTGGGAAAAGTCAGGCACAGGACAGCAGTTCCCACACTCCCGACACTACCCGGTGAAATGCAAGGCGCCAAATTCAGAATCCAAAAGTTGAATTATTAAAACATTCATCAATATACAAGTGTTGCATAGTCATTAAAAGCTCTGATTCTTGGCAATATCACAGCGTTGTCAGATTTCAAAAAGGCTTTTACGGTGAAAGCACTGCATTTGATTGTTTGAGGATAGCACCTCCAATAATTTTTCATTAGCATAAATTTATAAACCATCACGGTTCAAACAAAACACATTTCACAGCGAAAACAAATCCCTTACCATTTGAAGAACTTCTGCTGAGGGCTTCCCAAGTGTCCAACGAAGACATCCAATGGTTCTTTTGTTAGAAAAAGTCATTTATTATATCCATAAATCTCTGTTTGGTTGATGCGTTATGTTCAGAAAATCGAACGTCGAATCGCCCATTGAAACGTGAAGAGAACGCGTTCAAATATACCTATACACTTGTCCAAGAACAATCAAACATCATTGATAATGTATCCTTAGGAACACTTTTATGTATATTTAGTATAATATTTCAACCGGAATATAAACTGGGCGATAGGAAAGGAAAAAATCACAGCGCGCGCGAGCCGCGAGCCCGTGAACGCGCATCCTCTTCTGTTTACTTCTGGTGACCACTTCCCAATTCTTCTTCTATTACCATCTAGAGCAACTAAACATCATCAAACACTGTCTAGAGACTGTTGACATCCAGTGGAAGCAATAGGTACTGAAATCTTACTCCCTTATATGGTCATTTTCAATAGGGAGGGGTTCAAAATGAGGCAATGTGTCAAATACACTTTTTCCAGGACAGAAATTCCTCGGGTTTTCGCCTGCCATATCCGTCCTGTTATACTCACAGACAATATTTTAACACTCTTAGAAACTTCAGAGTGTTTCCTATCCAATAGTACTAATTATGTGCATATCCTATTTTCTGGGCCTGAGTAGGAGGCATTTTACTTTGGGCATGCCAGACTCTCCAAAGCCGTCACCTCGGGAGCTGCTCCCTAAGAAGTTAAATACATGTAAATAAATATATAAAAATATATATATGTTTCCTGATTTTTCTTATATCTCTCAGATATAGCACAGACAATTCAAAACAAACTTCCGTTCGATTTTTTTGGTGGGACTGTCTGTTGTTTATATATAGTTTTTTGATACTTCAAGACGTCTTAAAATTCAAAATCAAATAGCTAAATGACAATTGGTATGACCTTCTTAAAACAAGTCCATATATCTTAGTGGAATAAGTAATCAGGTTGTGGAAACATCAATGCTCAGGCAATTGTGTTACTTTATTAGAAATTATTAACTTGTCGTTGCCTTTTCTGGATTAAATAAGTAACAAAGTGTACTACTAAAAACTTTAGACAACTTTCAAAGCAGAAAAGGTGTGAGCTTTCCCCCCAGTGATGGTCCAGAGAACTGGTAAAAGGCTGGGCTATAGCAGTTGATGCTGTTCTGACACAGTGTTGGTCCAGAGAACTGGTAAATGGCAGGGCTATAGCAGTTGATGCTGTTCTGACACATTGATGGTCCAGAGAACTGGTAAAAGGCTGGGCTATAGCAGTTGATGCTGTTCTGACACAGTGATGGTCCAGAGAACTGGTAAAAGGCTGGGCTATAGCAGTTGATGCTGTTCTGACACAGTGATGGTCCAGAGAACTGGTAAAAGGCTGAGCTATAGCAGTTGACGCTGCTCTGACACAGTGTTGGTCCAGAGAACTGGTAAAAGGCTGGGCTAAAGCAGTTGTTAACGCTCTGACAGTGTACACGTCACAACCCATAAAACGAATTGCTGTATGACGTTTCAGTCTATGTTATATGTTACATTCTTCGTTTCATCTGTTTTGTTATTTTGCCCAGTTACGTGTGTAACATAGACTGACAACACAAACAAAGCTATGTCTAAACAATAACCCACAAAACCTAAATGAAAACCCCAAACATATATGGTTCCCAATTAGAGACAACGACACACAGCTGCCTCTAATTGGGAACCATTACCCCAACATAGAAATATAACACCTAAAACTCAAAAAACCCTACACCAAAACACGCCAGCCTAAAACTCTGGCCTGGACATGACAATGTTCTTGTCTGAAGATGACTCTTTGCACATTGTTTGGGGGCCACACCACTGTTGCCTCTACTGCACCACTGTACAAGTATTCCATGTATTGTACTACACTGCCATTACTGGGTGTATGGCTACTATTTCAGTGTGCTTTGTAAACTATCCTGTATCTTCACAACAAATAAACTCAGAGTTTATTACTATGCTTAAATATTTGACATTGAAAAGACTGTCTGAATTACTGGGCCTACTTTGAGTATTATTGTAACTGACTTGTTTATTGTAAAATATTGTGATATTATGAGACCAATATATCGCGTTATAACATGTTTACTTTGCCAACAAATGAGAGATCTAGAATTATACCTTTGAACTTAAGATATGTGAAATCTAATACTAACTGACAGGCCTCTACTGTCTTACATGTAGCCTATTTTTATTTTATTCTACCAGGCAAGTCAGTTAAGAACAAATTCTTATTTTCAATGACGGCCTAGGAACAGTGGGTTAACTGCCTTGTTCAGGGGCACAACGACAGACTTGTACCATGTCAGCTCGGGGATTTTGAACTTGCAACCTTTACGGTTATCGAGTCCAACGCACTAACCACTAGGCTACCCTGCCGCCCCAAAATTAACTCTACAGGACCCAGGACCAGGACCAGGATCAATTTGAAATGAACTCCTGAAGAATTACAGGGCCTTCAGAAAGTATCCACACTACTTGACTATTTCCACAGTTTGTTGTTACAGCCTGAATTAAAAATAGATTCAATGGAGATGTAGGTATTTTATCACTGGCCTACGCACAATAACCCATAATGCCAAAGAGTAATTATGATTTAAAAAAATCTTACACATTAATAAAAAAATGAAATGTCTTGGGTCAACAGGTATTCAACCACTTTGTTATGGCAAGCCTAAATAAGTTCAGGAGTAAACATGTGCTTAACAAGTCACATAATAAGTTGCATGGATTCACTCTGTGTGTAATAATAGTGTTTAACATAATTTTTTTAATGACTACCTCATCTCTGTTCCCAACACATATAATTATTTGTAAGGTCCTCAGTCGAGCAGTGGATTTATGAACACAGATACAACCGAAGAAGCGAGGGAAGTTTTCCAATGCATCGCAAAGAAGAGCACCTAAGGGCACCTATTGGTAGGTGGGTAAAAATAAAATGAAAAGCTGACACTGAATATCCCTTTGAGCATGGTGAAGTTATTAATTACACTTTGGATGGTGTATCAATACACCCAGGCCACTACAAAGATACAGGCGTCCTTCCTAACTCAGTTGCCGCAGAGGAAGGAAACTGCTCAGGGATTTAACCATGAGGCCAATTGTGACTTTAAAACAATTACAGAGTTTAATGGCTGTGACTGGAGAAAACTGAGGATGGATCAACAACACTGTAGTTACTCCACAATTCTAACCTAAATGACAGAGTGAAAAGAAGGAAGCCTGTACAGAATAAAAATATTCCAAAACATGCATCCTATTTGCAACAAAGAACTAAAGTAATACTGCAAAACATGTGGCAGAGCAGTTAACTTTATGTTCTGAATATAAAGTGTTTTGTTTGGGACAAAACCACCGCAACCCATTCCTGAGTACCACTCTCCATATTTTCAAGCATAATGGTGGCTGCATCATGTTATGGGTATGCTTGTAATCATTAAGGACTGGGGAGTTTTTTAGGATAAAAAAGTAAATGGAATGGAGCTAAGTACAGGCAAAATCCTAGAGGAAAACTTGGTTCAGTTTGCTTTCCACCAGACAATGGGAGGTTAATTCAAATTTCAGCAGGACAATAACCTAAAACACAAGGCCAAATGTGCACTGGACTTGCTTACCAAGAAGAATATGTGAATGTTCCTGAGTGGCCGAGTTACAGTTTTGACTTAAAGGGCAAGACATGAAAATACTTGTCTAGCAATGACAACCAATTTGACAGAATTTGAAGAATTTTGAAAAGAATAATAGAGAAATGTTGCACAATCCAGGTGTGGAAAGCTCTTACCCAGAAGGACTCACAGCTGTAATCTCTGCCAAAGGTGATTCTAACATGTATTGACTCAGGGGTATTAATACATACAGTTGAAGTCGGAAGTATACATACACCATAGCCAAATACATTTTAACACAGTGTTTCACAATTCCTGGATTTAATCCTAGTAAAAATTCCCTGTCTTAGGTCAGTTAGGATCAACACTTTATAGTAAGAATGTGAAATGTCAGAAGAATAGTAGAGAATGATTTATTTCAGCTTTTATTTCTTTCATCACATTCCCAGTGCATCAGAAGTTTACATACACTCAATTAGTATTTGTCAGCATTGCCTTTAAATTGTTTAACTTGGGTCAAACGTTTCGGGTAGCCTTCCACAAGCCTCCCACAATACGTTGGGTGAATTTTGGCCTATTTCTCCTGACAGAGCTGGTGTAACTGAGTCAGGTTTGTAGGCCTCCTTGCTCGCACATGCTTTTTTCAGTTCTGCCCAGACATTTTCTATAGGTTTGAGATCAGGGCTTTGTGATGGCCAAATTTCTCCAAAAAGTACGATATTTGTCCCCATGTGCAGTTGAAAACCTTCATCTGGCTATTTTATGGCGGTTTTGGAGCAGTGGCTGAGCGGCCTTTCAGGTTATGTCGATATAGGACTCATCTTACTGTGGATATAGATACTTTTGTACCCGTTTCCTCCAGCATCTTCACATGGTCCTTTGCTGTTGTTCTGGGATTGATTTGCACTTTTCGTACCAAAGTACGTTCATCTCTAGGAGACAGAATGCGTCTCCTTCCTGAGCGGTATGACGGCTGCGTGGTCCCATGGTGTTTATACTTGCGTACTACTGTTTGTTCAGATGAACGTGGTACCTTCAGGGGTTTGGAAACAACTCCCAAGGATGAACCAGACTTGTGGAGGTCTACAATTTATTTTCTGAGGTCTTGGCTGATTTCTTTTGATTTTCCCATGATGTCAAGCAAAGAGGCAATGAGTTCGAAGGTAGGCCTTGAAATACATCCACAGGTACACCTCCAATTGACTCAAATTATGTCAATTAGCCTATCAGAAGCTTCTAAAGGCATGACATAATTTTCTGGAATTTTCCAAGCTTTTTAAAGGAACAGTCAACTTGTGTATGTAAACGTCTGACCCACTGGAATTGTGATACAGTGAAATATAAGTGAAATAATCTGTCTGTAAACAATTGTTGAAAAAATTACTTGTGTCATGCATAAAGTAGATGTCCTAACCGACTTGCCAAAACTATAGTTTGTTAACAAGAAATATGTGGAGTGGTTGAAAAACGAGTTTTAATGACTCCAACCTAAGTGTATGTAAACTTCCGACTTCAATTGTAAGTAGTACTTTAAAGTATTTTTACTTAAGTACTTCACACCCCTTAGCGTTACAGATGTCAGATAGTTGATTGATGCAATTCATTTAAGACATTTCTTCTCGTGATTTATTTATTCTGTATTATCAAGTTATGACTGAAGACAAGCTGCAAGCCTATATGACTAGACTAGTTGACTTAAATAGCCTATATAAAATGAAGCTTAAAAGTGTATTATTTCCAACAACCCTGTGAAAAAAGTTGTCCCAACGCCTCTGATCGATTTCGACTCATAGTCATGAGTGCGTAATTATTTTTTAAATGTGGGCCCCAGGAATACTATAGGATCAAGTCGAATCCTCTCTATGAGGCTGACCCAGTGTTCTACCTGGTGATATCAACAGTCTTTACTGAGGCTGACCCAGTGTTCTACCTGGTGATATCAACAGTCTTTACTGAAGCTGACCCAGTGATCTACCTGGTGATATCAACAGTCTTTACTGAGGCTGACCCAGTGTTCTACCTGGTGATATCAACAGTCTTTACTGAGGCTGACCCAGTGTTCTACTTGGTGATATCAACAGTCTTTACTGAGGCTGACCCAGTGTTCTACCTGGTTATATCAACAGTCTTTACTGAGGCTGACCCAGTGTTCTACTTGGTGATATCAACAGTCTTTACTGAGGCTGACCCAGTGTTCTACCTGGTGATATCAACAGTCTTTACTGAAGCTGACCCAGTGTTCTACCTGGTTATATCAACAGTCTTTACTGAAACTGACCCAGTGTTCTACCTGGTGATATCAACAGTCTTTACTGAGGCTGACCCAGTGTTCTACCTGGTTATATCAACCGTCTTTGGCCTTGTTTAAAGGCCAGAGAAATGTCCTTTAACTGGCATAACAATGGGAGTCATCTATCACTGGCGCACCAATGGGAGTCATCTTTAACTGGCGCACCAATGGGAGTCATCTTTAACTGGCGCACCAATGGGAGTCATGCCACTGCAGGTCAGCCATTTGGATACTATAGGATCAAGTCGAATCCTCTCTATGAGGCTGACCCAGTGTTCTACCTGATGATATCAACAGTCTTTACTGAGGCTGACCCAGTGTTCTACCTGGTTATATCAACAGTCTTTACTGAGGCTGACCCAGTGTTCTACCTGGTGATATCAACAGTCTTTACTGAGGCTGACCCAGTGTTCTACCTGGTGATATCAACAGTCTTTACTGAGGCTGACCCAGTGTTCTACCTGGTTATATCAACAGTCTTTACTGAGGCTGACCCAGTGTTCTACCTGGTGATATCAACAGTCTTTACTGAGGCTGACCCAGTGTTCTACCTGGTGATATCAACAGTCTTTACTGAGGCTGACCCAGTGTTCTATCTGGTTATATCAACCATCTTTGGCCTTGTTTAAAGGCCAGAGAAATGTCCTTTAACTGGCGTAACAATGGGAGTCATCTATCACTGCTGCACCTATGGGAGTCATCTTTATTATGACCATCAGGTTACATTTTAGTCATTTAGCAGACACTCTAATCCAGACTCACAATTAGTGCATTTATCTTAAGATAGCTAGGTGAGACAACAACCAATCACAATCGGATCAAGCAGATTGTCCCTCAACAAAGAATTTATCAGCGTAGTTAGTTACTTGTGGTAAAATAAAGTGTTTCTTAATAATTTTTATTTTTAGATTGTGTGGGCACCGTGAGAGTTATTTCATACACTCTTCAAAGAGGTAGGGTTTCAGACGTTTCCGAAAGATGGGCAAGGACTCCGCTGTCCTGACTTTAGGGGTAAGTTTGCTCCACTATTGGGGTGCCAGGACAGAGAAGAGCTTTGACTGGGCTGAGCGGGACCTGCCCTCCCTAGGGGTGGGAGGGCCACGAGACCAGAGGTAGAGGAACAGCGCAAACTGGCTCTAACCAGAATAGAAAGAGGAGTGGGAGGCCCCGGTGCACAACTGAGCAAGAGGACAAGTACGTTAGAGTGTCTAGTTTGAGAAACAGATGCCTCACAAGTTCTCACAAGGCCAGCATCCCAGAGTCGCATCTTCACTGTTGTCATTGAGACTGGTGTTTTTAATGAAGCTGCCAGTTGAGGACTTGTGAAGGGAGTAGTACACAGCGTTGTACGAGATTTTCAGTTTCTTGGCAATTTCTCGCATGGAATAGCCTTCATTTCTCAGAACAAGAATAGACTGACGAGTTCCAGAAGATAGGTCTTTCTTTCTGGCCATTTGAGCCTGTAATCGAACCCACAAATGTTGATGCTCCAGATACTCAACTAGTCTAAAGAAGGCCAGTTTTATTGCTTCTTTAATCAGATTTTCAGATGTGCTAACATAATTGCAAAAGGGTTTTCTAATGATCAATTAGCCTTTTAAAATGATAAACTTGACCTATGTAGATATTCCATAAGAAATCTGCCGTTTCCAGCTACAATAGTCATTTACAACATTAACAATGTCTACACTGTATTTCTGATAAATTTGATGATATTTTAATGGACGAAAAATTTGCTTTTCTTTCAAAAACAAGGACATTTCTAAGTGACCCCAAACTTTTGAATGGTAGTGTAGGTATTCCTTTTGTCCAGATGGAATAGCGCCCACAGATGGGATGGCGCCGAAAGAGATGGTCACCTCGCTTCAAGGTCTTAGGAAACTATGCAGTATTTTGTTTTTTATGTATTGTTTCTTACATTGTTACCCCAGGTTATAAGTCTTATTATGAAATTAAAGAAAGGTTTGAGGACTTGTGGGGCGATTGCATCATCTGTGGACCTGTTGGGGTGGTATGCAAACTAAAGTGGTTCTAGGGTGGCCAGTAAGGTGGAAGTGATATGATCCTTGACTAGTCTCTCAAAGCACTTCATGATGACGAAAGTGAGTGCTCCGGGGCGGTAGTCTTTTGGTACAGTTATCTTAGCCTTCTTGGGTACAGGAACAATGGTCGCCAACTTGAAACATGTGGGGACAACAGCCTGGGATTGAATATGTCCATGAACACACCGGCCAGCTGGTCTGCGCATGCTCTGGCGACACAGCTAGGGATGCCGTCTGGGCCAGCAGCCTTGCGAGGGTTAACACGTTGAAATGTTTTACTCACGTCAGCCACGGAGAAGGAGAGGGGGGGGGCACAGTCCTTGTTAGCGGGCCGTGACAGTGGCACTGTATTATCCTCAAAGGCAGCAAAGAAGGTGTTTAGTTTGTCTGGAAGCTTGACGTCGGTGTCCATGACGTGGCTGGTTTTCTTTTTGTAGTCCGTGATTTCCTGTAGACCCTGCCACATATGTCTCGTGTCTGAGCCGTTGAATTGCGACTCCACCTTGTCCCTGTACTTGCATTTGTTTGATTGCCTTGCGGAGGGATTAGCTACACTGTTTATTTTCTGACAGATTCCCAGACCTCTTTCCATGGTTAAATGCGGTGGATCGCGCTTTCAGTTTTGCGCGAATGCCGCCATCCATCCATGGTTTCTAGTTAGGGTAGGTTTTAATAGTCACAGTGGGTACAACATCTCTAATGCACTTCTTCATAAACTTACTCGCCGAGTCAGCGTATAGGTTGATGTTGTTCTCTGAGGCTGACCGGAACATATTCCAGTCTGCATGATCAAAACAATCTTGAAGCGTGGCTTCCGATTGGTCGGACCAGCGTTGAATGGTTCTCATCACTGGTACTCGTCAGCCACGGAGAAGGGGGAAGGGGCGCAGTCCTTCTTGCTGGTCGGATTTGCCGAAGGGAGGGCAGGGGAGGGCTTTGTATGCTTCGCGGATGTTAGAGTAGCAGTGGTCGAGTGGTCGAGCGCAAACAGTACGCTGCTAGAATTTAGGCTTTGTTAAAATCCCCAGCTACAATAAACGCAGCCTCAGGATATATGGTTTCCAGTTTGCACATCCTTGATGGCCGTCGTGGTGTCTGCTTGAAGGGGGAACGTACACAGCTGTGACTATAACTGACGAGAATTCTCTTGGTAGGTAAAATGGCCGCCATTTTATTGTAAGGAATTCTAGGTGGGGTGAGCAGAAGGACTTGAGTTCCTGTGTGTTGTTATGATTACACCATGAGTCATTCATCATGAAGCATACAGAGTTCCTGTGTGTTGTTATGATTACACCATGAGTCATTCATCATGAAGCATACAGAGTTCCTGTGTGTTGTTATGATTACACCATGAGTCATTCATCATGAAGCATACACCCTCCGCCCTTCCTCTTCCCAGAGAGGTGTTGCATGGAGAAGCCCGGTGGCTGAACCGATTCCGACAACATATTCCCGAGAGAGCCATGTTTCCGTGAAACAGAGAATGTTACAAACTCTGATGTCTCTCTGGAAGGCAATCTGTCTGTAATATTAGTAAAAATAAAGAAAAACCTTTGAATGAGTAGGTGTGTCTAAACTTTTGACCGGTACTGTATATTTATGTATATGTATTCATATGTATGTATGTGTATGTATATATATATACATATATATTTGCAAAAATATATATGTGGGAATGGAAATTATGCAGATAATTAAATTGATGGAAGCTACAATCTATCTGCAATATCAAAGCTGAGCTACCCTTCCACCCCTAAAAACACCCATATATATATATATTTTTTAAGAATCAATGGGTAAATATTTTAATTAATTTATGTCCAGGAATTGATGTAGAAACTACAGATTGCCCCTTTAAGTCTATCAGAAGTGGACAAGTTTATTTTTTTATCAGCACGGATTAGAATGAACAATAAAAGGCCCACTTGTGGTCTTCCTAAAATAAACTAGGAGGATAGAACTCCCTCAAACTGTTATTCTATAGGCTGGGATCAGCACTATGTAGCTGTTATTCTATAGGCTGGGATCAGTACCATGTAGCTGTTATTCTATAGGCTGGGATCAGTACCATGTAGCTGTTATTCTATAGGCTGGGATCAGTACTATGTAGCTGTTATTCTATAGGCTGGGATCAGCACTATGTAGCTGTAATTCTATAGGCTGGGATCAGCACTATGGAGCTGTTATTCTATAGGCTGGGATCAGTACTATGTAGCTGTTATTCTATAGGCTGGGATCAGTACTATGTAGCTGTTATTCTATAGGCTGGGATCAGCACTATGTAGCTGTAATTCTATAGGCTGGGATCAGCACTATGGAGCTGTTATTCTATAGGCTGGGATCAGTACTATGTAGCTGTTATTCTATAGGCTGGGATCAGTACTATGTAGCTGTTATTCTATAGGCTGGGATCAGCACTATGTAGCTGTTATTCTATAGGCTGGGATCAGTACTATGTAGCTGTTATTCTATAGGCTGGGATCAGCACTATGTAGCTGTTATTCTATAGGCTGGGATCAGTACTATGTAGCTGTTATTCTATAGGCTGGGATCAGTACTATGTAGCTGTTATTCTATAGGCTGGGATCAGTACCATGTAGCTGTTATTCTATAGGCTGGGATCAGTACCATGTAGCTGTTATTCAATAGGCTGGGATCAGCACTATGTAGCTGTTATTCTATTGGCTGGGATCAGTACCATGTAGCTGTTATTCTATAGGCTGGGATCAGTACCATGTAGCTGTTATTCTATAGGCTGGGATCAGTACCATGTAGCTGTTATTCTATAGGCTGGGATCAGTACCATGTAGCTGTTATTCTATAGGCTGGGATCAGTACTATGTAGCTGTTATTCTATAGGCTGGGATCAGCACTATGTAGCTGTAATTCTATAGGCTGGGATCAGCACTATGGAGCTGTTATTCTATAGGCTGGGATCAGTACTATGTAGCTGTTATTCTATAGGCTGGGATCAGTACTATGTAGCTGTTATTCTATAGGCTGGGATCAGCACTATGTAGCTGTAATTCTATAGGCTGGGATCAGCACTATGGAGCTGTTATTCTATAGGCTGGGATCAGTACTATGTAGCTGTTATTCTATAGGCTGGGATCAGTACTATGTAGCTGTTATTCTATAGGCTGGGATCAGCACTATGTAGCTGTTATTCTATAGGCTGGGATCAGTACTATGTAGCTGTTATTCTATAGGCTGGGATCAGCACTATGTAGCTGTTATTCTATAGGCTGGGATCAGTACTATGTAGCTGTTATTCTATAGGCTGGGATCAGTACTATGTAGCTGTTATTCTATAGGCTGGGATCAGTACCATGTAGCTGTTATTCTATAGGCTGGGATCAGTACCATGTAGCTGTTATTCAATAGGCTGGGATCAGCACTATGTAGCTGTTATTCTATTGGCTGGGATCAGTACCATGTAGCTGTTATTCTATAGGCTGGGATCAGTACCATGTAGCTGTTATTCTATAGGCTGGGATCAGTACCATGTAGCTGTTATTCTATAGGCTGGGATCAGTACTATGTAGCTGTTATTCTATAGGCTGGGATCAGTACTATGTAGCTGTTATTCTATAGGCTGGGATCAGCACTATGTAGCTGTTATTCCTTAGGCTGGGATCAGTACCATGTAGCTGTTATTCTATAGGCTGGGATCAGTACCATGTAGCTGTTATTCAATAGGCTGGGATCAGCACTATGTAGCTGTTATTCTATAGGCTGGGATCAGTACTATGTAGCTGTTATTCTATAGGCTGGGATCAGCACTATGTAGCTGTTATTCTATAGGCTGGGATCAGTACCATGTAGCTGTTATTCTATAGGCTGGGATCAGCACCATGTAGCTGTTATTCTATAGGCTGGGATCAGCACTATGGAGCTGTTATTCAATAGGCTGGGATCAGTACCATGTAGCTGTTATTCTATAGGCTGGGATCAGCACCATGTAGCTGTTATTCAATAGGCTGGGATCAATACAATGTAGCTGTTGCAAGAGCACATTTTTAACTCTCTGTCCACTGGTGTCAAAAACAATGGCAGCATAAACGTCTTGTGAACACCCATCCACAACAGCCACAATCTGTGTTGTTGCAAACAGTGAAATGAGAGGAGCAGCAGTGTGATTCACATATATTACAGAACGGATTACAACTACAGCTGTTTTGTAATCCGTTAGATGTAATCCATTACTCCCTATTCCTGTGTATGAGTGAGTGTTTTGTGAAAGAAAGTTAGGATGAGTGACCCTGAAAGCTATTTAAGGTGCGTGCGAGTGTGTTTTTTAAGTGAGAGCGGCAGATGTCAGCAAACAGAGTGATTTACAACATGACACAGTGCAGCTGTTTGTGTGCCGCGAGGAGGAAAAGCAGTCACATCCTGCTGAGTCACACTACAGCCATCCTCACCGGTCCTGTTCTCTGCCTGAGAGAGAAGCTACGTTCTGGAAGGATTCCTTCATTTATATTCCCCATTTGTGGCATGCTCCATCGTAATCAGTCAGAAGGCAAATTTGCATATAAATTGTGTTATTTTTGTAAACATTTAGATTTTTTCGCTGTTTCGGGGTTTCATCTGGTTTTAATCAAAACAGAATAACAGCTCCAAGTCTTTGCTTTTCTAATCTGTTTTATTGACAAATTCAGAGTATAAATATCGTTTTTAATCTTGTCAACACGGGAGGAAATATGACAACGGAACACGTTCACATTCACGTGCATGCCTGAATAAAACGCATCACATCAGGCTTTCATTTATCTGCATTATCATAAACCTTCCCCTGTTCTGAAATCATAAAGAAATTACAAACTAACTAGCTATATATTTTGAATCAAGCTGCAACCGCTTATTCAACCGGATGATTTTAATATTTGCCCAATCAAAGCTAATGAAGTGTATTATCTGGGAGAAAACGAAACGTTTATCTCAGGCTATTATCTCTTTTTATATCTGTCAAAAACCTATCATACATAGAGACACTGTCACTACTACCTACACCTGACCCAGCTTAGAGACACACTGTCACTACTACCTACACCTGACCCAGCTTAGAGACACACTGTCACTACTACCTACACCTGACCCAGCTTAGAGACACACTGTCACTACTACCTACACCTGACCCAGCTTAGAGACACACTGTCACTACTACCTACACCTGACCCAGCTTAGAGACACACTGTCACTACTACCTACACCTGACCCAGCTTAGAGACACACTGTCACTACTACCTACACCTGACCCAGCTTAGAGACACACTGTCACTACTGTGTCTGTGTTTCTGTGTCTGTATTTCTGTGTTTCTTTGTGTTTCTGTGTCTGTGTGTCTGTGTGTCTGTGTGTCTGTGTGTCTGTGTTTCTGTGTGGGATGTGGAACAAGTAGACTTACTAGTTATGTGTGTGTGTATGTTTGTGTGTGTATGTGCATGTGTAGTGTGTGTTTGTATGTGTGTGTGTGTGTGTGTGTGTGTGTGTGTGTGTGTGTGTGTGTGTGTGTGTGTGTACGTGTGTATGTGTGTGTGTGTGCAGTGTGTGTGTGTGTGTGTATGTGTGTGTGTGTGCACTGTTTGTGTGTGTGTTCATACATTTCAATGAGTGCAGGTTATGTATAGTTTGTGTGTGCGTGTATGTGTGTATGTATGTGTGTATGTGTGTGTGTATGTGTAGTGTGTGTGTGTATGTGTAGTGTATGTGTGTATGTGTGTTTTTTATGTGTAGTGTGTGTGTGTATGTGTATGTGTAGTGTGCGTGTGTGTGTGTGTGCGTGTGCGTGTGCGTGTGCGTGTGTGTGTGTGGTGTGTGTGTGTGTGTGTGTGTGTAGTGTGTGTGTGTGTGTGCAGTGTGTGTGTGTGTGTGTGTGTGTGTGTGTGTGTGTGTGTGTGTGTGTGTGTGTGTGTGTGTGTGTGTGTGTGTGTGTGTTATAGTGGTGAGTGTTTTCCTAAATGTTGATATCTAGATTTGTATCAAACAGCTCAAACCTGTGTACCTGCGGAATAGACACTAACCAAAGCCTAATGTTCTGGTGATGTGTGTCTAACCAAAGCCTAATGTTCTGGTGATGTGTGTCTAACCAAAGCCTAATGTTCTGGTGATGTGTGTCTAACCAAAGCCTAATGTTCTGGTGATGTGTGTCTAACCAAAGTCTACATGAATGGAGACTGTTACTTTCTGTCTGTGGTCATATTTTCTTCTCTTTAATGTTTCTCATTTTAGTTGCTGCTTAGAGAGACCAGAGATCTGACCCTTCTTATCTCTCACCCCCTTTATTCCCCTCCCTGTTCTTATCTCTCACCCCCTTTATTCCCCTCCCTGTTCTTATCTCTCACCCCCTTTATTCCCCTCCCTGTTCTTATCTCTCACCCCCTTTATTCCCCTCCCTGTTCTTATCTCTCACCCCCTTTATTCCCCTCCCTGTTCTTATCTCTCACCCCCTTTATTCCCCTCCCTGTTCTTATCTCTCACCCCCTTTATTCCCCTCCCTGTTCTTATCTCTCACCCCCTTTATTCCCCTCCCTGTTTTAAGCTATCATGTGTTTGAGTATAGTCTATATACATTCTCTGTGACATGTATTTATAGGAGATTATAAGAGATGTTATTTAACCTGATCGTTCAATATTTATCCTCACAAGCGGCAGGTAGCCTAGTGGTTAGAGTGTCGGGCCAGTAACCGAAAAGTTGCAAGATCGAAGCCCCGAGCTGACAAGGAAAAAATCTGTTGTTCTGCCCCTGAATAGACACTATGTCTACAAGCACACGATGCAGACAGACACTATTTCTACAACCACACAATGCAGACAGACACTATTTCTACAACCACACAATGCAGACAGACACTATGTCTACAAAAACAAACACAACACAGACAGACACTATGTCTACAACCACACAATGCAGACAGACACTATTTCTACATACACAAGACAGATATAATGTCTACAAACACATACACGATGCAGACGGACACGATGTCTGCAAACATGATGCAGACAGACACTATGTCTACAACCACACAATGCAGACAGACACTATTTCTACAAACACATACACGATGCAGACAGACACAAAGTCTACAAACACATACACGATTTAGACAGACACTATATATACAAACACACACATGATGCAGACAGACACTATGTCTGCAAACACACGATGCAGACAGACACTATATATACAAACACACACATGATGCAGACAGACACTATGTCTGCAAACACACGATGCAGACAGACACTATATATACAAACACACACATGATGCAGACAGACACTATGTCTGCAAACACACGATGCAGACAGACACTATATATACAAACACACACATGATGCAGACAGACACTATGTCTGCAAACACACGATGCAGACAGACAGTATATATACAAACACACACATGATGCAGACAGACACTATGTCTGCAAACACACGATGCAGACAGACCCTGTCTACAAACATATACCGTACCATTAAACGTTTAGACACACCTACTCATTCAAGGGTTTTTCTTTATTTTTACTATTGTCTACATTGTAGAATAATAGTGAAGACATCAAAACTATGAAATAACACATATGGAATCATGTAGTAACCAAAGAAGTGTTAAACAAATCAAAATAATTTTTAGATTTTAGATTCTTCAAAGGATTCAACCACACTCAATTCTCAATCAACTTCACCTGGAATGCTTTTCCAACAGTCTTGAAAGAGTTCCCACATATGCTGAGCACTTGTTAGCTGCTTTGACTTCACTCTGCGGTCCAACTCATCCCAAACCATCTCAATTGGGTTGAGGTCGGGTGATTGTGGAGGCCAGGTCATCTGATGCAGCACTCCATCACTCTCCTTCTTGGTCAAATAGCCCTTACACAGCCTGGAGGTGTGCTTTGGGTCATTTTCCTGTTGAAAATCAAATGATAGTCCCACTAAGCGCAAACAAGATGGGATGGCGTATATGTATTGTGGCGTACAGCAGGTCAACCACCAGGGGGAGACTCGTCGAGGCCTGGTGACAGACGGAGTATACATCACGAGGCGATGGCTCCATCTGCTGGACGTGCCAGGTCTCAACGGGCTCTGCGGCCAGGACTAATTGGGGCTGATTGGGGAGTTGGTGAGTAATCAAGGGCTGATTGCTCACCAGCTGTGCAAGTCCCATAAAGCTGCCAGAAGGGCAGCCCATATGAGAGACTGGGGGAAGAAAGGACTCCTGTATGGTTGGGGACGGTTGCAGAGGTAACAGGAGTGAGTTAAGTTTTCGATCCCCGACAGGATACAGCAAGACCAGGAGTCCAGAAGACGGTATCCCAGAGAGGGTCTCATGGGGGAAACCTTTTCTTTTTCAACTATTATTTATAAATAAACACCCTTGAAACCGAACTAATCCTTCTCTGTCCGTGTCTGATCTGGGTAAACATCTTGACCAAAACCCCTGGTCTGCCACAGTATATATTAAAAAAAGCATGTTGTTGTAAAGCTCCTGGTTTGGATGTTCTGCTGTTGAGAGGTCACTTAACCCTTCCCTTTAACAGTAACCCTGTACCTGAGAGGTCCTTTAACCCTTTAATATAGAGTTATTGTTTGATCTTAACTTTATCCCCTAGAGACAATTGACAAGCCTGCGCGTCACAGGTGATGCCGTTTGGAATATTAAATAGTTTTCCCTAGCCACCGTGCTTCTACATCTGCATTGCTTGCTGTTTGGGGTTTTAGGCTGGGTTTCTGTACAGCACTTTGTGACATCTGCTGATGTAAAAAGGGCTTTTTAAATACATTTCATTGATGGATTGAATAGGGTCCAGTATGCAGCTTGAAGGAATAGAGGCCATGACTGATTTCATGTGTCAAGAGCTGTAGTATTAAAAAACTTGAGTGTCTCCATTGATCCTAGGTCCTGGCAGTGTTGTGCGGACTCAGGACAACTGAGCTTTGGAGAAATACGCAGATTTAAAGAGGAGTCCGTAATTTGCTTTCTAATGATCATGATCTTTTCGTCAACAAAGTTCATGAATTTATCACTGCCGAAGTGAAATCAATCCTCTCTTGGGGAATGCTGCTTTTTAGTTAGCTTTACGACAGAGTCCAAAATACCTTTAGGATTGTTCTTATTTTCCTCAATTATGTTGGAAAAATAGGATGATTACGCAGCAGTAATTCTCCATATTTCTGATTAAGTTCCTCTTAATAGTCCTCTCCACATCAACTGGTAATTCTCCATAGCTGTCCAGTCCACACCACATCAACTGGTAATTATCTATAGCTGTCCAGTCCACACCACATCAACTGGTAATTCTCCATAGCTGTCCAGTCCACACCACATCAACTGGTAATTCTCTATAGCTGTCCAGTCCACACCACATCAACTGGTAATTCTCTATAGCTGTCCAGTCCACACCACATCAACTGGTAATTCTCCATAGCTGTCCAGTCCACACCACATCAACTGGTAAGTGTCTATAGCTGTCCAGTCCACACCACATCAACTGGTAATTCTCCATAACTGTCCAGTCCACACACCACATCAACTGGTAATTCTCCATAACTGTCCAGTCCACACCACATCAACTGGTAATTATCTATAGCTGTCCAGTCCACACCACATCAACTGGTAATTGTCTATAGCTGTCCAGTCCACACACCACATCAACTGGTAATTCTCTATAGCTGTCCAGTCCACACACCACATCAACTGGTAATTCTCTATAGCTGTCCAGTCCACACAACACATCAACTGGTAATTCTCTATAGCTGTCCAGTCCACACCACATCAACTGGTAATTCTCCATAGCTGTCCAGTCCACACAACACATCAACTGGTAATTCTCTATAGCTGTCCAGTCCACACCACATCAACTGGTAATTCTCCATAGCTGTCCAGTCCACACCACATCAACTGGTAATTCTCCATAGCTGTCCAGTCTACACCACATCAACTGGTAATTCTCTATAGCTGTCCAGTCCACACCACATCAACTGGTAATTCTACATAGCTGTCCAGTCCACACACCACATCAACTGGTAATTCTCCATAGCTGTCCAGTCCACACCACATCAACTGGTAATTCTCCATAGCTGTCCAGTCCACACCACATCAACTGGTAATTTTCCATAGCTGTCCAGTCCACACCACATAAACTGGTAATTCTCCATAGCTGTCCAGTCCACACCACATCAACTGGTAATTCCCCATAGCTGTCCAGTCCACATTACATCAACTGGTAATTCTCCATAACTGTCCAGTCCACACCACATCAACTGGTAATTCTCTATAGCTGTCCAGTCCACACCACATCAACTGGTAATTCTCCATAGCTGTCCAGTCCACACCACATCAACTGGTAATTCTCCATAGCTGTCCAGTCCACACCACATCAACTGGTAATTCTCCATAGCTGTCCAGTCCACACCACATCAACTGGTAATTATCTATAGCTGTCCAGTCCACACCACATCAACTGGTAATTCTCCATAGCTGTCCAGTCCACACCACATCAACTGGTAATTCTCCATAGCTGTCCAGTCCACACCACATCAACTGGTAATTCTCTATAGCTGTCCAGTCCACACCACATCAACTGGTAATTCTCCATAGCTGTCCAGTCCACACCACATCAACTGGTAATTCTCCATAGCTGTCCAGTCCACACCACATCAACTGGTAATTCTCTATAGCTGTCCAGTCCACACCACATCAACTGGTAATTCTCCATAGCTGTCCAGTCCACACCACATCAACTGGTAATTCTCCATAGCTGTCCAGTCCACACCACATCAACTGGTAATTCTCCATAGCTGTCCAGTCCACACCACATCAACTGGTAATTCTCCATAGCTGTCCAGTCCACACCACATCAACTGGTAATTCTCCTATAGCTGTCCAGTCCACACCACATCAACTGGTAATTCTCCTATAGCTGTCCAGTCCACACCACATCAACTGGTAATTCTCTATAGCTGTCCAGTCCACACCACATCAACTGGTAATTATCTATAGCTGTCCAGTCCACACCACATCAACTGGTAATTCTCCATAGCTGTCCAGTCCACACCACATCAACTGGTAATTTCTCCATAGCTGTCCAGTCCACACCACATCAACTGGTAATTATCTATAGCTGTCCAGTCCACACCACATCAACTGGTAATTCTCTATAGCTGTCCAGTCCACACCACATCAACTGGTAATTCTATAGCTGTCCAGTCCACACCACATCAACTGGTAATTCTCTATAGCTGTCCAGTCCACACCACATCAACTGGTAATTCTCCATAGCTGTCCAGTCCACACCACATCAACTGGTAATTCTCCATAGCTGTCCAGTCCACACCACATCAACTGGTAATTCTATAGCTGTCCAGTCCACACCACATCAACTGGTAATTCTCCATAGCTGTCCAGTCCACACCACATCAACTGGTAATTCTCCATAGCTGTCCAGTCCACACCACATCAACTGGTAATTATCTATAGCTGTCCAGTCCACACCACATCAACTGGTAATTCTCTATAGCTGTCCAGTCCACACCACATCAACTGGTAATTCTCTATAGCTGTCCAGTCCACACCACATCAACTGGTAATTATCTATAGCTGTCCAGTCCACACCACATCAACTGGTAATTCTCCATAGCTGTCCAGTCCACACCACATCAACTGGTAATTATCTATAGCTGTCCAGTCCACACCACATCAACTGGTAATTATCTATAGCTGTCCAGTCCACACCACATCAACTGGTAATTCTCCATAGCTGTCCAGTCCACACCACATCAACTGGTAATTCTCTATAGCTGTCCAGTCCACACCACATCAACTGGTAATTCTCCATAGCTGTCCAGTCCACACCACATCAACTGGTAATTCTCCATAGCTGTCCAGTCCACACCACATCAACTGGTAATTATCTATAGCTGTCCAGTCCACACCACATCAACTGGTAATTCTCCATAGCTGTCCAGTCCACACCACATCAACTGGTAATTCTATAGCTGTCCAGTCCACACCACATCAACTGGTAATTCTCCATAGCTGTCCAGTCCACACCACATCAACTGGTAATTCTCCATAGCTGTCCAGTCCACACCACATCAACTGGTAATTATCTATAGCTGTCCAGTCCACACCATATCAACTGGTAATTCTCTATAGCTGTTCAGTCTACACCACATCAACTGGTAATTCTCATAGCTGTTCAGTCCACACCACATCAACTGGTAATTTCTATAGCTGTTCAGTCCCACACCACATCAACTGGTAATTCTCTATAGCTGTCCAGTCCACACCACATCAACTGGTAATTTCTCTATAGCTGTCCAGTCTACACCACATCAACTGGTAATTTTCTATAGCTGTCCAGTCCACACCACATCAACTGGTAATTCTCTATAGCTGTCCAGTCCACACCACATCAACTGGTAATTCTCATAGCTGTCCAGTCTACACCACATCAACTGGTAATTTCTCTATAGCTGTCCAGTCCACACCACATCAACTGGTAATTATCTATAGCTGTCCAGTCCACACCACATCAACTGGTAATTCTCTATAGCTGTCCAGTCCACACCACATCAACTGGTAATTCTCTATAGCTGTCCAGTCCACACCACATCAACTGGTAATTCTCCATAGCTGTCCAGTCCACACCACATCAACTGGTAATTCTCCATAGCTGTCCAGTCCACACACCACATCAACTGGTAATTCTCCATAGCTGTCCAGTCCACACCACATCAACTGGTAATTAGCTATAGCTGTCCAGTCCACACCACATCAACTGGTAATTCTCCATAGCTGTCCAGTCCACACCACATCAACTGGTAATTCTCCATAGCTGTCCAGTACACACCACATCAACTGGTAATTCTCCATAGCTGTCCAGTCCACACCACATCAACTGGTAATTCTCCATAGCTGTCCAGTCCACACCACATCAACTGGTAATTATCTATAGCTGTCCAGTCCACACCACATCAACTGGTAATTCTCCATAACTGTCCAGTCCACACCACATCAACTGGTAATTTTCCATAGCTGTCCAGTCCACACCACATCAACTGGTAATTCTCCATAGCTGTCCAGTCCACACCACATCAACTGGTAATTCTCCATAGCTGTCCAGTCCACACACCACATCAACTGGTAATTCTCCATAGCTGTCCAGTCCACACCACATCAATTGGTACACTCCTTCTCATTTTGTTCTATTCCACCTCCCATAGTACACTGTAGCTATGGCTTCAGTCAGGTTCACCTCAGGTCAATCTCTACCAGCTAAAGCCTATTTGACTGGTGTTATTGGGTAATATTTACCAGTACTCATCCCAAGGTCTATATCCACCCACTAGATAGCACGACTCATTCCAAGGCCTATATCCTCCCACTAGATAGCACCACTCATCCCAAGGCTCATTTCCACCCCACCCCCTAGATATTACCACTCATCCCAAGGTCTATATCCACCCCCTAGATAGCACGACTCATTCCAAGGTCTATATCTACCCCCTAGATAGCACCACTCATCCCAAGGCCTATATCTACCCCCTAGATAGTACTACTCATCCCAAGGCTCATCTCCACCCCACCCCCTAGACAGTATCACTCATCCCAAGGTCTATATCCACCCCCTAGATAGCACGACTCATCCCAAGGTCTATATCCACCCCCTAGATAGCAGGACTCATTCCAAGGTCTATATCCACCCCTATATCCACCCCTATATCCATCCCCTATATCCACCCCCTATATCCACCTCCTATATCCATCTCCTATATCCATCCCCTATATCCACCCCCTATATCCACCCCCTATATCCACTCCACCCCTAGATAGGCCTATATCCACCCCCTAGATAGGCCTATATCCACCCCCTATATCCACCCCCTATATCCACTCCACCCCTAGATAGGCCTATATCCACCCCCTAGATAGGCCTATATCCACCCCCTAGATAGGTCTATATCCACCCCTATATCCACCCCCCTATATCCACCCCCTATATCCACCCCCTATATCCACTCCACCCCTAGATAGGCCTATATCCACCCCTATATCCACCCCCTATATCCACCTCCTATATCCATCTCCTATATCCACCCCTATATCCACCCCCTATATCCATCTCCTATATCCATCCCCTATATCCACCCCCTATATCCACCCCCTATATCCACCCCTATATCCATCCCCTATATCCACCCCTATATCCACCCCTATATCCACCCCCTATATCCATCCCCTATATCCACCCCCTATATCCACCCCCTATATCCATCCCCTATATCCACCCCCTATATCCACCCCCTATATCCACTCCACCCCCTAGATAGGCCTATATCCACCCCCTAGATAGGCCTATATCCACCCCCTATATCCACCCCCTATATCCACCCCCTATATCCATCCCTATATCCACCCTATATCCACCCCCTATATCCACTCCACTCCCCTAGATAGGCCTATATCCACCCCTAGATAGGCCTATATCCACCCCCTATATCCACCCCTATATCCACCCCCTATATCCACCCCTATATCCACTCCACCCCTAGATAGGTCTATATCCACCCCTATATGCTCCCCCCTATATCCACCCCCTATATCTACCCCCTATATCCACTCCACCCCTAGATAGGCCTATATCCATCCCTATATCCACCCCTATATCCACCCCTATATCTACCCCCTATATCCACTCCACCCCTAGATAGGCCTATATCCATCCCTATATGCTCCCCTATTTCTACCCCTATATCCACTCCACCCCCTAGAAAGGCCTATATCCCCCACTATATCCGCCCCCTATTTCCACCTCCTATATCCACCTTCTTTATCCACCCCTATATCCACCCCTATATCCACCCCCTAGATCCACCCCCTATATCCACCCCTATATCCACCTCCTTTATCCACCCCCTATATCCCCCCTATATCCACCCCCTTTATCCACCCCCTATATCCCCCCTATATCAACCCCCTATATCCACCCCCTTTATCCACCCCCTATATCCACCCCTTATATCCACCTCCTATATCCACCCCCTATATCCCCCCTATATACACCCCCTATATCCACCCCCTATTTCCACCTCCTATATCCACTCCCTATATCCACCCCTATATCCACCTCCGATATCCACCCCTATATCCCCTATATCCACCCCCTATATCCACCCCCTATTTCCACCTCCTATATCCACCCCCTATATCCACCTCCTATATCCACCCCTATATCCACCCCCTATATCCACCTCCTATATCCACCCCTATATCCCCTATTTCCACCCCTATTTCCATCCCCTATATCCACCCCTATATCCCCCCTATATCCACCCCTATATCCACCCCCTATTTCCACCTCCTATATCCACCCCTATATCTACCCCCTATATCCACCCCTATATCCACCCCCTATATCCACTCCACCCCTAGAAAGGCCTATATCCCACCCTATATCCGCCCCTATTTCCACCCCTATATCCACCTCCTTTATCCACCCCTATATCCAACCCCTAAATCCACCCCTATATCCACCCCTATTTCCACCCCTATATCCACCTCCTTTATCCACCCCTATATCCAACCCCTAAATCCACCCCCTAAATCCACCCCCTATATCCAACCCCTAAATCCACCCCCTTTATCCACCTCCTATATCCACCCCCTATATCCACCCCCTATATCCACTTCCTATATCCACCCCTAGATAGGCCTATATCGACCCCCTATATCCACCCCTAAATCCACCCCCTATATCCACCTCCTATATCCATCCCCTATATCCACCTCCTATATCCATCCCCTATATCCACCCCCTATATCCTCCCCCTATATCCATCCCCTATATCCACCCCCTATATCCTCCCCCTATATCCTCCCCCTATATCCATCCCCTATATCCACCCCCTATATCCATCCCCTATATCCACCCCCTATATCCACCTCCTATATCCACCCCCCCCATATCCACCCCTATTTCCATCCCCTATTTCCATCCCTATATCCACCCCTAGATAGGTTTATATCCATCCCTATATCCATCCCCTATATCCACCCCCTATATCCTCCCCCTATATCCACCCTCTACATCCATCCCCTATATCCACCCCCTAGATAGGTTTATATCAATCCCCTATATCCATCCCCTATATCCACCCCCTATATCCTCCCCCTATATCCACCCCCTATATCCACCCCCTATATCCACCCCCTATATCTCCCCTATATCCACCCCCTATATCCACCCCCTATATCTCCCCTATATCCACCCCCTATATCCATCCCCTATATCCACCCCCTATATCCTCCCCCTATATCCACCCTCTACATCCATCCCCTATATCCACCCCCTAGATAGGTTTATATCCATCCCCTATATCCATCCCCTATATCCATCCCCTATATCCACCCCCTATATCCTCCCCCTATATCCACCCCCTATATCCACCCCCTATATCCACCCCTATATCCACCCCCTATATCCACCCCCTATATCCACTCCACCCCCTAGATAGGCCTATATCCACCCTATATCCACCCCCTATATCCACCCCCCTATATCCACCCTATATCCACCCCCTATATCCACCCCTATATCCACTCCACCCCTAGATAGGCCTATATCCACCCTATATCCACCCTATATCCACCCTATATCCATCCCTATATCCACCCCTATATCCACCCCCTATATCTCCCCTATATCCACCCCTATATCCACCCCCCCTAGATAGGCCTATATCCACCCCCTATATCCACCCCCTATATCCACCCCTATATCCACCCCCTAGATAGGCCTATATCCACCCCTATATCCACCCCTATATCCACCCTATATCCACCCCTATATCCACCCCCTATATCCACCCCTAGATAGGCCTATATCCACCCCTATATCCACCCCTATATCCACCCCTAGATAGGCCTATATCCACCCCCTATATCCACCCCCTATATCCACCCCCTATATCCACTCCACCCCTAGAAAGGCCTATATCCCACCCTATATCAGCCCCTATTTCCACCCCTATATCCACCTCCTTTATCCACCCCTATATCCAACCCCTAAATCCACCCTATATCCACCCCTATTTCCACCCCTATATCCACCTCCTTTATCCACCCCCTATATCCAACCCCTAAATCCACCCCCTAAATCCACCCCCTATATCCAACCCCCTAAATCCACCCCCTTTATCCACCTCCTATATCCACCCCTATATCCACCCCTATATCCACTTCCTATATCCACCCCTAGATAGGCCTATATCGACCCCCTATATCCACCCCTAAATCCACCCCTATATCCACCTCCTATATCCATCCCTATATCCACCTCCTATATCCATCCCCTATATCCACCCCTATATCCTCCCTATATCCATCCCTATATCCACCCCTATATCCTCCCCTATATCCTCCCCTATATCCATCCCCTATATCCACCCCCTATATCCATCCCCTATATCCACCCCTATATCCACCTCCTATATCCACCCCCTATATCCACCCCCTATTTCCATCCCCTATTTCCATCCCCTATATCCACCCCCTAGATAGGTTTATATCCATCCCCTATATCCATCCCCTATATCCACCCCTATATCCTCCCTATATCCACCCTCTACATCCATCCCCTATATCCACCCCTAGATAGGTTTATATCAATCCCTATATCCATCCCTATATCCACCCCCTATATCCTCCCTATATCCACCCCTATATCCACCCCTATATCCACCCCTATATCTCCCCTATATCCACCCTATATCCACCCTATATCTCCCTATATCCACCCCTATATCCATCCCTATATCCACCCCCTATATCCTCCCCTATATCCACCCTCTACATCCATCCCCTATATCCACCCCTAGATAGGTTTATATCCATCCCCTATATCCATCCCTATATCCATCCCCTATATCCACCCCCTATATCCTCCCCCTATATCCACCCCCCTATATCCACCCCCCTATATCCACCCCTATATCCACCCCTATATCCACCCCTATATCCACCCCTATATCCACTCCACCCCTAGATAGGCCTATATCCACCCCCCTATATCCACCCCTATATCCACCCCTATATCCACCCTATATCCACCCCTATATCCACCCTATATCCACTCCACCCCTAGATAGGCCTATATCCACCCCTATATCCACCCTATATCACCCTATATCCATCCCTATATCCACCCCTATATCCACCCCCCCTATCTCCCTATATCCACCCCCTATATCCACCCCCTAGATAGGCCTATATCCACCCCCCTATATCCACCCTATATCCACCCTATATCCACCCCTAGATAGGCCTATATCCACCCCTATATCCACCCCTATATCCACCCCCTATATCCACCCCCTATATCCACCCCCTATATCCACCCCTAGATAGGCCTATATCCACCCTATATCCACCCCTATATCCACCCCCTAGATAGGCCTATATCCACCCCTATATCCACCCCTATATCCACCCCTATATCCACCCCTAGATAGGCCTATATCCACCACCCTATATCCACCCCCTATATCCACCCCCTATATCCACCCCTATATCCACCCTATATCCACTCCCTAGATAGGCCTATATCCACCCTATATCCACCCCTATATCCACCCCTATATCCACCCCTATATCCACCCCTATATCCACCCCTAGATAGGCCTATATCCACCCCTATATCCACCCCTATATCTCCCTATATCCACCCCCTATATCCACCCCTATATCCACCCTATATCCACTCCCTAGATAGGCCTATATCCACCCCTATATCCACCCCTATATCTCCCTATATCCACCCCCCTATATCCACCCTATATCCACCCTATATCCACCCCTATATCCACTCCACCCCTAGATAGGCCTATATCCACCCCTATATCCACCCCCTATATCCACCCCTATATCCACTCCACCCCCTAGATAGGCCTATATCCACCCCTATATCCACCCCCTATATCCACCCCTATATCCACCCCCTATATCCACCCCTATATCCACTCCACCCCTAGATAGGCCTATATCCACCCTATATCCACCCCCTATATCCACCCCTATATCCACCCCTATATCCACCCTATATCCACCCCTATATCCACCCCTATATCCACTCCACCCTAGATAGGCCTATATCCACCCCTAGATAGGCCTATATCCACCCTATATCCACCCCCTATATCCACCCCCTATATCCACCCTATATCCACCCCTATATCCACCCCTATATCCACCCTATATCCACCCTATATCCACCCCTATATCCACCCCCTATATCCACCCTATATCCACCCTATATCCACTCCACCCTAGATAGGCCTATATCCATCCCTATATCCACCCTATATCCACCCTATATCTCCCTATATCCACCCCTATATCCACCCCCCTATATCCACTCCCCTAGATAGGCCTATATCCACCCCCTATATCCACCCCCTATATCCACCCCTATATCCACCCCTAGATAGGCCTATATCCACCCCTATATCCACCCCTATATCCACCCCTATATCCACCCTATATCCACCCTCTAGATAGGCCTATATCCACCCCCTATATCCACCCCCTATATCCACCCCCCTATATCCACCCCCTATATCCACCCCCTATATCCACCCCTAGATAGGCCTATATCCACCCCCTATATCCACCCCCTATATCCACCCCTATATCCACTCCACCCTAGATAGGCCTATATCCACCCCCTATATCCACCCCTATATACACCCTATATCCACCCCTATATACACCCCCCCTATATCCACCCCCTATATCCACCCCCTATATCCACCCCCTATATCCACTCCACCCCCTAGATAGGCCTATATCCACCCTCTATATCTCCCCTATATCCACCCCCTATATCCACCCCCTATATCCACCCCCTATATCCACCCCTATATCCACTCCACCCCTAGATAGGCCTATATCCACCCCTATATGCTCCCCTATATCCACCCCCTATATCCACCCCCTATATCCACCCCCTATATCCACCCCTATATCCACTTCACCCCCTAGATAGGCCTATATCCACCCCCTAGATATAATCTCATGAACAGCTTTAGGGCCTAATGGTTCATGTTGAGCAACTCTCTCAGTTGTTATGTCAGATGTTTATCTGTTCTCAAAAAGGAGGAAAGAGGCATTGAAAGTGTTGAGCAGAAAACTCTGAGTCACGTTTCCCAATCACAGTTAACACAGACAGCTTTCCCCCTGGTGAACTTGGTTCCTGTATACAGGGGTCTGTGACTAGTCATTCAAGGATCGTTCCTTCCTCGGTAAAACCCTCCCCTCCCACATTAATAATACCACTTTAATAAGGTTTTCATATCCTACATTACTCATCTCATATGTATATACTGTATTCTGTACCACTGCATCTTGCCTATGCCACTCAGTCCATATATTTACATGTACATATTCGTATTCCCTTCCCTTTAGATTTGTGTGTATGAGGTAGTTGTAGTGGAATTGTTAGATTACTTGTTAGATATTACTGCATATTACTGTCAGAACTAGAAGCAAAAGCATTTCACTGCACTCGCATTAACATCTGCTAACCATGTGTATGTGACCAATAACATTTGATTCGATTTGATTTTATATGTAGCCAACAGAGTATTAACTTGCAATAATTGATTACAGTAATCAAATTCAACGTCTCACAACAGCTTGAGTGTAGAGTTTTAATGAACCGGTAGCCACCGATACAGAGTAGGCAGTTATCGACTGGAGCGTGCAACAGGGCATTTTCTCTTGACCTTGGGAGTAAACCCTCAATGGATTCTTACAAACGTCAAATTAGTTTCAGAAACACCTGCAGGATGTCATCTCCAGGTCTGAAATCATATGAGACCTCTGGACAAAATATGAATGAGGCAAAGGAATGTGTAGGAGTAGCTTTGCTTTACCGGCCCTCGACATCTCTCCCTTGGCAGTGTAACAACATTTTTCTTAGAAAGAATTTGTAAAAAAATATATATATTCAGAATAACAAACATGTACAGCGAGGGGAAATAGGTATTTGATCCCCTGCTGATTTTGTTCGTTGGCCCACTGACAAAGAAATGATCAGTCTATAATTTTAATGGTAGGTTTATTTGAACAGTGAGAGACAGAATAACAACAAAGAAATCCAGAAAAACGCATGTGAAAAATGTTATAAATAGATTTGCATTTTAATGAGGGAAATACGTATTTGACCCCTCTGCAAAACATGACTTAGTACTTGGTGGCAAAACCCTTGTTGGCAATCACAGAGGTCAGACGTTTCTTGTAGTTGGCCACCAGGTTTGTACACATCTCAGGAGGGATTTTGTCCCACTCCTCTTTGCAGATCTTCTCCCAAGTCATTAAGGTTTCGAGGCTGACGTTTGGCAACTCGAACCTTCAGCTCCCTCCACAGATGTTCTATGGGAATAAGGTCTGGAGACTGGCTAGGCCACTCCAGGACCTTAATGTGCTTCTTCTTGAGCCACTCCTTTCTTGCCTTGGCCGTGTGTTTCGGGTCATTGTCATGCTGGAATACCCATCCACGACCCATTTTCAATGCCCTGGCTGAGGGAAGGTGGTTCTCACCCAAGATTTGACGGTATATGGCCCTGTCCATCGTCCCTTTGATGCGGTGAAGTTGTCCTGTCACCTTAGCAGAAAAACACCTCCAAAGCATAATGTTTCCACCTCCATGTTTGACGGTGGGGATGATGTTCTTGGGGTCATGGGCAGCATTCCTCCTCCTCCAAACACGGCGAGTTGAGTTGATGCCAAAGAGCTCCATTTTGGTCTCATCATTCAGATGTTCATTAGCAAACTTCAGACGGGCATGCATATGTGCTTTCTTGAGCAGGGGGACCTTGCGGGCGCTGCAGGATTTCAGTCCTTCACGACGTAGTGTGTTACCAATTGTTTTCTTGGTGACTATGGTCCCAGCTGCCTTGAGATCATTGACAAGATCCTCCCGTGTAGTTCTGGGCTGATTCCTCACCGTTCTCATGATCATTGCAACTCCACGAGGTGAGATCTTGCATGGAGCCCCAGGCCGAGGGAGATTGACAGTTATTTTGTGTTTCTTCCATTTGCGAATAATCGCACCAACTGTTGTCACCTTCTCACCAAGCTGCTTGGCGATGGTCTTGTAGCCCATTCCAGCCTTGTGTAGGTCTACAATCTTGTCCCTGACATCCTTGGAGAGCTCTTTGGTCTTGGCTATGGTGGAGAGTTTGGAATCTGATTGATTGATTGCTTCTGTGGACAGGAGTCTTTTATACAGGTAACAAACTGAGATTAGGAGCACTCCCTTTAAGAGTGTGCTTCTAATCTCAGCTCGTTACCTGTATAAAAGACACCTGGGAGCCAGAAATCTTTCTGATTGAGAGGGGGTCAAATACTTATTTCCCTCATTAAAATGCAAATCAATTTATAAAATTTTTCACACGTTTTTCTGGATGTTTTTTGATGTTATTCTGTCTCTCACTGTTCAAATAAACCTACTATTAAAAATATAGACTGATAATTTCTTTGTCAGTGGGCAAAAGTACAAAATCAGCAGGGGATCAAATACTTTTTTCCCTCACTGTACTGATCAAAAATATAAATGCAGCATGTTAAGTGTTGTTCCCATGTTTCATGAACTGAAACGAAAGATCCCAGAAATGTTCCATATGCACAAAAAGCTTATTTCTCAAAAAATCCCTGTTAGTGAGCATTTCTCCTTTGCGAGATAATCCATCCACCTGACAGGTGTGGCATGTCAAGAAGCTGATTAAACATCATGGCCATTACACAGGTGCACCTTGTGCTGGGGACAAAAAAAGGCCACTCTAAAATGTGCCGTTTTGTCACACAACACAATAGCACAAGTGTGAACTTTTTAAGTGGGAGGGTGCAATTGCCATGCTGACTGTCCACTAGAGCAGTTGCCAGAGAATTTAATGTCTCTATAATAAGCCGCCTCCAACGTAGTTTTAGAGAATTTGGCAGTACGTCCAACCGGATTCACAACCACAGACCACATGTACCCACGCCAGCCCAGGACCTCCACATCCGGCTCCTTCACCTGCAGGATCATCTGCGTTCTCGTTGTCCTCACCGGGTTTTTGACCTGACTGCAGTTCGGGGTCGCAACCAACTACAGTGGGCAAATAATCACATACGATGGCCATTGGCATGCTGGAAAAGTGTGCTCTTCGCAAATTAATCCCGGTTTCAACTGTGCCGGGCAGATGGCAGCGGTGTGGGAGAGCGGTTTGCTGGTGTCAAATCAAATGCTATTTGTCACATACACATGGTTAGCAGATGTTAATGCGTTGTGCAGACCTCACTACCCTCTGGAGAGCCTTACGGTTGTGGGCGGAGCAGTTGCCGTACCAGGCAGTGATACAGCCCGACAGGATGCTCTCAATTGTGCATCTGTAAAAGTTTGTGTGTTTTTGGTGACAAGCCTAATTCCTTCAGCCTCCTGAGTTTGAAGAGGCGCTGTTGCGCCATCTTCACCACACTGTCTGTGTGGGTGGACCATTTCAGTTTGTCCGTGATGTGTACGCCGAGGAACTTAAAACTTTCCACCTTCTCCACTACTGTCCCGTCGATGTGGATAGGGGGGTGCTCCCTCTCCTGTTTCCTGAAGTCCACGATCATCTCCTTCGTTTTGTTGACGTTGAGTGAGACGTTATTTTCCTGACACCACACTCCGAGGGCCCTCACCTCCTCCCTGTAGGCCGTCTCGTCGCTGTTGGTAATCAAGCCTACTACTTTAATGTCGTCTGCAAACTTGATGATTGAGTTGGAGGCGTGCTTGGCCACGCAGTCATGGGTGAACAGGGAGTACAGGAGAGGGCTGAGAACGCACCCTTGTGGGGCCCCAGTGTTGAGGATCAGAGGGGTGGAGATGTTGTTGATCCTTGACTAGTCTCTCAAAGCACTTCATGATGACGGAAGTGAGTGCTACGGAGCGCTAGTCATTTAGCTCAGTTACCTTAGCTTTCTTGGGAACAGGAACAATGGTGGCCCTCTTGAAGCATGTGGGAACAGCAGACTGGGATAAGGATTTATTGAATATTGAATATGCTCTGAGTACGTGGCCAGGGATGCCATCTGGGCTGGCAGCCTTGCGAGGGTTAACACATTTAAATGTTTTACTCACGTTGGCTGTGGTGAAGGAGAGCCCGCAGGTTTTGGTAGCGGGCCGTGTTGGTGGCACTGTATTGTCCTCAAAGCGAGCAAAGAAGTTGTTTAGTTTGTCTGGGAGCAAGACATTGTGGTCCGCGACGGGGCTGGTTTTCTTTTTGTAGTCCGTGACTGACTATAGACCCTGCCACATACCTCTCGTGTCTGAGCCGTTAAATTGCGACTCTACTTTGTCTCTATACTGACGCTTATCTTGTTTGATTGCCTTGCGGAGGGAATAGCTACACGCTTGGTATTCTGTCATGTTTTCAGCCTCCTTACCCTGATTAAAAGCAGTGGTTTGTGCTTTCAGTTTTGTGCGAATGCTGCCATCAATCCACGGTTTCTGGTTGGGGAAGGTTTTAATAGTCGCTGTGGGTACAACATCACTTGCTAATAAACTCTCTCACCGAATCAATGTATTCATCAATGTTATTGTCCGGCACTATGCGGAACATATCCCAGTTCACGTGATTGAAGCAATTTTGAAGCGTGGAATCAGATTGGTCTGACCAGCATTGAACAGACCTGAGAACGGGCGTTTCCTGTTTTAGTTTCTGTCTATAGGCTGGGAGCAACAAAATGGAGATGTGGTCAGATTTGCCGAAAGGGGGGCGGGGAATGGCTTTGTATGTGTCGCGGAAGTTAGAATAACAATGATCCAGGATTTTCCCGGCCCGGGTCGCACATTCGATATGCTGATAAAATTTAGGGAGCCTTGTTTTCAGATTAACCTTGTTAAAATCCCCAGCTACAATAAATGCAGCCTCAGGATATGTGGTTTCCAGTTTACATAGAGTCCAATGAATTTCTTTCAGGGCCGCCGAGGTGTCTGCTTGAGGGGGAATATACGCGACTGTGATTATAATCGAAGATAATTCTCTTGGTAGATAATGCGGTCGGCATTTGATTGTAAGGAATTCTATGTCAGGTGAACAAAAGGACTTGAGTTCCTGTATGTTGTTATGATCACACCACGACTCGTTAATCATAAAGCACACTTCTTCTTACCAGATAGATGTTTGTTTCTGTCGTCGCGATGCGTGGAGAAATCAGGTGGCTGTACCGACTCTGACGTATCCCGAGTGAGCCATGTTTCCGTGAAGCAAAGAACGTTGGAATCTCTGTCTCTCTGGAAGGCAACCCTTGCTCGGATTTCGTCTACCTTGTTGTCAAGAGACTGGACATTGGCAAGTAGTATAGTTGGGAGTGGTGTGCGATGTGCCCATTTACGGCGCCTGACCAGAAGACCGTCCCATCTGCCTCTTCTCCTGTGGCGGTGTTGTTTTGGGTCGCCGACTGGGATCCGGTCTATTGTCCTGGTTGGTGGACCAAACAGAGGATCCGCATTCGGGAAAGTCGTATTCCTGGTCGTAATGTTGGTAAGTTGACGTTGCTCTTATATCGAATAGTTCCTCCCGGCTGTATGTAATAAGACTTTAGATTTCCTGGGGTAACAATGCAAGAAATAATACATAAAAAACGAAATACTGCATGGCTTCCTAAGAACGCGAAGCGAGGCGGCCATCTCTGTCGGCGCCGGAAAGGGTTAGGCTGTCAACGTTGTGAACATAGTGCCCCATGGTGGGGTTATGATAGGCATAAGCTAAGGACAACGAACGCAATTGCATTTTATCGATGGCAATTTGAATGATACCTTGACAACATCCTGAGGCCCATTGTCATGCCATGTATCCGCCACCATCACCTCATGCTTCAGCATGATAATGCACGGCCACATGTCATCAATCAATCAAATGTATTTATAAAGCCCTTCTTACATCAGCTGATGTCACAGAGTGCTGTACAGAAACCCAGCCTAAAACCCCAAACAGCAAGCAATGCAGGTGTTCATACTGTAGTGAGTGGTATATTAATGCTGTAATGAGTGGTATGTTCATACTGTAGTGAGTAGTATATTAATACTGTAATGAGTAGTACATTAATACTGTAGTGAGTAGTACATTAATACTGTAGTGAGTAGTACATTAATACTGTAGTGTGACATGCTAATTTATACTGTAGTGAGTGACATGTTCATTTATACTGTAGTGAGTGACATATTCAATTATACTGTAGTGAGTGACATATTCATTTATACTGTAGTGAGTGACATATTCATTTATACTGTAGTGAGTGACATATTCATTTATACTGTAGTGAGTGACATATTCATTTATACTGTAGTGAGTGACATGTTAATTTATACTCTAATGAGTGACATGTTAATTTAAACTGTAGTGAGTGACATGTTAATTTATTCTGTAGTGAGTGACATGTTAATTTATACTGTAGTGAGTGACATATTAATTTATACTGTAGTGAGTGACATATTAACTTATACTGTAGTGAGTGACATGTTAATTTAAACTCTAATGAGTGACATGTTAATTTATACTCTAATGAGTGACATGTTAATTTATACTCTAATGATGACATGTTAATTTATACTCTAATGATGACATGTTAATTTATACTCTAATGAGTGACATGTTAATTTATACTCTAATGAGTGACATGTTAATTTATTCTGTAGTGAGTGACATGTTAATTTATACTGTAGTGAGTGACATATTCATTTATACTGTAGTGAGTGACATATTAACTTATACTGTAGTGAGTGACATGTTAATTTAAACTCTAATGAGTGACATGTTAATTTATACTCTAATGAGTGACATGTTAATTTATACTCTAATGAGTGACATGTTAATTTATACTCTAATGAGTGACATGTTAATTTATACTCTAATGAGTGACATGTTCATTTATACTCTAATGAGTGACATGTTCATTTATACTCTAATGAGTGACATGTTAATCAAATCAAATTGTTTAAATCAAAGCAAAAGTTATTTGTCACATGTGCAGTATACAACAGGTGCAGACCTTGTGAAATTAACAATGCTTACTTACAAGTCGTTAACCAACAATTCATATTTAAGAAAATAACAAAAAAAAGTAAGAGATATGATAACAAGTAATTAAAGAGCAGCAGTAAAATAACAATAACGAGACTATATTCAGGGGGTACCGGTACAGAGTCAATGTGGAGGCTATATACAGGGGGTACCAGTACAGAGTCAATGTGGAGGCTATATACAGGGTACTGCACAGAGTCAATGTGGAGGCTATATACAGGGGGTACCGGTACAGAGTCAATGTGGAGGCTATATACAGGGGGTACCAGTACAGAGTCAATGTGGAGGCTATATACAGGGGGTACCGGTACAGAGTCAATGTGGAGACTATATACAGGGCGTAGCGGTACAGAGTCAATGTGGAGGCTATATTCAGGGGATACCGGTACAGAGTCAATGTGGAGGCTATATACAGGGGGTACCGGTACAGAGTCAATGTGGAGGCTCTATACAGGGGGTACCTGCACAGAGTCAATGTGGAGGCTATATACAGGGGGTACTGTACAGAGTCAATGTGGAGGCTATATACAGGGGGTACCGGTACAGCGTCAATGTGGAGGCTATATACAGGGGGTACCGGTACAGAGTCAATGTGGAGGCTATATACAGGGGGTACCGGTACAGCGTCAATGTGGAGGCTATATACAGGGGGTACTGCACAGAGTCAATGTGGAGGCTATATACAGGGGTACCGGTACAGAGTCAATGTGGAGGCTATATACAGGGGGTACCGGTACAGAGTCAATGTGGAGGCTATATACAGGGGGTACCGGTACAGAGTCAATGTGAGGGGGCATTGGTGTCGAGGTAATTGAGGTAATATGTACATGTAGGTAGAGTTATTAATGTGACTGCATAGATAATAACAGAGAGTAGCAGCAGCGTAGAAGAAGAGGGGGGGCAATGCAAATAGTCTGGGTAGCCATTTGATTAGATGTTCAGGAGTCTTATAGCTTGGGGGTAGAAGCTGTTAAGAAGCCTCTTGTAACTAGACTTCAGCTCCGGTACCGCTTGCCAAGTGGTTGCAAAGAGATTTATACTGTAATGAGAGACATGTTAATTTATACTGTAGTGAAAGACAAGTTTATACTGTAGTGAGTGATATGTTAATTATACTGTAGTGAGTGATATGTTAATTATACTGTAGTGAGTGGTATAATAATTTATACTGTAATGAGTGACATGTTAATACAGTAGTGAGTGACATGTTAATTTATACTGTAGTGAGTGACATATTAATTTATACTGTAGTGATTGGCATGTTAATACTGTAGGGAGTGGTATATTAATACTGTAGTGTGTGACATGTTAATTATACTGTAGTGAGTGGTATTTTAATACTGTAGTGAGTGGTATTTTAATACTGTAGTGAATGGTATATTAATACTGTAGTGTGTGGTATATTAATACTGTAGTGAGTGGTATATTAATACTGTAGTGAGTGGTATATTAATACTGTAGTGAATGGTATATTAATACTGTAGTGAATGGTATATTAATACTGTAGTGAGTGGTATATTAATACTGTAGTGAGTGGTATATTAATACTGTAGTGAGCGGTATATTAATACTGTAGTGAGTGGTATATTAATACTGTAGTGAGCGGTATATTAATACTGTAGTGAGTGGTATATTAATACTGTAGTGAGTGGTATATTAATACTGCAGTGAGTGGTATATTAATACTGTAGTGAGTGGTATATTAATACTGCAGTGAGTGGTATATTAATACTGCAGTGAGTGGTATATTAATACTGTAGTGAGCGGTATATTAATACTGTAGTGAGTGGTATATTAATACTGTAGTGAGCGGTATATTAATACTGCAGTGAGTGGTATATTAATACTGCAGTGAGTGGTATATTAATACTGCAGTGAGTGGTATATTAATACTGTAGTGAGCGGTATATTAATACTGTAGTGAGTGGTATATTAATACTGCAGTGAGTGGTATATTAATACTGCAGTGAGTGGTATTTTTATACTGTAGTGAGTGGTATATTAATACTGTAGTGAGTGGTATTTTTATACTGTAGTGAGTGGTATTTTTATACTGTAGTGAGTGGTATATTAATACTGTAGTGAGTGGTATATTAATACTGTAGTGAGCGGTATATTAATACTGTAGTGAGTGGTATATTAATACTGCAGTGAGTGGTATATTAATACTGCAGTGAGTGGTATTTTTATACTGTAGTGAGTGGTATATTAATACTGTAGTGAGTGGTATTTTTATACTGTAGTGAGTGGTATTTTTATACTGTAGTGAGTGGTATATTAATACTGTAGTGGTATATTAACTATACTACTTTGTAACAGTATTACTGTACTTTACGCTATGTTGTTTTTGTTGAACTGAAAGACCACCATACGTGTTGGTAGAGTCTATTTACAGATGAACAGGAGGCTTGCATTATGCAAACGGTAGTTGAAAATTATTTAAACATTTTTTTTACTAGGCAAGTCAGTTTTAAGAACAAATAATTATTTTCAATGACGGCCTAGGAACAGTGGGCGAACAGCCTTGTTCAGGGGCAGACCGACAGATGTTTTACCTTGTCAGCTCAGGGGATTCGATCTTGCAACCTTCCGGTTACTAGTTCAACGCTCTAACCTCTATCTGCCACCTGAAAATAATGCCATGAGCCTTTGGGAAATCCAACAACAGATTATTGAAAACCCTGCCATTCTTCCATAACATCAGAGAGTTTATCAACCATTGCCCACATCCTTAAGAAACACCATCTCCGGATGAAGCAAATCTACAGAGTCCCATTGGAAAGGAATTCCCAAAGAGGGAAGGATAAACGGTACGAATATGTGCAAGTAAACAATATAGTAGTATTACACACTTGAAACATTAGAGACTCCTTGATGTTGCCAGTGATATTTTTGTTGTTATTACTACTGTAGCCTCCCTCTGGTCCTCCCTCCATGTTGTTATTACTACTGTAGCCTCCCTCTGGTTCTCCCTCCATGTTGTTATTACTACTGTAACCTCCCTCTGGTCCTCCCTCCCTCCATGTTGTTATTACTACTGTAGCCTCCCTCTGGTCCTCCCTCCATGTTGTTATTACTACTGTAGCCTCCCTCTGGTCCTCCCTCCCTCCATGTTGTTATTACTACTGTAACCTCCCTCTGGTCCTCCCTCCCTCCATGTTGTTATTACTACTGTAACCTCCCTCTGGTCCTCCCTCCATGTTGTTATTACTACTGTAGCCTCCCTCTGGTCCTCCCTCCCTCCATGTTGTTATTACTACTGTAACCTCCCTCTGGTCCTCCCTCCCTCCATGTTGTTATTACTACTGTAGCCTCCCTCTGGTCCTCCCTCCCTCCATGTTGTTATTACTACTGTAGCCTCCCTCTGGTCCTCCCTCCATGTTGTTATTACTACTGTAGCCTCCCTCTGGTCCTCCCTCCATGTTGTTATTACTACTGTAACCTCCCTCTGGTCCTCCCTCCCTCCATGTTGTTATTACTACTGTAGCCTCCCTCTGGTCCTCCCTCCCTCCATGTTGTTATTACTACTGTAGCCTCCCTCTGGTCCTCCCTCCATGTTGTTATTACTACTGTAGCCTCCCTCTGGTCCTCCCTCCATGTTGTTATTACTACTGTAGCCTCCCTCTGGTCCTCCCTCCATGTTGTTATTACTACTGTAACCTCCCTCTGGTCCTCCCTCCATGTTGTTATTAGTTTAGTTTATTTGTCGGGGGCTAGAGTCATTTCTGTTATATCTGGAGTATTTCTCCTGTCTTATCCGGTGTCCTGTGTGAATTTAAGTATGCTCCCTCTAATTCTCTCACTTCTCTCGGAGGACCAGAGCCCTGGGATCATGCCTCAGGACTACCTGGCCTGATGACTCCTTGCTGTCCCAAGTCCACCTGCTCCAGTTTCAACTGTTCTGCCTGCGGCTATAGAATCCTGACCTCTTCACCGGATGTGCTACCTTGTCCTGGACCTGCTGTTTTCGACTCTGAATGTAAGAAACTACTACCTACCTACCTACCTATATTACTAATGTAAGAAACTACTACCTACCTATATTACTAATGTAAGAAACTACTGCCTACCTATACTCTACTACTAATGTAAGAAACTACTACCTACCTATACTACTGATGTAAGAAACTACTACCTACTTATACTACTAATGTACGAAACTACTACCTACCTATACTACTAATGTAAGAAACTACTACCTACCTATATTACTAATGTAAGAAACTACTACCTACCTATACTCTACTACTAATGTAAGAAACTACTACCTACCTATACTATACTACTAATGTAAGAAACTACTACCTACCTATACTCTACTACTAATGTAAGAAACTACTACCTACCTATACTACTGATGTAAGAAACTACTACCTACCTATACTACTAATGTAAGAAACTACTCCCTACCTATATTACTAATGTAAGAAACTACTACCTACCTATACTCTACTACTAATGTAAGAAACTACTGCCTACCTATACTACTAATGTAAGAAACTACTACCTATACTACTAATGTAAGAAACTACTATCTACAGTTGAAGTCGAAAGTTTACATACACCTTAGCTTCATAAATTTAAACTCAGTTTTTCACAATTCCTGACGTTTAATCCTAGTAAAAATTCCCTGTCTTAGGTCAGTTAGGATCACCACGTTATTTTTAAATGTGAAATGTCCGAATAATAGTACAGAGAATGATTTATTTCAGCTTTTATTTCTTTCATCACATTCCCAGTGGGTCAGAAGTTTACATACACTCAGTTAGTATTTGGTAGCATTGCCTTTAAATTGTTTAACTTGGATCAAATGTTTCGTGTAGCCTGCCACAAGCTTCCCACAATAAGTTGGGTGATTTTTGGCCCATTCCTCCTGACCGAGCTGGTGTAACTGAGTCAGGTTTGTAGGCCTCCTTGCTCGCACAAACTTTTTCAGTTCTGCCCACAAATTTCCGGCTGCGTAGTCCCATGGTGTTTATACTTGCGTACTATTGTTTGTACAGATGAATGTGGTACCTTCAGGCGTTTGGAAATTGCTCCCAAAATGAACCAGAATTGTGGAGGTCCACAATTCTTTTTTTTGAGCTCTTGGCTGATTTCTTTTGATTTTCTCATGAAGTCAAGCAAAGAGGCACTGAGTTTGAAGGTAGGCCTTGAAATACATCCACAGGTACACCTCCAATTGACTCAAATGATTGTCGCACAAAAGCCAGGGTCCGACGGGTGGCAGGCAAGCCTGGAGGAGTGGGCCCACTCCTGGACTGCCGGAGCGGACGACGTCAGGAACAAACAACCGGTTATCAGGGCTCCCATTGGCTGGGAACTCTGCGCCTCACGGACCTGCTTCCCTATTCCCCAGCTGAGTGCAGTTGCCAGGCACGATCTCGGTCTCGGGTTCCAGGGTAGTAGTCGTGGGGCGTGGTCATTTTGTGTAACACTGCATCCGGTTTGACATTCTTCGTTCCCGGCCAGTACGAGAGGGAGAAGTTGAACTGTGTGAACAGCAGGGCCCATCTAGCTTGCCTGGAATTGAGGTGCTTGGCAGTGTGGAGATACTCCAGGTTCTTGTGGTCGGTCCACACGATGAACAGATGTTCCTCCCCCTCCAGCCAGTGCCTCCATTCCGCCAACGCCATCTTCACCGTGAGAAGCTCACAATTCCCCACATCATAGTTATTCTCTTTTTGTGGCATTAAGGCGGTGGGAAGAAGGCGTAGGGATGTAGCTTGAGGTCCAGGGCAGAACACTGGGACAGGACCTCCCCCACTCCAACATCCAAAGCATCGGCCTCCACCACAAACTGACGGGATGGGTCAGGATGAACCAAGATGGGTGCTGTGGTGAAGTAATGTTTGAGGTCCCAGAACGCCCGGTCAGCAGCTGGAGACCACGTGTAACGGAACCTTTGGTGAGGTGAGTGCAGACAGTGGGGAAGCCAGGGTGCTGTAACCCGGATAAAGCGGCAATAGAAGTTGGCAGACCCCAGGAAAGGTTGCAGCTGCACCCTGGTAGTAGGCTAGGGCCAATCCACCACTGCTCTCACCTTCCCGGGAACCATTTGTACACTCCCTGCAGCGATGATGTAACCCAGAAAAGGGATGGTGGAGCGATGGAAGTCGCATTTCTCTGCTTTTACAAACAGCTGGTTCTCCAGGAGGCATTGGAGAAACTGTCGGACGTGTAGAACATGTTCTTGGGTGGAACGGGAGAAGACGAGGATGTCATTGAGGTAGACAAAGATGAACCGGTTCAACATGTCACAGAGAACATCATAAACCAGAGCCTTGAACACACCAGGGGCGTTGGTAAGGCCAAATGGCATGACCAGATACTCGTAGTGACCGCAGGTGGTAGGCGTTCCATAGATGCAGCTTGGAAAACATGGTGGCCCCCTGGAGCGGCTCTAAGGCCGAGGAGATGAGGGGTAGCGGGTAGTGGTTCTTCACCGTTATGTCGTTGAGATCCCGGTAGTCGATGCACGGGCACAGGGTCTTGTCCTTCTTCTCCACAAAGAAGAACCATGCGCCGGCAGGAGAGGAAAAAGGACGGATGAATCCTGCAGCTAGGTAGTCCCCAATGTAGGTCTCCATCGCCTTGGTCTCTGGTCCCGACAGAGAGTACAGTCGTCCCCGGGGCAGAGTAGTGCTAGGGAGAAGGTCAACCCAGTCATATGGTCGGTGCGGCGGAAGCGAAGTGGCCCAGAGGTCCTGGTACTCTACGCCTCCAGGATGACATCCCGGGGCAGGTTGTGCTGACCGGCAATGGGCATGGCAGAATGGGCTCCAGCCCATGACGGCACTAGTAGACCAGTTAATGAGCGGATTGTGTGGCTGGAGCCAGGAGAATCCCAATACTACGGGAATCTAAGGAGACTTAATGAGCAGGAACTGGATAGCCTCACTGTGGTTCCCTGACACACTTAGGTTGATGGGAGTGGTGTTGTGGGTGACCCGACCTATAGAGCGCCCGTCCAGCGCTCTAACGTCCATGGGAATGGAGAGGGGCTGAGTGGGGATGTCCAGCTCGGAAGCCTGGGAGTCCAAAAACCTCTCATCGGCCCCAGTCGATGAGGACCCGGAGAGATTTCGACTAGTAGCCTCTATAGCCATTCCTCTGGAGACAACCCAGCTCTGCCTAGTTGCATAGGCTCGGGAAACGGTGAATCGGCCGTCACAAAGGGGCCGTCGGGGACTTCCGGGATGCCTCGGAGGCGAGGTGGAATCCTTGGACGGGTGAGCGAAATCAAAAGATATCAAAGGCTGCACTGAAGTCTAACAATACAGCTCCCTCAATCATCTTATTCACGATTTCTCTCAGCCAGTCATCATTAGTTTGTGTCAGTGCAGTACATGTTGAGTGCCCTTCTCTATAAGCATGCTGAAAGTAAGTTGTTAACTTGTTGTCACACAAATAGCATTGTATCTGGTCAAACACAACTTTTTTGATAAGTTTGATAAGAACTGTCAGGAAGCTGATTGGTCGGCTGTTGGAACCAGTAAAGGTTGTTTTACCATTGTTTTACCAATTACTTTAGCTTCCCTCCAGGACTGAGGACAAACACATTTCTCCAGGCTCAGATTAAAGATATGACAAACAGGAGTGGCAATATAATCCACTACCATCCACAGTAGCTTTCCATCTAAATTGTCAATACCAGGTGGTTTCTGATTTTTTCGACCTCTCCCACACTAACTTTACAACATTCAAAATGACACTGTTTTTCTTTCATTATTAGGTATTTTATGAATGAATATGATGGCTCAAAAGGAGTTTGCTCACTTTGCCAATTAAATAGTCATTAAAATACTGTAATTGCCAATATCAAAAGGTTTTGTGATGAATGAGCCTTGAGATGTAATGGAAGATGGAGTTGAATTAGTCATAATTTATCCTTCCTTCTTTAAATGATTTATCTTTAATAGTACAGTTTCTTATTTTTGTTCAGTTTTTAGTAATTTCTCAATTTACAGTCAGTTTGACATGTGCATCCAGACTTATTAGTTACTGCTAATGCTTAGTTGATGGTTGTGTTCTCTCTCCTGCAGCACATTTTCCACCTACGCAGGGGAGAGAAAATTGGAATTGTTTTGAAGCGCAAGTTTTTATACTAGAGGCAGGATTTTGACCTGAATTGACCGAAAATAAATGCCCTACTACAACAAAAACAACCCACGGTGCAATGGAAGACTGAGCTCTTTTCTAGGCCTTTACAGTGGATGTTGGTTTATCAGGTGTTGAGATGTAACACAGGATGCCAGGCAAGGATGTGGGCGGAGGCACGAGATAGTGGGATCCCATTGGCACGTTCTAGCATTTATTTGCATATTTCCTTTAGGGAACGCCTGTAGTGCACGTGTGCACTCCTGAACAACGCAACAACAAACAATTATTCTTTGGCAAAGAGTCAAGTCTACAAAACGCAGTTCCACGAAAGTCGGGCGCACAAAAGTGACAAGCAGATCACAGCAAGCTCCCGACTGTCACCTGATGACGAGGTCCTTGGAGATCACAAAAGACACTGTGGGCCGTTCTGGTGTTCCGGACTGTTCACCTATTGATACCTGCCTTTACCAAAGGCAAACCGCAACTGTATCCATCTTGAACTTGAGGTAATGGTGGGAGCTGATGGGATCCGTGCTGAAAGGGTTATTTGTCTGGTGAAGCTCAAGTACACCATCTTACAAATCACTATACCCCATCTCTCTCTGCCAGACAGCAACTCCAGGACAGCTCACATCTCTTGCCAAGATGGTCAGAGCTTGCTGTGCTCAGTGTACAGAATAGTTTGGAGCAAAGACAACGTCAGAAGAACATCAATAGCACCATGGACATGTGAATGCACGGTACCTGA